>CM064879.1:50358074-50569619 GCA_003313485.2 Penstemon barbatus | reverse complement strand
TTGATTTATATAATCGATACAGACCTTCAATGACTTCTTATGAATCTTTTTCTTCAAGAAATCATCCGTCTTTTCAGGCACTACGACAAATTTGCAGAAGCCGGAGAATAGGTCAGGATGATCGATGAATAATTTCTTCACCTCTGAAATTAAAGTTTCTTTAACTATTTCGTAATTGAGATGATCCAGCAGGAGAGTAAGAAGTTCACTTAAAGTATTGGTACCTTCAAATCTTTCTTTTACTATGTGACTGAAATAAGTAATCTTCTGCAACAATGTTTTTTCCAACATTGTAATCATCTTCACTCCTTGATCAAATTCTCAATTGACACTAGAACGTACATATTTGTTATTTAAAGGCTTGGTTAAAGTGATTGAATATTACTTTAATTAGGTTTTGGTTAATTGAATCCCAATTCAACTAGGCGGCCTTGTGTTATTCTATTGGTTTAATTAAACTAATTGAGGAGTATTTATTAACAAGGAAAAGCGTGTATTATTATTATTATTATTATAATTTATCCACCAATTTAAGGTGACTACAACCTCAAATTAGGCTTTGTTATATAAGTGGGTTCATAATCCATCCATCTGGATAGATAAAATAAATTTATCTGTTTTCTTTATGTAAAAAAAATAATGTATTCTAAGTACCATTTAGGTTACTAATGATATTTATTCTAAGTTAAACAACATTTAATGAACTATATAACTTAATATTTATTTAATTAACTGTTAAATATATTGCAAATTTAGTCTGCTAATTTCTGATTCGCGTAAAAAATAGTCATTTTAGGTTTTCAGTTTTATGTATATGATTCATGTTTTTTCAAGTTTAATAATTTACTCTTCAAAATTAGCATGCAAGATTTTAAAATATTGTGTTGTTGTCTTGTTGACTACGTACTTTAATTTGACTAGCAATTTAGGGGTTTACTTTAGTTTACAAGGGCTTTAGAGAGAGAGAGAGAGAGAGAGGAACAATGGCTTCTCTAGGAGGAAGAGGTCCATCATTGAGCAGATCCAACAGCAGCGACGGCGGCGGCATACTCTCTCGGATCTCCGACCAAGAAAAAAAATTGTGGGAACTCTTACTCCATTTTTTTTGGCTTTCTTAATGAATCTATAAACTCATTATAATTATTAGACATTATTTTCTTTAGATGATGAATTGGAGAAAATGATAAATGCCTGAAATATCTCATTATATTGAGTTTGAATCTATAAATATGTTCTTTCTTTGTAAAATCTACTTTTTCATAAACCTTTGAATTCCATTCTTATAATCCCTGAGTCTTCTTCAGGTGCTGTCGTTCATATAGTTGAAATTGACCCAGTCATTATCTCTGTTTCAGTTCAAGTAATGAGGTTTCCATCCTTCTCATTAATGACCCCATCCAGAAACCGCGCTTGTCCAAATCCAAACCCCGTACACGAAGTACTATAGAAAAGTACCCGTGAGAGGCTACTCTTATTTAATTCAGATGCAGAAAAGTTTATGTTCGAGAGAACCAATGTCTATGACCTCATATTTATCGATGCCTATGATGGAGAGGACATTTTTCCACACAAATTGTGGGACCCTCAATCCCCGTTTATTCATGCTCTAGGGAACCGGCTTGATCCAGATCATGGAACAGTGGTGGTAAACCTTCATAGTGATGTTGATTTGAATGTTGATGCATCAAAACCGTCTGATCTCACCCTTTTGCCAAGGATGGGAAAATATGTTTCTTGAGTGTGCCTTTCTTACAGGGATGCTCTATTAGAGAATGGGAGTTCTGGTAATGGTTTGGCGTATACAGTTTCTGTGCCTTGGTTGTGTAATGCATCTCTTGTTGTATGTAGAGGTTTGGGCAGAGGAGAAGACAGTTTGGGCAGCCCGGACTGGAGTATGGTTCTCAATACCCTAATATCGAAAGCACTTGAAGTTGATAAGCTTGTAAATATGCCATTTTCATGTTCGTAGTAAATAAAAACATATTTCACTCCTGTGGACAATCCCTGAAATAAATTTAGTATTTGTTGTATTTTTGTTTTTGTTACAACTTACAATGTTCTCATCTAGCAGGTTAGCAATGTTAATAGTTAAACATTTGCTCCACTTCAAAGAAATTATTACTTTTAATCGTCAACCGTAAAATTAATGATACATGTAAGAGGTATCCCTTGCTAATACATAAAGGGTAACACAATTTGATTTGACTCGTTAGTTTCATACTAATTGGAAGTTGTTAACTGAAAATTTTCTTCAATAGGTAAAGACTTTTATTTATTATTGTAAGTATTTATAACGTGATTAGGTTGAATATTAAACTAAATTACTCGAGATTCAACTATGCTTTTCGATTTTGGCTTGTGTTAGACTCAGAAAACAAAAGAATACGCTGGATATGTAAAAGATGTTGGCTAGATTAAAACTTGTTCATGAACATTCTGTGTAATATCAAATCAAGTTTAATAACAATTTGAAGTTCCATAAGAAAATCAAACATAGGCGAAATATATTTATCATTATGCGTTACAACACCTCACCAGGGGACAGAACAAGAATAACACATTAATTTAAAATTACTTACATAACTGAAATAGCGAATAAAAAAACTGTTGATAATACACATTTTTAGAACTAAAATGTAAACAACCAGATATTTATAAAAACTAAAGCCTGTGCATTGTGCAACAACAAATTTGAATAAATCACTACATAACTGATTTAAAATTTTAAATCATTGTTTCCCCCTTTTTGACAGGAGAAACATATTGATTTCTCTGTTCCTTTTCATAGTAGTCACTAAAAGCTTTATCCCACTTCTCCTGTGCTCTAATTAGAGATCTTCTCAATTTTTCAAGGTTTTCTTCCATGAGGGATGCTACATCCGTTGAATCATTTATCTCTTTACACCTTACCATCAACCTACTCTGAAAAAATTCATCTCCATATATTTCTCTAAGAAACTCAAAATTTACTCTGCTGAGATATTCTCCTACATCCATTTCCTCTTCGGAATCTCTACTCACGTTTTCCGCCACCAACCTCTCCGCAACTGTCTTAACAGAAAACATAGAATAGAAAGAAACACCAGTTTCAAACAAATCATCTTCACAACGTAATATGGTTTCCTCGTATTGATCTGGTTTTCTTTTCCTTTCCAAAGGCATTGTCTCGTTAGATTTTACCTCGATGTGCTCCATCAAAAACCACGACAACTGGAGGAATAACTCTTGGTGATTTTTGAATAAAGGAATGGCTTCTTTTAAAACACGGTTTATATCGTTGTGGACTTTGAAACCGGTAATAATGTCAAGAAAAGTTTTATAATCATGGTCTTGTAAAGTAAGTTGCACTTGATTTATATAATCGATACAGACCTTCAATGACTTCTTATGAATCTTTTTCTTCAAGAAATCATCCGTCTTTTCAGGCACTACGACAAATTTGCAGAAGCCGGAGAATAGGTCAGGATGATCGATGAATAATTCCTTCACCTCTGAAATTAAAGTTTCTTTGACTATTTCGTAATTGAGATGATCCAGCAGGAGAGTAAGAAGTTCACTTAAAGTATTGGTACCTTCAAATCTTTCTTTTACTATGTGACTGAAATAAGTAATCTTCTGCAACAATGTTTTTTCCAACATTGTAATCATCTTCACTCCTTGATCAAATTCTTAATTGACACTAGAACGTACATATTTGTTATTTAAAGGCTTGGTTAAAGTGATTGAATATTACTTTAATTAGGCTTTGGTTAATTGAATCCCAATTCAACTAGGCGGCCTTGTGTTATTCTATTGGTTTAATTAAACTAATTGAGGAGTATTTATTAACAAGGAAAAGCGTGTATTATTATTATTATTATTATTATTATTATTATTTATCCACCAATTTAGGGTGACTACAACCTCAAATTAGGCTTTGTTATATAAGTGGGTTCATAATCCATCCATCTGGATAGATAAAATAAATTTATTTGTTTTCTTTATGTAAAAAAAATAATGTATTCTAAGTACCATTTAGGTTACTAATGATATTTATTCTAAGTTAAACAACATTTAATGAACTATATAACTTAATATTTATTTAATTAACTGTTAAATATATTGCAAATTTAGTCTGGTAGCTTCTGATTCGCGTCAAAAGTAGTCATTTTAGTTTTTCAGTTTTATGTATATGATTCATGTTTTTTCAAGTTTAGTAATTAACTCTTCAAAATTAGAATGCAATATTTTAAAATATTGTGTTGTTGTCTTGTTGACTACGTACTTTAATTTGACTAGCAATTTAGGGGTTTACTTTAGTTTACAAGGGCTTTAGAGAGAGAGAGAGAGAGAGAGAGGAACAATGGCTTCTCTAGGAGGAAGAGGTCCATCATTGAGCAGATCCAACAGCAGCTACGGCGGCGGCATACTCTCTCGGATCTCCGACCAAGAAAAAAAATTGTGGGAACTCTTACTCCATTTTTTTTTTGGCTTTCTTAATGAATCTATAAACTCATTATAATTATTAGACATTATTTTCTTTAGATGATGAATTGGAGAAAATGATAAATGCCTGAAATATCTCATTATATTGAGTTTGAATCTATAAATATGTTCTTTCTTTGTAAAATCTACTTTTTCATAAACCTTTGAATTCCATTCTTATAATCCCTGAGTCTTTTTCAGGTGCTGTCATTCATATAGTTGAAATTGTCCCAGTCGTTATCTCTGTTTCAGTTCAAGTAATGAGGTTTCCATCCTTCTCAGTAATGACCCCATCCAGAAACCGCGCTTGTCCAAATCCAAACCCCGTACACGAAGTACTATAGAAAAGTACCCGTGAGAGGCTACTCTTATTTAATTCAGATGCAGAAAAGTTTATGTTCGAGAGAACCAATGTCTATGACCTCATATTTATCGATGCCTATGATGGAGAGGACATTTTTCCACACAAATTGTGGGACCCTCAATCCCCGTTTATTCATGCTCTAGGGAACCGGCTTGATCCAGATCATGGAACAGTGGTGGTAAACCTTCATAGTGATGTTGATTTGAATGTTGATGCATCAAAACCGTCTGATCTCACCCTTTTGCCAAGGATGGGAAAATATGTTTCTTGAGTGTGCCTTTCTTACAGGGATCTAACTACAACCATAAGGTATAATATTGAGTTTAAGTGAACTTCTTACTCTCCTGCTGGATCATCTCAATTACGAAATAGGTTGTAGTTCACTTAAACTCAATATTATACCTTACAGGGATGCTCTATTAGACATCTCAATATAAAAAATTCCATTTCCAAAAGTTGTAGTTATTGAGAACAATTTTTTATACTTTTCATTGAAAATGTAAGTCACCAAGAATAATAAATGGATTATTGTGGTCGTGTACATATAATGGCTCTTTGATAATAACAGCAACACATTAACTTTGGAAAATGTTGAAGCCTGATTTTTATTAATTTTGCTATATGAAGGGTACATTAATGCGGTTAATTGTAGGAAAATATAGCTCGTCTAATATACGTATAGCATGTGAACAATATTGTCGATGTTCAGTTAAACAAAAGTTACTAGAGCTAATTAGCTAACGGCAAATTTCCATTGGAGCAATTTCGTCGCGATGAATAACTTTTTCCTCCTACGAAAAATGTTTTCTTCAATTTTTTGTGAGTAATTTTTTGTCGTTATTGGCGTAATATATTTATGTTGCTTGTTCCGTCGCTGTTCAGTTACTAAACCTAAATAGCGATGGATGATTTTTTGTTGGAATTATTTCGTCGCTATGGATAGCTTTTTGAGTTTTTTCTACAATTTAATAACCGAATTCCAAAAAAAAATTTATTTTCCGATATTCCATCTGTAATTTATTGCTATTATTGAAGGAACACTTTTTATTTGAAATATATTAGTATTTCATTATTAATCTATTACTAATAACGACAAATTTATTTTTTATCGTGGATGATGCCCCTTTTCTTGTAGTGAATGACCCAAAAATAATTTGTTTATTTGCTTGATTTATCGTCCAAAGTTATGTTTTATTAATCAAGAACATCTTAAAGTCAATAGTGTCAAGCGGCTTAGAGCATCACCAGTGGAGGATGCATCTGGGAGCCCAAATTGATTTGGGTACAAAAATTGCAAAAATCAGCTCACAATGGAGGAATCAAATGAAAGTGCAAAATGCACTCAAGACCCATTTCCTTCCAATTGTACCCAAATTTGATTCCTGAACCCATTTCCTTTTCAACGATCATTTTGCTCAACGGTAACAAAATTCAAATCCAAAATTATAATCTATAAATACAATTGAAATACTTGCATAAATTTACAAAATATATTCAATTTCATACATGTAAATTACAGGGGAGGTGGAGGGAAACCAGTCAATTGGTGGAGATAAACCAGTCAATTGGTGGCTGTTGAGGGGGAGAAGATGCCAGCCAATTGGTGGAGAGAAACCAGTCAATTGGTGGCTATTGAGGGGGAGAAGATGTCATCGACGGCGTGCCCAGAGAGAAGTGGTGTTGTCGGCGGCGTGAAGGAGAGGAAATTGGTTGCAGCGTGAGGGAGGGGTGGTGGTGTTGTGTGTATTTATATGTGTTGTGTGTACAGAGAAGAGTTTTAGGGAGAAAAAAAAATATACAGAGAAGAGGAAGAAGAGGGAGCTGCGTATTTTTGGTGTGTGAGGTTAGGGTTGAGATTTGGCTTAAATTAGGATGATTTGGGTTGGGTTAGTTATGATAATGGGTTGAATTTAAAGGTTAAATTGGGTTGTAATAAGTGGGCTATTTTTTTTAGTAAAAATACTAAGCTTCAATTCTAAAGCCCACGAGTAGTTAGCTAATTAGCTAACTTTATTAATGATATGTTTTTTTTTACTAATTAGCTAAGCTTAAATTTACTGATTCCTAATTTTATTTTTCAGATGGATCCTAATTTCGACTCTTATACAAGTCTTCTTAGTGGTGCGTTGGAGTACGGTGAAAATTATAATTTTGGCAATGACGACACTACTACACCTTCAGTAAGCCCGATAGTCGACGTTGCGCGCAAATCACAACGGACAAAAAATTTCTCACGCCATGAAGATGTTGCTATTGTCTCGGCATGGTTAAATACAAGTAAAGATGCAATCCTTGGAAACGAACAAAGCTCGTCAAGATTTTGGAAGAGGATATTTGATCAATTCATTATCGACTCCGGTGAAAGTGGGCGTACTGAGCAAAGCGTAAAACATCGTTGGCAACAAATTAACAAACTATGTGGAAAGTTTCTTGGTTGTGTTAGCCAAATCAATCAGAGACATCAATCCGGCCAGACGAGTGATGGAAGGGTAATAATCACTATTTTAAATATCTTTATATCTTTATATTTATATTATTTATTTATTTTTGTGTTTTACTTTATAGTTGACTGAAGCACATGCACTATATCTTGCCAATGAGAAAAAACCTTTCCAACTAGAACATTGCTATGACATTGTTAAAAAAGAGAAAAAATGGCTAGATACATGGGAACCAACGAAAAATACAAGGGGTTCATCTAGCAATCTGGATGATACTCCAATCTCATTGGATGATGATGAAGTTTCCCCTAATCAGAATAGACCGCTGGGTAGAAAAGCATCAAAAGCGCAAAGCAAAAAACAAAAAGCAATCTCAGACGATGGAAGTTCATCTACAAAGTCAATTACGGATCAGCGTTGGGCACAAAAGATGGCATTAGAACGTGAAAGATTGGATCAAAGAGCTCTAATACTAGCAACACATGAAGAAAGCAATGAAATGGAAATCATGAATAAAGACACCACGGGGATGGATCCAATTCATGCAGCCTATTGGAATGGCAAGAAAAATGAAGTCTTCATAAGACGAGGTTTAATTTGATTAGTTTTGATTGTGATATGGAGTTGGAATATTATCATCTCTAGTATTTTGTATTGTACTTTTATTATGATTGTCTAACTATTTAAGAATGTAATTTCCCTTAACTCTATTATTAATGTAGCTTGAACTTCGCTTGAATATTAATCCAATGCCCTTTTTTAAACATAAATTAAAATGGGATAAATAACATACAAAAGCCACGTTCATTAACCTTGAAATTAAAGAAAACCTAACAACAAGTTCAACATATTAGAAATCATAGTTAACGACATGATGAACGATATTCATGTCTACAATCGAAAATTAATCTTGTTGACCGTGCAAATTCCAAAGATGCTCAACAAGATCGCGTTTGAGTTGGGAATGAGTTGTAGTATCTCGAATACGGCGATGAGTTTGAATGAAATCAACAAATTCATTTGTTTTCTCATGCGACGGGGTAACATTTGTTGTCGCTCGATCAAAGTCAGTATTATGTGGCCCTTTTTCATCTTCAATGATCATATTATGCATTATAATGCATGCTTTCATTATATTAGCTAACGTATCCTCATCCCAAAATTTAGCCGGTCCACGCACTATATTAAACCGAGCTTGAAGCACTCCAAATGCTCGTTCAACATCTTTTCTAGCACTTTCTTGGGCTTGTGCAAAATGTTTGGCTTTTTTGCCTTGCGGTGCGGGTATTGTCTTCACAAAAGTAGCCCAGGATGGGTATATGCCATCTGCAAGATAATAACCCATTGAATAATTATTCTCATTGACTGTAAAGTTGACTGGAGGAGCACAACCATTCGCCAATGTAGAGAACACTAGAGATCTCTCTAAAACATTTATATCATTAAGTGAGCCCGGCATTCCGAAAAAGGCATGCCATATCCAAAGATCGTAAGAAGCAACTGCCTCTAATATGATTGTTGGTCCATCGACGTGACCTGTATACATACCTTGCCAAGCTGTTGGACAGTTTTTCCACTCCCAATGCATGCAATCAATGCTTCCAAGCATTCCTGGAAATCCACGTCGTTCGTTGATTTGGAGTAACCGTGATATGTCATCTTGATTTGGTGCCCTCAAATATTCCTCACCAAAAACGGCAACAACTGCTTGAACAAAATGACGTAAACTCAAAAATGAAGTGGTTTCAGCTATGCGTAAGTTGTCATCTTGAAAGTCGCCTGGAACTCCATAGGCAAGTATTCTAAATGCAGCAATTACCTTTATAAGAGATGATAAACCAAGGACCCCTGCTGCATCTCTTTTTTGAATAAAGTATGGATCGTATGCTTCGACTCCAGATACAATTCGACAAAAGAGGGGTCGATGCATCCGGAATCTTCTCCTAAACATAACGTCATGATACGTAGGATTAACAGAAAAATAATCTTTATAAATTCTATTATAACCTTCAATTCGATTACGGCGGAGGAACCTACGGTTGTGGGTAGAACCACCATGACGCCGTTGGCTTTCTCCTTCCTCAACTTCAGTTGCTCTAAAGAGCATTTCAACATCATCTTCAGACTCGGAGTCGGTTAAGATATCCCTTAAATTGGCAGTATTACGAGACATTGTAAATAATTATGTTTGAATCTTATGAGATAAATAAATTGGTGGAAGTGATGAGAAGTTCAGACTACAAATATCATATAAATAGCTAGAAAATGATGAAGATAAGTTGTACTATATGGGAAAAAAATCTTATCAGAAATCTCAATATCCAATAATAAATTGACACGTAGGATGAAGATAAGTTGTACTATGTGGAAAAAAATCTTATCAGAAATCTCAGTATCCAATCATAAATTGACACGTAGGATGAAGATAAGTTGTACTATATGGAAAAAAAAATCTTATCAGAAATCTCAGTATCCAATCATAAATTGACACGTATACGATGCGGGAAAGAAATCTGATCAGAAATAAGATGCAAAAATCTTATCTGAATTAATAATTATTGTAAAATTACAAATATTTTGAATTTCATTTACTTTTTCTTTAGTTCAAAATTAATTTTGATTGTATTTTTAAATAGACTTAATTTTAAGTTAGTGAAATAAATTTAATTTAAATTGATTTTAAAAATGGGTTCCCACTTTTGATGCATATTGCTGCAGAAAATTACTTTTTCAGAGAGTGTAAAACACTGTAGCAGAGTGCAAATGAAGAATTTGGGTCCAAGATTTGATTCCTCCACTGGTGATGCTCTTAGGCGGCAGCCGATATGGAATGTAGGAAAAACCCTGCAAACACGATTTTATGGTTAATTTAAGAACCATATTAGAATTCATAATTATAGAGTTGTTTACTTATAGTTAATAGACAAAGAGCAAGCATAATTGGGATTTTACCGTCTCCTACAGAAATGGAATCAATGCGCGCAACTTGTAAATTAACAAGAAAAAACAAATGGTATTGTGCTAAATTCATATTGACAATAAAATTAAATATACGTTGAACCTATAGACAAAAAGAGTAGAAAAATAACAAATTTTCACTAAAAATGACGGAAAAAAATAGAACGCGAAACTAAAGCTAGAGAGTTTTACATACCATACTTCCCAGCTAAGTACCTAATTTATGTCATTAGTATCATACATTGAAATTCCCGAGACCTGAATGATAATTATGTGAAAATAGAGTTATTGCGTGTACTTTTTAGGGGGTAAATGCAAGATACTCCCCTGTGTTAGCAAAACCTGCAAGAAACTATTCTGTGAAATTTTTATTGCGTCAAACTTCCTTGTGTTTTCAAAAACCCTGTAAAAAACACCTGATTTGTAAAAAATATGTCATTTTGGATCGACATATTCCAAGAAACCATTTTAAAAATATATCACGTGAAATTGTAGGGAACAACTTGAAGTATTTTTGAAATGATTTTTTGAAATATGTCGATCTAAAACGACCTATTTTTTACAAATTGAGTGTTTTTTGCAGGATTTTTGAAAACACAAGGAAGTTTGGCGCAAGATTCACAGGGTAGTTTCTTGCAGGTTTTGTATAATACAGGGAAGTATTTTGCATTTACCCCACTTTTTAGACTTAAACGAGTGTTTTCCTTAAGTATTTGTGAGTAATTCGGAATTTTAGTGCATTTTTAATTTATTAGAGCTGATTAACAAATTTAATCGAATAATCCTTGATTTTGACACTAATTCGACATACTTTCTTGTAGGAAATAAATTAGATTAGTGAAGTCCAACTTCAATTGAGGTCCATGAGGGAATTATTGCAAGAGACCAACCAGAAATCTCAAGATTGATCATTCTGAATTGTGAGTCGAGAGTATCAATTGTACAAAAGGAAGGGGCTGAAAATGCGAACTAAAGTTAATATTGATGATCTGGACACTTAAATGCGGCAAGATTTCATATCTTTAAATATTAACTGGGCTGGCCCAATAATGTTTGTGCAATTTTAAAGGCTTAATTGAAGAAATAGAAAAAGA
Organism: Penstemon barbatus; assembly: GCA_003313485.2. Classification (NCBI taxonomy): domain Eukaryota; kingdom Viridiplantae; phylum Streptophyta; class Magnoliopsida; order Lamiales; family Plantaginaceae; genus Penstemon; species Penstemon barbatus. The sequence goes on along the minus strand of CM064879.1, from coordinate 50,558,298 downwards.
GAAGAGGTCCACACATTAATCCTACTACAGGAAAAGGAAAAGAATAAAAAAAGAGACAGACATCACGCAAGGGAAGGAACGTATAGAAAAAATGTACACACACATTACTGGTGAAAAGAATGGTGGGCATTACACTTTGGCTATTTTTCTTTATTTTGATTTAAGAGAAAATCATGAATTCTTTATTTTAGTTACATTTGATATTATGAACTAATTTTTTTTAGTTTAAGGTTTTTATGGATCCATGCTTTGCGAATAATATTATGTTTTATTTTCTTATTTTAATTTAGTGATTTTTTTATTCTTACATATCAATATTCATTTATCTAATTTTGTGCTAATTATTTTTAAATTAACTGATCATCTATTTGATTGTTTATTTTTTCTTGATTGAACCTGAGAAGAGAATATTTATATCAGAAGAGAAATTATGTAGTGTGCTGATTGTTAGAATAGGAATATACCCGACACTCCCAAATACAAATTAGGTTATATGATTTATGCATGTTATTAATTATACTGACTTAGAAATAAGATTAGTAAGTTAATTGCATATGTTCTTGAGTAATTTGGAAGATACTTAATGATAAAAATGAACCATAGGATAACGAATAAAATCACTAGTTAAGATTAGGATGTTAATCGACATTAGGAGCATAACATTGATGAAGTTTAAACTATAGACACTTTTTCTCATTGATTTTCTCCTTAGCATTTTATTGCCATCTTTGAATAAATTAATTATTAGTTTTAATAGTTAGTAAATCAACCTACAATAATTTTTCCTTTATAGTTGAATTAGAATAGGAAATAAAGTAGTGAACTTGATAGAGATTTAATTTCAAGTCCTCGTGTTTGACACTCTACTTACTCTTTATCACTTTTGCGATACGCACACTTGCGCTTATTTGTGTGTGTAAAATCAGTAACAAGTTTTTGGCGCCGTTGTCAGGGACTTGATAATTGATAATTTACCAATTTCAACATTTATTTTTATTTTGATTCGATTGTTCTGAGGTTTCATTTTTTTTTCTTCCAGTTACTCATACCTAGTTTATGCACAGAGATTAAAAATTTCATTTAGTGGCTTTTGATCCAGGAATCGAGAGAATTTTCAGAAAACAAAGAGCACTAAACAAGAAGGGAGAAAAATCCAATCTAATGGTTGAGCAACCTGGAATTCCGCCAATACGGAATAAAAATCGGGTGAATCAACAAATAGTCAATCTGCTAATGGGTCCACACAATCCTGACGATATAGAAAGACCCATTGATGAGTACATAACACCAATCTTGGGTGTTCTCAAATCAAGTATTGTCAGACCAGATATTGAAGCAGAACACTTTGAAGTGAAACCAGTAATGCTGAATCTGATAAATTCCACTGCTATATTTTCAGGTGGCTATGAAAGAACCTCATCACCATTTGAAGAATTTTATGAAAATTTATGATTCATTCAAATTGAATGGGGTTACAGCTGATCAACTAAGAATGAGAATATTGTCTTTTTCCTTAAGGGATCGAGCTCGAGTCTAGCTAAACTCAATGCCACCTAACTCCATCATATCTTGGACTGATTTGACTGAAAAATTCTTGAGAAAATATTTTCCACCTACCAAGAGTGCGAAGGTTAGAATGGATATTCACTCATTCCATTAAACAAAGGAAGAGTCACTCTATGATGCATGGGAAATGTTCAAGGGATTAATGACACAGTGTCCACAACATGGAATTCCTGTTTGGCAACTAATACATATCTTCTACACTGGATTAGGGAGACAGATCAGGACCATTCTTGATGCAGCTGCAGGAGGGTCATTTCTAGGAAAGACATCTATAGATGCCTATGATGTGTTGGAAAGAATGACCACCAACAATTACCAATGGGCATCTGAACATTCATCAGTCAAACTTGCACCTGGAAAATTCGAGTTGGATATTATTACATCAATGCATGCACAGTTAGCCGCATTAACCAAGAAGATTGATGGGTTAAGCATGAGTCAACTTGGAGCTAACTCTCTACAAGCTCAACCACTGAATATTATCAATAACCAAGAGGTTTCCTGTATCATTTGTGGGGAAAAGCATTCATATGAAAATTGTCCATCAAATTCAGAATAAGCATGCTATGTGGGAACTAATCGAAATAACCAAGGGTATAATCCATACTCTAGCAGCTATAATCTAGGGTGGTGAAATCATACAAACTTTTCGTGGAGCAACAATCAGCACGCTGGACAGGGATCGAACAATGCCAACAATCCGCAAATCCCACCCGGTTTTCAAGGTCAACAAAAGCAACCACCAGCAGACAACAAACCCTCTTTAGAAGAGGAGCTTACGCAGTTCATGAGCCAAACAAAACAAATGCCAGCGAGTAATGAAGCATCTATTTGAAATCTATAAACTCAAATGATCAATTAGCTCAAGATAAGCGGCAAAGACCTCCAGGCTCACTACCGATTGGCACTGAAAACCCAAGGGCTGATCAGAATGAACACTGCAAGGCAATCATTTTGAAAAATGACAGAGAACTCGTTGAGCCCAGCAGACCACAAGCTCAAGTTAAGAAACCCATTTGCATGCATAAAATCTTGCTTGATGATGGAAAAACGGGATCAGTTGAACATCAAAGAAGGTTAAATCCAATTATTAGTCAAGAAAGAAGGTTAAATCCAATTATGAAAGAGGTAGTCAAGAAAGAAATCATCAAGTGGATGGATTCAGAAAACGTAAAACTTGATCATCGTCTTCATGGCTACAACACCACCAGCGGAATTGGCGCCCATGAATCTTCGAAGTTTAAGGAGACAATTTCCAACGAACTCTTGTTTACGAAAGTTTCGTACATAAATAACTATCGGGCATGTCTACAGAAGGCCATTGCTGCTCTGGAAGTGATGGATGAACCAAACTATGTCGGTATTCTTGTTATAAAAAAAAACTCTGTCCCATCTGGAGGAATTGAGCCACAATATTTTAAGTTGAAGAGGGAGAGAAGAGGGGGAAGAAAGTGATCGAAGAGGAAAAAAAAGGGGAGGGGGAAGAGAGTCAAAGAAACTACTAATAAGCTTTATTGGACTGAAGAAATGGAGGTTGCATTCATGAAAGCAGCTCTTCAAGTGGGTGTCCCTAACAGAGTTCTTCCTATGTCCATTTGGGTTTAGAATAGGTGATTCGTTTAAAATCACCAATGATCAGGTCGCTGACCTCTTAAAACTGTTAAACAAAACCTAGCTTGTTATGATCGCTAAATTGATATAGCTAGAGTTGCTTTGAAAGTTGATGATAAAACTGCTGATGAGGACAATGAAAAAGGTCCTAATGAGGAAGGGAGGCTGTTGTTGGGGCTGTTGATCAAGACAAAAAAAAATGCTGATGAGAAAGGGCAAGTTGAAGCTGGTACGAAAGACAATGATGATAAAACTTTTGATGAGGACAGTGAAGAAGGGCATGATGTTGTTGAAGCTGTTGATCAAGAAAAAGAAGTTGCGGATGAGAAAGGGCAAGTCGAAGAAGGTGCTAGCTGAATACATATGTTCTACAGATAAAAAAGTATTTGCCATTTAATATTTTGGAACAATTATTATCCTTTTGATGTTTGAGAAATACATATGTCCCACTGATAGAAAAATATTTGCCACTATTAATATTTTGGAACTATTACCAAGTAGTTGGATTCAGGAATTGTCTTCCCTATTTCAGACAGTACATGGGTTAGTCCAGTTCAGTGTGTTCCAAAGAAGGAGGGTATGACAGTGGTGTATGGACTATCGAAAACTGAACAAAGCAACAAGAAAATATCACTTCCCGTTACCTTTCAGTGATCAGATGTTAGGTAGCCTCGCAAAAAAGGACCATTTTTGTTTTCTAGATGGATTTTTGGGATATAATAAGATTTCATTGCACCAGCTGATCAAGAGAAACTACTTTCATATGCCCCTATGGTACATTTGCTTTTAGATGTATGCCTTTTGGATTATGCAATGAACTTGCCACGTTTCGGCGATGCATGATGGCGATTTTCACTGATATTATAGAGAAATTTCTCGAAGTCTTCATGGATGATTTTCTATGTTCGGGGATTCCTATGAGATTTTTTAGATAACTTGGTCAAGGTCTTGCGTAGATGTGAAGAGACGAACTTAGTGCTAAACTCGGAAAAATGCCACTTCATGGTACAAGAAGGAGTAGTGTTGGAACACAAAGTATCATACAAGGGCATTGAAGTAGACAAAAGCAAAAATAGAGACAATAGAGAAACTCCCTCCGCCTACTTCAACCAAGGGAATTCGATTTGGGACACGCTGGATTCTACCAACACTTTATTAAGGATTTCTCTAAAATCTCTAAACTTCTATATAGTTTTCTTTAAAAAGATGTTTAAGTCTACCTTTGACGATTTGTGTGTGCAGGCATTCCTGACATTGCAGAAAAAGTTGGTGGCAGCTCCAATAATAGTAGCTCCATATTGGAATCTACCATTTGAAGTGATGTGTGACGCAAGCGATGTCGCCCTTGGAGCTATACTAGGATAGAAAAGGAACAATATCTTTCACTTGATATACTACCCAAGTAAAATTCTCACTGATGCTCAATTGCATTACACTGTGACGTTGGTTGTAGTGTTTACAGTTGACAAGTTCCAAGCGTATCTGGTAGGAACAAATTAAAGGGTATAGTATATACAGACCACTCTGCAATCAAGTATTTGATAATTCGATGGGTTCTCTTGTTGCAAGAGTTTGATCTCAAAATAAAGGATAGAAAACAAACTAAGAATCAACTGGCTGATCACTTGTATAGATAGGAGGGAGAAAACAAAGAGCCAGACTCGATTATGATCAATGAAGTCCTTCCAAATGAACAATTGTTTGCGGTAAATCAACCTACACTTCCATGGTATGAAGATTACGTCAACTATCTAGTAAGTGGTCTACTTCCTCTCGACTTTAATTTCCAGCAAAAGAAGAGATTTCTACATTATGTGAAGAACTTTATTTGGGATGAAGCATACATATTTAAGAAATGTGAGGATCAAATGATAAGGAGGTGTATTCCCGATGAAGAGTTTGAGGACATTCTGGATAATTGTCACAATTCACCATACGGTAGGCATTTTAAGGAAGATCGCACATCATGTAAAATTCTCCAATCAGGGGCGCATATTGACGTAGCCTCCAACACCTCCCAACCTCTCTCCTCAGCCCAACCCCTTCCATTGGGTTAGCCCTTAGGAATTGGCAAGCGATATTGACAGAACAGAGATTGTTAATACCGAAGCAATTATTTTTATTTCCTAATTTACCCCTTTAAAGTCAAAGATCATAAAATATTTCTCAATCCCCATTAATTGACAACTCATTCTTCTCTCTTATTAATAACTTTTTTCCCACTATGAATCTTTGAACATGGAATAATCTAATATTGGGAAATACAGGCTATACGGTACTCCCAAAAATATATGAAACTCCTTTTTTTTTTTTTTTTTTTTTTTTTTTTTTTTTTGGTAAAAGAACTCTAGCACAAGTTTACTTTTTCTTTTTTCTCCTGGTCAAATGATTGTAAAAAGTGGAGCATAAATATGATATTTGAAAAATGAGTGTTACCAACTTCACACGATTAGAGCTTAAATAGAATTTAATTATCCGAAATTTGATTAAAGTTTGTTCATTAATATTAAAAACTTACTTGAGATATATTCATTATTTTTATAATTGACATTGTGACATATTAAGTTTTATAAATCTAACCTCCGTTAAAAAAAATGTCTTTCAATAGTTTTTGATATAAAAATATAAGAGTTTATTCATTTTCAAGTGAGTAGATGCCTCTTATTGACGTAGCGTAGTCCTCTTAATTAGTTGAATTTATCGAGTTTCATCATACTTCTAGTACTGATTACATGAGCTATGTATACATTTTGAAATCATGCATATGTATAATTCAAAGTATTAATTAATCCAGTGCCGGCCCAGCCCATAGGCAGCTTTAGTGCTTGCCTAGGACCCCAAATTTTTAGGGCCCCCTATATTAATTGTTAATGGCCCATGGCCCAATTTCTGTTGATTATTTTTTCTTATCAATTGATCTCAAAGGCCATTATCCACAGTACAACACATTATTAAAAGAAAAAAATTGATATGTTGAGAATGAGAGCCGCATATCAGTTCACAAATAAATAAAAAAAAAAAATTGGGAAGATGAAACGTCATCTGTCTTCACCTCTTCCCCATTAAAGAAAGCACAATCAACAAGAAAAAAAATATCATTATATCAAACCATGATTTTATAATATTCTTCCTATATTCATAATCTTCTTCAAAAATCTTCTTCTCTTCTCGTATTCATCTTCATTTTCTCTTTCTAACCATGAAATATATTGAAAGAAGCATATATTTGTTTATATGGAAATGGATAATTTTTTCTACAACAGTGGTAAGTTTATATTTGTTTAGTTCTTATCCAAATACGTATATTTATTATAGAATTATACTCACTATACCTGTAACAGTTGTATCTGTCGAAAGAACTTTTTTCCAAATTAAAATTAATAAAAACATGTTTACGTTCGACTGTTCGACTGTTCGACGACGATGACACAAGAAAAATTAAATGACTTTGCTATTTTGTCAATAGAAGAAAATATGTTAATAAATACTTCTGCGTCTAAAAGAGCAAGAAAAATAATTTTTACATAAAAAAATTATCACATAAGAGCCCCAAATTTTTATTTTGTCTAAGGCCCCCAAAACCCTTAGACCGGCCCTGAATTAATCTTTAGTTCTTTACACACAAAAATAGTGGTATTACCAACACAAAATTTAAAAATATATTACAAATGTCATATTGATATATAAGTACAGAATTTTCTAAAGATTATTTTGGGAGCAACATTTATTGCTCTGCCAATATCACTAACCATATACAATAGTTTGAGCATGATCGGGCCCAAAACCCATGTCTCAACATAAACATAATTAATTATTCATAACATACAATTATAATAACCATCTCTCATGAAATTATGGGTCCATTTCGTAGAGGTTATAAGCAACTATATATACCAATTTTTATATCCCTTATAACATGTTTTGTAGTATAATTGTGAAAAGCATTATGTCGGGTACTAACTTTTTGGTGGCCAAAATTTACAAAACAAAGGCTTATAATTATCTATGTCTTGGACCTTAGATAAAATTTTAAAATATTTTACAATATGCTAAATTACCATAAGTTCTCTCTTACTTTCCTTATATTACCTTACCTTGTCGATTTTGGTTGTAAATTTATTTGTATCAACTACAAAACAAATTTAATATGTACAATTTATATATTTTTTTTGTAGTGGCTACAAAATTAAATGTATACTACATGAGATAGAATTGTAGCTTAAATATTATAGCATATTCAAATTTTGAAATGGCTACAAAATGTACCCTATATGTCATTATATCTTAAACCATATAAAATTATTGATTTCACTTTGCCATCTATTTTTCTCTCTCAAAACTAGGGGTGGGCACGGGGCGGGTTTGAGACGGATTCGAGGCTAGAGATATGAGTATAATAAATTTCGGGATTGACACTTTTCATTCCAAACCCGCCCCGGACGGGACAGGATAGGATTACGGGTCCCATATTATTTTTATTCATCAATTTTCATCCACCTAACAAAATAATATTACAATATTACGTAATTATATTTCGTTATTTTCCTTTTGCTAAATCGTATCACTTTTAACTCATTATTACATAAAACATATCATTAATTCATCATTACGACTATTTCAAATATATCCAAATACGATCCAAAAGTGAAATCATATAATGAACAAATGATAAAATACGACCCACATCGAGTCTCAATAAGAAAAATCCAATCCAAATACTATCTATAGTTGTTACCAAAATAATTTATCCAAGCCAACACTTAAATTACACAATAGTTATAAATTTTTAAACAACTAAAATTCTAAAATCATACAATGACCCATAATATTAATTACTAATAACTAATGTAAGATTTAAAAGGAATATTAGGGTAAAGTTAAAAAGTTCATTTATTATATAATGTTAATTAATTATATAAGTAAAGTGTATAAATTATATAATGATAATATTATATAGGCGGGTTCGGGGATTCGGGGTTGGAGAGATCAATCCCAAATCCGTCCCATATTCCCATAATAAAATACGGGTATTAAAGTTCGGGTACCCAAACCCAAACAACACTCGTCCCGTTCGGGTATTTTAAAAACGGGATGGGTCGGGTTTGGATTACCCGAACCCAACGCCCACCCCTACTCAAAACGTCCGTTATTTCATATGTGACGACAGGCCGAATTCAAACAACCAAATATAATTTCATATCAAACCTATAAAGTTACTACTTACTAATTTACATACTACATAATTTTCTCCTACCAAAACTCTACTCAAAACATATCTAAATTTCGCAAAACTCACTTAGTTTTAGAAAATAGAACTTACTATCTATTAATATCTTACATCACAATATTTTATTAAACACAAATCAAGTTTCAAAAATTTCGTTGAAAACTCTTGATCCAATTTTGAAAACCAAATCAAAACTCAACCGAGCTAAAATTTGCCTTCCATCCTCACTTAAAGTGTGATATTTATCTAATGTCATATAGGTTGTTAGTTAGATATTCATTATATGTTGTTTTATTCATTATGGTTTATTTGTATGATCAATTATTATGATTATTATTATTATTTAATGATGTCACTCGTCTCACAGAAAATTTCAAAAGGCTGCTAGTTAGTTAGTCAGTTTTTCAATCCTTTGACCAGTTCTGCTGTTGCCATTTTAGTGCTAAATAAAATATGCTTTTCATAGGCAGCACTAAATGGTATATAAATTATGGACAATGACGTTCATTCAATTAGTAATCCAACTTCATTAGATATTATTATATTATATGCTCTTCAATCAATAAAAGATCTCAACTTTTTCAATAAATATTTGGTTCCCACAAACTCAATTTGCACTGGAACAAATGCTTCCATCTCTGAAATTCCAACCCTATTATAAGGTAAAATTGCAAATTTCATCCCAAACTATATGTACTTTTTACATATCATCCCAAACTATATTATAATTGCAATTTTAGTCCCGTAATATATTCAATGATGGGACAACATTATATACTAAAAACAATATATTACGGGGCCAAATTGCAAACGATATGTAAAAAGTAAATATAGCTTGTGATGAAATTTACAATTTTGCCCTATTATAATTTCTTGAAAGATCGAGTCTTTTTTTTTTTTTTGGTTTCATGAATACGTTTAATTGTTAGTAGACTAATTATCAGCCTATCTCATAAAATGATGTGAGTTCATGCATGTTACCTAATGGAAATTATCTTCATGCACAACATAACAAAAAATGAAGAACACCCTTTATAATTTACTTATCCACAAGAAATATAAGATAACCTCATATATAGGTAAAATCTAGAAAATTCAATTTCAGTGAAAATCTATCACAAATATTCCAATAAGTGACATGCATTATTTGATACTCTATCTGCATATGCCACTTATATTATCAAGTATAGGGAATTCGAACAAGGCACGACATTAAATCAATTGCGCCAAGTCACATCCATAAATTGAACAGAATATTCATTCTTTTTTAATTCATTGAACTTAATTACAAAACTGTTTCGAGATTAATATGCCATTGACTAAATGGATTCTAGCATACAAAGAGTGAGTAAAGCTAAATAAATAAGCATAGAATAGGAGGTATTTTTCAAAAGAGCTTATGCCAATTTACCCATTATAAAATGCATAATGTTCTATATATCCCCTGTGATCTTTGAAAAAGTACATTTTATCCCGGCTCTGAAAATTTTTAAAAGAGCACTTTACCCCTGTGAATATTTTAAAAGAGCAACTTATCTCCTTCAACCGGAGAGTGTAATCCACTTGCCGAATTTGAGAGTGGCAAGTAAAGTGTTTTTGTAACATAGAGAGGTAAATTGCCACACTCATCATAACGTAGGGGTAACTTGCAATATTTATCATAATACAGGGGTTAAAATGCCACATTTATCATAACACAGGGAGGTAAATTGTCACATATAAGAGGAGTAGTTTGTCAATTCATTTTTTTTTTAAATTAAGGGAGACGCGCGGTGTCAAACATTTATAAGATTACCTCGGGTATATTACTCTTTTGCAAATCACATGGAGGAAAATTTAATATTATGCAGATTGGGGATAAATTGCCATTAACTCTTCTTTAAAAAAGTATTTAAGAGGAAAATTATTGATTGTACCTGATGAGGAGCATCTTAAACTCTGTTAAGCAAGAGGATAAAGTATATATGGAAAGCCAAAGTTGGGAATCCATTCTTTGTGGCCTTGAGTAGGAAGGAATAAGCAAATATTCTTGACTTGAGAATATGGCTCATCAGCTTTAGTTTGAGTTAAGATTCTATTTTTTATTATTAAAAAAAAAAAAAGTTAAGATTCTAAAATTCCATTCCACAGAATCTCACTTTCGCTACATATTGTTTTCGGGTATTTGACAACTTAACTTTCTGTGATATATCTAATGAGCAAGTTAACTCCATGTGATTTGAAAATAGGCAATTTATTTTCCTGTGATATGAAAAATGAGCAATTTAACTCCTTACTCGTAGAGGTGTTTCATACACGCTCTATAATGCGGAATGAAACTTCATTTCATGTAAAAATAATCAGTTGATATAGCACAAAATGGGTATTTTACACTCTTGTTAAAATATAAAAATCAAAAGAGAAACAATATATTTCTTTTATAAAAACACAAGGAATTATTTTGCCATTTTATTTTTTATGAAGATTTAAATTGTCTATTTATAGTTAATTTGTTATTCAATCTATTGTTTTCCTGCCTGAAATAGCATTATGTGGTCAATTCTATCTTTCTAAATTTTCTGCCTATAAAATTGCGTGTGGTCAACCGGCAACAGCCAATCAACACTCATTGAATTTATTAAATGCAATTATAAGGTTCTTACTTCTTTTATTTGAAATTATGCAATCAAACATAAGAATCCCAATAAAGGAAAGTAAGTACAAGAAAGAATATAGCATCTCATTTCATGCTTTTCTCTTCTAAAGTGGAGAATGTGATGATAATAATAGTTATGCAATGGTAAAAGCAAAATATGACTGTTGTGGCTTTAAGGGAACATCAAGAAAACAAAATCTCAAGTACTTTTAGATGGAGAGTTAAATGACAATTTACCCACATTTATATGTGTAATATTTAATTTATTTTTCTGTAATTTTAAAAATACCACTTGGCTTCTTTATAATTTTATGAAAGTTTCATATTGTCTTTCTGATATTTTTAAGCTTATAAAATAAAAATACAAATTGAAAAAAATATCCCTCTTATATACTATATTTTGTCTCAGTTAAATAATAAATATGACACATTATCATCTTTGTGTTCAAAATTGTGGCATTTTAATCACGTGTCATATATGATATTTTACCTTCTGTATTTTGATAAATTTAATATTTAATCCCTGTATTATGATAAATTTGGCCATTATCCCAGCGTGTTATGAAAAATGATACATTTTACCCCTAAAAGTACTTTTATCTATTTATGCAACACTTTGCATGCCCTCTCAATTTCTGCTAGTATGTTACACTAGCAGTTGAAAGTAGGTAAATGCTCTTTAAAAATCTTCGAATGGCGGTAGGTGCTCTTTTACAAATCACATGAAAGTAAATTGAATTATCCATATCACTAGAGGGGTAAAATTGGCGTTAGCCACTTTTAGATGTACCATTACTGGAAAGATCATTTGGGTACATAAAAGCTTCTACTATTTCTGATATTACCAATAACCTGTCAAAATCATTTGTACTGTAACGAATATAAGTAGAAAAGTAATTATTCATCATTATACCCAACCGAAAATACCATATTCTTTAAACATATAATTCATCATTATAAAGATGATGGCTTCAATTAATTCAATTTTGATTTTGCTACTTTTTACTATATATGGTAACATACTATGTTACCAATAATGTGGAATCATACGAAACCATGTGGCAACAATGAAAACTTCAAAATTTCATCGGGCTGTTTGTTTGGTGTTTGAGAGAGTAGTGGAGGTTTGTGAAATAATTTCGATTTGTATAATTGATAATTCTCTGAAAACAGTGTTATCAAGTCTATTTCCTTAACTCATTCGATTACTTTTATTAGAGTTTTGGTAGAATCTTAGGCAATTTTAGTTAGTTTTGTGTTTTGTCCCTCGAGTCATACGTTTGGTTGTTTTGTGCATGAATTGAGATATTTTCTTATATATTGTGTTCATATTTGTAGGCCTAAGCTATTTTGGATCTAAAGACATGATTGGAAGTGAAGAACAACAAATTAAAGATCAAATGAAGTCAAGTAGTGCAAGAACGAAGAAGGAAAATGCTGTCAAAAATGTTGTTATGCACTCCGAGGACCATAACTCTTTCAAGGAAGCTCCAATGAAGTTGAATTTCGACTATGATGTAGAGGAATGAGTTAGCTACACCACAAATTTTACGGGTCTTGATTTGGAGTTCGGAGCAAAAAGTTATGACACTTGCAAAACTGTCGCGCAAATCTGTCGCGATTTTCAGCGGGCTTTTAAGGGATTCTTGGGCCCAAAGTCTCCTACTTGGACTCAACTTGGTAGATCTATTTAAGGACTTCTAGATCACGAAATTACACATCTTTGATCAGATCTAAACATACTTTTCTCATAGAATACACCTACAACATCAAAGATCTACTTGGAGAAATATTGAAGAAGAAAAGAGAGAAGTTTTAAGTATCACCAAAGCAGAAGAACGCAATATTGAAGATCTTTATCTCAAATTCATCGTTTTTGTCTATAAAATCACATGAACTCAGATTTTTTTTTTTTATTATTTTTCTTCTTCTATTTATCATGAACTAATTCTTTAGGATCTAGGGTTTTTATGAAACTATGTTACTTTGATTATTTTTATTGGATTATTCATAGTTAGGGGCAATTCTTGTGTTTGATTTAATTTCGTTCTCTATGCTTGCAACTTGATTGATCACCTAGTTGTTAGATTTAATATTCTTTTTGAACTTGGAAAAAGGAAGATTAGGATTAGATAGGAAATTGAATAGTAAACGACTCTTAGGATAGGAATATACTTAAGGCGTTTATACCCGTTATATGAGGTTCGTGTTTAATGCTTTGTGTTATTTATGAATCACTTAGGAATAGAGTCGATTTGGATGATACATTAGATTCTTACGTAATTCGGAAGATATGTAGGAGTATACTTGAATCCTCGGGTAGTACTCTTGTCACCACAATAATTACGAAAATCTCAATTGAGCAATCGATAGATAACATAGTGGATTATAACCCTAGGTTTCTCTTCTCATTATTCAAACTCAATCCAAGTACGTAGGTTAGTTAATTCATTTAGTTAATCTTAGTTTAATTGAACCTAAAAATATATTTGAATTTGGAATCGATTTAAAGTAAATTAAGAATTGGAATTGGTAGATATTAGTCAAGTCCCTGTGGAGACGATACTCTTATACTTACTCTTTATTACTTGTTCGATACATGCACTTGTATTTATTTGCGTGTGTAAATTCCGCAACAAGTTTATTTGCGTTCAAACGAAACCATGTAGCAACAATGGAAACTTCAAAATTTCATCGGGGCTGTTTGTTTGGTGTTTGAGAAAGTAGTTTGAGAGAGTAGTGGAGGTTTGTGAAATAATTTTGATTTGTATAATGTTGTTCGTTTGAATTTTGAGAGAGTGATTTGAGAAATAAAGTAGGCGTATGTTTTTTTTGGAAGAGTTATGGTGTAGGTGTAAGATGTGTAAGATTTTTTGTCAAATCATGTTTGTTTTGCGAGATAAATTACTTTATGTCAAAATCAGAGTAGAGTTTGTATATGTTTTGTTTTGTGATAAGAAAATTGTTATTTGTTCGACTTTTGAGAGGGTAGTTTGAAAAAATTGAGAAACAAAAATTTATTTCAAAAAATACAAAATACGTTTGTTTGACATTTCCCAAACACAAAAATTCTTTGAGAAACACCAAACAAATAGGCCCATACTGGTTGGAGGCAATAGCAATTCTCACAAATGATGTAAGGGTGAGTTTGGCCTAGCGATTCGAAAATCAATTATAGGAGAATTAATTTTACTAAAATGGATTTTGGCAATAATTGATTATGATAAAATTCAATTATAAAATAATTACTTTTGGATAATAGCTTTTGCAAAAGTAACACTTTAGTTACTTCTAAAATAAGTTGATTTTTAGCTTCTGAAGATCCCAAAAGTGATTATAATAGTGAGGGCCAAACATCATTAAAATCACGATGGACTAAAAGTAATTTCTATAATTGGGGCCAAACACTTCAAAAATCAAAATGAATGTTTAGAAGTGTTTTTAAGAACTCCCACCGCTGGGCCAAACTCACCCTAACTCGAGTTAGTCGAACCAGTTTTATTTAGGCCATCTCCAATGACCAAGGGGGAGATGGAAGGGATGGAGGTGGTTATCTCCATTGATTCAAGGGAAGATCCCCTTGAATCCAACCACCCATTGCTCAAATGGGTGGAGCAACCCAAGGTTGGCTTGCCCCAATCCCTTGAATCTTGAAGCCAATGAATTTTTGTTTTTTGTTTTTATTTATTTTTAGTTAATAAAATTCTTTTTTTTTTAAATAAAAAATTTCTTTAATTTATGTTTAATTTTAAAAAGGTTCATTTTAATTTTAAAAATGTAATCTTTATTTAAGAAACTTAAATAAAATTTAATTTTAAAAATTAAACATTAAAAGAATGTAACTTTAATTTAAAAAATTTAACATTAATAATCTGTAAATTTAATAACGTTGTAAAAAAACTCAAATACAATTTATTATAATTAAATGATAGTGGAAAAAAATGAGGATTGAAATTAAATGAAATAGATAAATTGAGTCATTGTAGATGACTCTGAAAAGAAAGGGGATGCTTAACTTGAAATCTGAGGGAAAGCTGAAAAAAACACTTTATGAGTCCGTAGAGATAGCCTTATCTAGAGCCATCATATTGATCGAGCTTCATGTGTGCCACGTCATTCGCCATATTTTCCTGTCCAAATGCCAGCATAACTTTTAAGGATGTTTGCTTTAACACTTTTAATAAAGTTTTCCACAGATTCCTCCAGACTGCATAAAATATCTCTACATTTCATTATAAAATGAAGCTTGATGATGATGAGTTGCCTATTGGAAGAATAGATATATTATTGGTCATTGCTAATTTATCTTCAATATAAAGTGGTTGATTGATTGCTACTATCAAGCAATTTAAATATAAAAAAAAAAAAATATTAAGGGATTTGTTTGTTTGGTGTTTGAAAAAGTAGTGGAGGTTTATGAAATAATCTCGATTTACATAATGTTGTTTGTTTGAGTTTTGAAAGAGTGGTCTAAGAAATAAAGAAGGTGTAGATTTTCTTAGAATAGCTAGGTTGTAGGAGTAAGATGTATAAGTCTTTATTTCAAATCATGTTTGTTATGTGAAATAAATTGTGTAAGATATATGTTACTTTATGTCAAATCATAATAAATTTTGTACTATATGTTTTATTTAAAAATAAGAAAAATTGTTGTTTGTTTGACTTTCGAGAGAGTAGTTTGAGAAATTTGAGAGATGAAAAATATATTTCAGAAAGTAGTAAACATGTTTATATGGCATTTCCAAACACAAAATAATTTTAAGAAACGCCAAACAGACCCTAAATGTCTCTTTGTTTCGAAAGTCTAAAGTAAACAGACCCTAAATGTCTCTTTGTTTCGAAAGCTTAACTTTAGACTGGATAGTCATTCAATAAGATATCAGAGCTAAAAAAATACAAGTTATTGTTTGGAAGCTAATAACCACCCACTTAAATTTTGTATGTTGTAAACTCATAAGTTTTCTGCTAACAAATATGGCACGAGGCAATATATTTTTGACATACATCTATGCAATAGAAAATCCACTAACACCAAACGAATAAGTATTGTAAAACCAACTAAATCTCAAGTCAAGTGGAAAGCTTATGGTCATCCTCTAGAAATGAATTGTCAATGCTTCCATCTTAATGCAACTATGCAAGTATAGAAGTACATGTACAATAGCTTTATTTTCTTTTTAAAGGGTCCCAATTTATTGGGATTAACTTTTTATGCCATTTGAAGAATTTAAAAAGGTCTAATTGGGATGTTGCTCTTTCTTTATTACTCCGTCCATTCCACAATACATGTCTTTTTAGGGAGAAAAAAAAAATTCCATAATACATGTCATTTTAGGAATTCAAGATAAACTTAAATGCTATTTTGATATTATTACCCTTCTTCATTAAAAATTGGAATAGAGATATGGATTAGGGGGAATTACAAAATATTTAATTGTTTCTCAGGGTAATTTTGTCCAACTCCACTTTTATTTTCCTAAAAATTAGAGCATTAATTGATTCCTTATCCTTGTGAAAAAACATTAAACGACATGTAATATGGAATGGAGAGAGTAATTACTAGTCATTCTCAGCGTCCGTCCCCACTTGCATGTATTCCTCTGTCCCAAATTATTTGTCATTTTACATATTTTCATACATATTAAGGTACCTATTTAATAGTCTCAGTTTTAGGGAAAAGTAAATTATATACCTAAAATACCATTATTCTTCATTTATCTCACTACTAGCTATTTACACGTTATTCAAGTTTTACACACACACTCTCTCTCTTACTTTTTCTCTTGCACCTAAAATATATACTCCCTTCATTCCACATTACATGTCGTTTAAGGTTTTTTCATAAGGATTAAAGAATCAATTAATACCCTAAATTTGAGGAAAATAAGAGTATAGTTGGACAAAATTAACCTTGAGAAGCTATTAATTTTTTTGTAATTCCCTATAATCCACCTCTTTCTTTCCCAATTCACATACATATTTCTTCTCTCTCTTTTTAATGAATAAGGGTGAAAATGTCAAAATAGCATTTAAGTTTATCTTGAATTCCTAAAGTGACATGTATTGTTGAACAAAATATTCTCTCGAAAAAGACATTTATTGTGGAATGGAGGGAATAATTAATAGTGTATTGAAATCATAAAGTGACAAATAATTTGAAACAATTTTTTTTCTCTAAACTGACATATAATTTGAGACAAAGGGACTATCTTTTAAGCCAAAAAGTAATGATATTTTTTTTTTTTTGGGATTTGAAACAAAAGCAGGACATGAAATTTGGGAAAATGAAGAAAAGATATTGCAACTACGTCACTGGGCCTCCGCCTTTCTTCATCTATACCAGCTGCCGCGCACGAACCAATAGAAAGGATTTCTGTCCAGAACCTCCCAGTGAACCTAGGGTCCCTATCACTGATGATGGTCCGGGGTATGCCCTAGTACTTTACATCATCCAGTTCTTTCTGGCATGCGAAAGCTTTCTAGTGTATGGAACGGCTATCTTTCTTGGCCTTCCGACCTACTTACTATTCATTACAGCCCATCTTTATACGACCATCTTGTATAAAAAATAAATTTTATTAATATGTATGATCATAACGGGCCTGGGCGGATCATGAGCTGCCCATTGGGTCCAAGACCAATTTAACAGCCCTTGGTATAATGTGAAAAGTCAACAAGTTGAAAAGTTACATAATAGATATATTCAAATATTAAGGTAAAATAGGAAAATCAAAAAATGATATAGTAGTATAGATAGACGTCTAGTCTGAATTAATACCAAACTTATCAAAGGAGACAAAGAGGAATCAATTTGCTTAGCTTTTATGTAGCAAACTGAGAGCACATTATTGGAAATTTTAAGTCTATGCACTAAAATCATGTCTCCTTACCGGTCAATCTTTCATATCCTGTACCACAAAAATTAAACACAAGCTGAGTTCAAACAAAATTTCAGGAACAACTGATTCATGATTTATTACTAATTTTCCTAGGGGATTATTGCATTTTTTTGGCCACAAATTATAGCTCACTGGCGTTTCTATCCAGTAACTTTTCGGGATGGCACATTTAGTGCCACAACTTCAACATCAGTGACAATTTGGTGCCAATTAAGCCACAATTCAAAATTAGCCCGAAATTTCCCCATGTGAAATTGGGGGTTTTCACCATTCAATGCATTTTTCATTAAAAAAAAAAAAATTATTTCCACCAAGAACTAGACTATTTGGATGTCCGTATTTGGGGAAGAAGAAGAAGGCGGGTAACAATTTATTTAAGAGAATGTTTGGTGAATTATTTAAGAAAAGTTAGGATTTTGAATTTTGGTACATATATATAATTTTTTAGATGAAAAGGACGATGAATGGTCAAAATCCCCATTTTTCATGCCACATGGCCAACATATGGTGGAATTTCAGGCCAATTTTAAAATCGAGTCTCAATTGGCACCAAAATTGTCACTGATATTTAAGTTGTTTTATCAAATGTGTCTGCCTGAAAAGTTACGAGATAGAAACTCCAGTTAACTATAGTTGTGCACCAAAAATGCAATGCTAGTAGGTGATATAGTCAACATAATCATGTAGTTGAAAAAAATGTCTTTAGAGTTTTCAAAACATCATAGATAGTGGATTCTCAATTTCACTCCGAGAATGAGGTTCTAAAACTTTGCAGGTGACTGAAAAGAAAGACTGATGTGGATCTATTCTAGTACCAATTGTTAAATGTTAATGTTCTATTTGGATGAGTTTTGGTTCAGTTTCGCGGGTCTCGGTTTAAAAAAAATGGTTTCGATGAAATCTTTGAGATCTCATTCGGATGAGTTTTGGCTGTTGAGTTTTATGGTTTGAATAAATTGAAATCTCATTATGGATTGAGTTTGAATGTTGAGGTTTAGGGGAAAAAGTAGATGGTAGGTGTCAAATCAATATATTTTTTAATGAAATTGAGAAAAAAAAAAAGTAAGTTGTAGATGTCAAATCAATATTTTATAGGCTTAAAAAGTCTGATTGTGAGTTCTTGAATATTTAGGAATTTTGACAAAGACTCATTTAAACGAATCCGCGACACCGAATCAAAACTCATCCATGTACACCCTGTAAAGAGGAATTCTTAGATGTGTAATGTCGCTGTCCGAGAATGTAAAGGTATTTGCTTGTCTGGGCCCACATATGCATAAAAATGGAAGGACAATATCTATTTCCAAGTCCAAAGATTGGATTGGATCTCATGTTCTCTTGGCCCCTGTTCAAGATTCTATGCTTCACTTCTCTCTCTCTCTCTCTTTGTATGTTTATAAGAACTGCTGAACACAACTTTAGCACTTGAAATTAAACCATATCCTTTCACATTTCAGGTGAAGCTAATTGCAAATTATCATATTGAAGATGAACAATATGTATCATCATCATCACCGCCACAACCACCAACGGAAGAACTTGTTCTTACAAGGTGCGAATAGCAAAGGAGAATCGGGACTTGTGCTATCGACTGATGCTAAGCCAAGACTAAAATGGACTCCCGACCTCCACGAACGGTTCATAGAAGCAGTAAATCAATTGGGTGGAGCAGAAAGTAAGCTTTTATTATATATGTTTTGAATTATGAAGCAACAAATAATGTGCTACTACAATCATCTAATTCATATTTATGTTGCAGAAGCTACTCCCAAATCAGTCTTGAAACTTATGGGAATTCAAGGACTAACCTTATACCACCTAAAGAGTCACCTTCAGGTAAATTCACTAGTTCTGCAAATTTGGTAATTAAGAAACCGACAAATTTTCGTCAATATCTCAGATAATTTTTACTTAAATTTCAGAAAAAAATCCCTGAGGATATTGATCTAAGTCATCAAATATAAATAGTAAGTAGTGATATACCCAGAGACTAGACTCAAGTTCGAATCCTACTGGAGACACCACACTGAGGAGGACTTATATCCTCTGCATTATTCGGTCCGAGCTGTTAATACACAGTCCAGAAGATCAAACAAAAAATAAAAAATAAAGAACCTGGCATTTGTTAAGAGATGCATTGCTTTTAAAATTTCTAGAAGTTGATGCAAAATGTGGTCTCACATTCTTGCTTATCTGCTTGCAGAAATACAGGCTAAGTAAAAACCTCCATGGACAAGCGAATAACAGGGCCACGAAAACCCGTAAGAAATCGAATAACTTCCAAGAACATATTTTACCTCATTGCACATATATATATATTCTAACCAGATGGAAATTGATTACAGCCGTTGGAGATCGAATACCTGACGAAAATTTAACTCATATGAGCAATCAAAACATGGCAACCCAAACAAACAAGTATGAACTTAATAACTTTACCTGAGTTATCATGTTATTTCATATGTTAAATGACAGATTCAACTGACCTTGTTGTTACTATGTTACCTGTATCAGAGATATACATTTAGGCGAAGCAATACAGATGCAAATAGAAGTGCAACGACGACTGCACGAACAGCTTCAGGTAAACAACAGTAGGAATTTTTCTGTACTCATAAAATACGGTAAGAAAGATCACATCAAATCCAGTGGCGGAGCTATATGTAGATTGTGGGGGCGACCGCCCCCAACAATATCGGAAAGTAGTAGTCAGGGGCGGACCTATAGGGGGTGCGGAGCAAAAAAAAAAAAAAAATTAGTAGCAGTGCATATCTATTATTATTATTATAAAAGTACTTTATGTATTCTTGTTAGTACCTTTAAATTCCTAAAGGAAAGAATCTTATGAATAAAAAATCTTTGTCTATTTTAATTAAATGTGTGGTCAGATCTTAGATAATGGAATCCCACTAATAGAGTTGCCTAGTTTAACTAGAATTTGATAAGGAAAATATTCTTTAACACTTGATATAATTCTCTTTTAATAAGGAAAAACAAAACAACTTTGAATTTTGAATTCCAATTTCTTCTCAAATTAACTTTTCTTCAACTTTTCTTCACCAAGTTATATCAAAAAAAGGGGGTTTTCTTCACAAATCGGCTGAATCACTCAACGCCATTATCAAAAGGTACTTTTTTAAAAACTTTTATGAATATTTAAATTTATTTATAAAGTTTTTGATTTTTCATCACTAAAATTATTTGAACTGATTGTTTTTGCATATTATATATTTTTTATTATCTTATTTAATTAGATATATTATCAATATCAAGTACCATAAGACTTATCGGCATATTAAAAATAAATTTTGATAATCATAATTTTTTAAATAATTTAATTATATACTTTTCATTTTAATCTCGCCCCCCGCGACTAAAATTTCTGGGTCCGCCCCTAGTAGTAGTAAAATTTAATGTAATTAGTTTGTTGGCTGGATGGTTAAAGAATTCGAAATTTTGACTATGGTTCAAAGTCTGCATGGAGCAATTTATTTTTAGTTCAATTCTTAAGCCATTTTTTTTTTTGCTTTCATTCTCAATATTTAAGTCTTTCTTTTAATTTTTCTTTCTTCTTAATGATTATATAAGGAATATGATATTTTATTGTTATTACAATACAAGCATTTTCTTATAATTTTCTTTATTTAGTGCATTATTTCTAAAAAAAAGCTTAATAATTGTAAGAAGAATAAGACTTTTATTTTCATTATAATATATATAAGATCTTCTCCTTAAAATTATATGTATTTAGTGCACTTTTTTGTATAATATTCTTTATTTGTTAATAATTGTAAAAAGAATATATTCTTTTCTTAATTATTTACTTTATTTATTACTAGCTTCCCTCAAAAAATTCGCCCCCCCCCCCACCCAAATAAAACCCGTCTAGCTCCGCCACTTATCAAATCTACATACACCTTTTCACTAGTAGATTTAGGATATCAAATTGGGGGTAAATGCAAAATACATCCCTGCATTATGTTAAATTTGCAAGAAATTACCATGTAAAATTCTTATCACATTAAACTTCATTGTGATTTTAAAAATCCTACAAAAATCACCCAATTTGTAAAAAAATAGGTCGTTATGTATCGATATATTTCAACAATCATTTTAAAAATACTTCAAGTTGATCCCTACAACATCCCGTAAAATATTTTTAAAATTTCACAGGGTAGTTTCTTGCAAGTTTAACATAATACAGAGTAGTATCTTGCATTTTTTATTTTTTCCCATCAAATTGTAAATTGTTTTTTTAATCTCTCACACTTCCTACAATTTTACATGATGAAGGGTTTACAAAGCATTTTATAACCGAGACGTTGCGCTTCTCTTAGGTTCAACGCCATTTGCAGCTCCGGATAGAGGCTCAAGGTACATATCTACAGTCTGTACTGGAGAAAGCACAGGAAACAATAGGAAGACAGAGCATGGGTACAATTGGTCTAGAGACAGCAAAGGTTCAGTTATCTGACTTGGTTTCCAATGTATCCAAACAAAGCCTAAATTCTGCATTTTCGGAAACGAAAGAAATATCAGATATGTGTATGCAACAAATACAAACAACTCAGCCAACAGATTGTTCATTAGACAGCTGCTTAACCTCATGTGAAGTTTCTTTAAGGGACCAAGAACTGTACAATAGACCATTGGGCTTAAAACCTCTAAACTTAGGCGCAGTTGTTGAGCCGAGTGATAGAGATAAACATAGATGGCATGAAGAAAAAGAGAGGAGAAACCTTTTCTCTTTGGAAAACGACAACGAGGATAAAATTAAAGCTTTTGTGGAAGAAATTAACCCCAACATATTATCAATGAGCGTTGGCAATTACCCGGGAGACATGTCAAAAGAAACTGATGGAGATGTCTTTTTTTCCCAAAATACTGATAGAAATAGAGATGGATTTATGGAACTCGAGAAACAGAAGACGCCATCAGAATCGAAACTGCCTTTCTTTTCCACTAAACTGGACCTTAACGCAGAAGACGAAAACAATGATGTCTCAAGTTGCAAGCAGTTGGATTTGAATGGCTTCAGCTGGAACTAAGAGGCAAATTTTCTAGTGCTGGAATTAGCGAAATTTGATTTTTTGGTACCACAGGATAAGCCACCTTGCAACTTCGATACCACAGTTTAAGCTTTCGTTGCAATTTTCATACCAAGTCCTATTTTTTGGACAGAGAAGGACTGAAAAGCAGCATGTGATTGGCCTATTATGTGGTACCAAAAACTCATATTGTGGCTAATGATTCAAACTGTATGAAAATCGAAGAACATGCCCAATGAACATTCTATGTAGAACAATTCAATAAAACTCACAACATATAAGCTTCTACTGGTAATTCAACAAGCAAACTCCCTTCGGTGTTTTTCTTTTTTTTTTTTTCATTTTGATGGATTGATCACATATTAAAAAATGGGGGTAAATGCTAAATACACCCCTTTGTTATATTAAATCTGCAAGAAATTACTCTGTGATTTTTTTATTGCGCCAAACTTTCTTGTGTTTTCAAAAACCCTGCAAAAAACACCCAATTTGTAAAAAAAAAAAAGGCCATTTTGGATCGACATATTTCAAGAAATCATTTCTAAAATACTTAAAGTTGGTCCCTACAAATTCACATGATATAATTTAAAAATTATTTCTTGAAAATTTGTCGATCCAAGACGACTTATTTTTTTTTCCAAATTGGGTGTTTTTTGCAGGGTTTTAGAAAACACAAAGAAAGTTTGACGCAATAAAAATTTTACAGGGTAGTTTTTTTGCCGATTTAGCATAACACAGGGGAGTAACTTGTATTTTCTCCTAGAACTAAGAAATGTGATAAATAGTCAATTTTTTTTAACCAATTAATCCTAACATTAATTAGCATTAACTACAAACATTAACAATAAAGGTATAACAGATATGAAAAAAAATAATTTTACATTGAACTTCAAAAATGACAATTAAAAGTAAACTGTTATAAAATATATAATATTAGTGGATGTCCATGAAATATTTTGTCCTAGTTTTGTAACCTCCTATTGAAGAATATCATAAAGACCACATTTGAAAGGTTTTGTAATGTTTGTATTGAAGGTCATAATAGGACCATTTAATAGTATTGTGGATAGATAAATTTTAATGATGTTTCAATCGAGTACTTTGTATCATCATTCATCACCACCATGTTTTGTATGTAAATAATGACCTTCCATTATCTTTAATTTTATTTACCGACATGGGTTTTTTCCATTATTATTATTATTATACTCTAGTCTTATTGTATCTTTCTTTAGTTCTATAAATAGAGGACATTATCATGTATTGTATACACAAAAATAAACAAGAATGAATGATATGATATGATATTTTGTCCTAGTTTTATAACCTCCTATTGAAGAATATCATAAAGACCACATTTGAAAGGTTTTGTAACTTTTGTATTGAAGGTCATAATATGACCATTTAATAGTATTGTAACTCTAGTCTTATTGTATCTTTCTTTAGTCCTATAAATAGAGGACATTATCATGTATTGTATACACAAAAAAAAAAACAAGAATGAATGATATGATATGATATTATCTCCCTCTACTCTATATTGCTCTTTACATTCCACTAATTATTTATATTTGTTGTTCATTTTAGCTTAATTTTATAACACGTTATCAACACGATTTTGCTCTATGTTTCAAATCCAAACTAGCTAATCGGATTAACAAAGAAGTTCTGATTTTTCCCTTCAAACTTGTAAGATCAAAATCAACAAATCGGTAAGCGATAAGAATATCTACTTTTCTTCTACATTGAATATAGTCTACTTATTTTCAGCCTTTATTTTGAATACGAAAGAGTATTTCCGCCATTTAATTAGTGGATGTTGTTGTCTTGTTATTCTTCTTATACTAACGTTCTTTCTAGAATGTCAATCTCACAAAATGAACATTACAATTTAGTCCTATGTAAATTGAAGTTACCAAATTAATCTACCCGACTAAATTTATTATTGACGGTAAAGATCTAAATCCAATTTTCTGGTGTATGTAAATTTGTCCCCCATTTATAAGAATTCTTGCACTATTACGTGTCAAAATAATACAAGAGTAACAAATATATATATATATATATATATATATATTGCATATACAACTCAAAAATCATTCTATTATTAAATGGAGAAATGAATTTGTTTTATATTTATATTAAATTGGTGGTTTGATCTTCATGAAAAACGCATCAGTCATTGTGATGAAATGAGTTACACCTTTAACGGTTGGTTATCCTATAAGAAATAGTTTTTGTAAGATCATGTGTTTAGATAAGTAATAAATTATTTTATTTGTCACATCAAAAATAAATTGAAGTTCATAAAATCAGAATATTATGTTAGGCCCGAAGCCTACGTCATACTCTCAAACTTGAAGATTTGAGTACATGTTTATGTTAGGCTTGAAGCCTTGGTGGAAACTCAAACTAGAAGATTCGAGTACCATTTCATGTTAGACTTGAAGTATATGTGATCAACTCAAACCCGATTTGAGTATATTTTAACAAGTTTATTTTCGGCTTTAAAAAAAAAGGGCCTGGGTGATCATCTTAATTCCGAAGATTGAGTCTAAAGTACTATGTTTATTTTGTGCTTTAGAAATATAACAAATATCACCAAGCTTGAATAGCTCTTGACAAATTTGAAAAATGATATGAAATGAATTATTGATGTTGAAATCCGTTTGAATGAAAAGAAAAAAAAAACTTGAAAATTTTGTCATGAAATGAAAAATTGGTCAAACGAAAGATAAAGTTGTGACAATGTTTTTCATTACTCCATAAAGAATTGAAATCTTAATTTATTGGTTTAAGAGTACCAACTGTCCTAAATATTTTGGAAGAACAATATAATCAACAAAATATTTGATACTTCAAAAGGCTCGATAATATATGAGTGGTGAAACTTGAAGTTGCATCATATTTTGAAAGAGCAACCCAATCACTAAATGTGAGTAATACTCGCAAATTGTTCACTATGAATATTTGCACCCGAAGTTAAAATATTTTAAATACTCCACGTTTTTTTTAATAAAATTAAATATCAATTGAGATATGTGGAGATTAAGTGTCATGTTTCATGATTCTAAAATTCTCTTGAAGAAACAATATTGAAAGAGAGGTTTTATGAATACTCTCAATTGATCTATTTTGTTGTTGAACAGTGAACTCTAAAATCATAATTCACACCTTACTAACTGATAAGCATTAACTGAAGTGAATGCAATGTTGATATAAATTATTCATTTCTAGAAGTAAATTAAAATAATTCATTCCCAGGAGAGAATGTGATTAACAATATACATGATATGTTTTAGTCATAGTCAAAATTGATATTATGCATTTCATAGAATGATTGCATTATTACCACTCGAAGTGAAACGGATACTGTTACTATGGTAAGCAAAAGAAAAACAAGTGCGTATAAATTATGAAGGCGTGCAGTAAATGACATTGTACTTGTACATATCGAATGCAAATGCACTTTGCGGGTATTTTTCAAACATCTATTATGTAAATGAGATGATGTTAATTCATATATGTCAAATATATTTTTGGTGTTACAATTAAATCACTTGAAATTACTAATATAATATAGGTGATTTATTTTATTAAGACAAGTGGAGTTAATATAGAAAAAAAAAATCCTACATTTTGAACTTACTTAAATATCTAAATAATTTTAATTATCTATTTGACGTATCATTTTCTTAACTATCGGGAGGTTTTATTTGAGTTGAATAAATAAAAATTTGGGAAAACCTATTATTTTCTAAACTTTATTCACTTTGTTTTATATATTAGATAATAACGTTGATATGAGCATCATGAAGATGCACAATAATAAGCATCATTATAGATGCATAAAATTATGTGAGCATCCCGAAGATGCATGAAAAATGTGAGCACCGTAGATGAATGGTGGAAATATTTATTTGGTTGACAGTGGGTCAACACACACGATTATTTGAGATAGAAAATAATCTCAAACTTCAAATTAGCAAAAGCAAATATTAGTGCCACAAGATACTATAAAAACTCCAGAAGAGCAGATAAATATAATATTGTCAGGATGAACAAATATTTTGTGTGAAAGAGGTTTAGTTCTCTTTAAAATCCAAAATGGATTTCTTGAATTTCAAAGGCATACGTCTTGATGGACTTATCAGTTTTTTTTTCTTAATATGAATATTGTAAACAAGGGGAATATGAATATACATGTACTACATCCAGTATTCCATGCCAGAAAAATATTGTTAAATATATCCTAGTTTTCTCATCAAAACGAATTATGCGACCATAATAATATATTATCGAAATTTGTTGGTCCTAAGTGGTCAGATGAGGTCTAGAGGGGGGGGGGTGAATAGACTCCTGAAAATTTTTAATTAAATTTTAACTTTAAAACTGTAGCTCAAACGTGAACAGACTAAGCTGTTACAGAATAGTAAGTTTACAAGGCTGATTGCGAACAAATCTTTGAACAACTTTGTTGACCACTAATCTGATAGTTACTCAGCTGATTTTGATTAAGATCAGTTTTAATACCAAAATACTTGCAGCGGATTTTTAAAGTGTTTTTCACAAGTAAACTTAGTAGTTTGAAAATTTTATCCCCAGATTTATAAATCCCTTTAAATCTTTTTCAAACAGTTAATCAAGTGTTTTATGCAATCTGAAAATATGCAAGTAAAAAGCAAGATAAAAACATAGGAATTTTTATAGTGGTTATATGGATGTAAATATCCTTTAATCCACTCTTCCAAGTCACAAAGATCTTGGGTTATACTAAAAAAACACAGTAATCAGTATACCCCACTTACGCCAAAACAACAAATGAATCTGGCCGTAAGCTCGCAATAGGAAATCACAAAGAAGACCTAATCTACAGAGTTTTATCACTTCACACAGATGGATAACACTCCTCACAACACTCTAACAGATTTCAGTCAGAAAAATGTGTTTATCTTTGATCTTCAACTTCAGCTTGAGTCAACAAATGACAAGGCTGATGAGTGAGCTGTTCTTGAGCTTTTGAGACTTAGAAAATATTTCGCTTCGAAATCAATCTCTCAGTTGTTGTGTTGTTTTCTCTTCGTCTCTCTCAGCTATTTATAGTCACTTTTGAATTATGTCCGTTGAAGAGAGATACAATTCAAATTTCTTGGTTTCTGGTCCTTAATTTCCGCGAACGGTTCTCTGCACAGTGACAGTACTGCAGACTGTACTTTCTGTCAGGCAGCATTAAATGCACCGAGATGATACGAGTCTTTTCTTCAATCATTTGTCATTAATAACCTTAGACTTCAGCATTTATTACTTCAGTGGCATTTATTACCGTTGGGACGACTTCTTGATCTTTTCACTTGGCTGATGAGAGAACAGTTCTGATGATGAACAGAGCTGATCTCAAACTTGAACAAATTTGATTTGAGTCGGCTGATTTACACCAATCTGATTTCTTCTCTTCAGCGGATCAGTAGTCTTCTGGACCTTGAATATTTGACCCGTCTGATATGTCTTCTTACTTGGTCAAAATTCTTCTAAGGGATTTCAACTAAGTTGTCTTTACTTAGCTAATATGAAGTTTTGGAAATCATCAAAACCTCCCTTAACTAATAAAATTCAGTGCACTCCATCTTCATCTTTATCCAAAAATTTCCCCCTTTTTGATGATGACAAAACTTCAGCTTTGTACCTGTTTACCTATACTAAAGTTTTGATCCTCAAAGTTTTCTGAGATAGAAAAAATATGTTGGAACCAGAACTTGAACTTTTATTTATAATATGAAATTTTGTTACAAGTACAATTCTGTTTAGATAAGATGTCTGATAGAAAATAAAGAAAAACTGATTACAGAAGATTTAACTATTCTAATCATCAGCTTCTTCACTTTCTCCTTCAAGTTCCTCATAATATTCATATGAAGACTCTTCATCATCTTCTTCTTCGCCTTCTTCATCATCATCATCATCTGAGATCAGATTGGATTTAGCAGCTTCCATCTTTTCTTTGATTTCTTGTTCTCTTTGAAGCTCTTCCATCTTTCTCTTTGTCTTCTCATCATTTTTGTACTTGGTGTATGGCTCTGGTTGTTCTTCAGCAGATTCCTTGTATGCAGCCATTTCTTCATCAATCTTGGCTTTTTCCTTAGTTTCTTCTTCAGACTTCTCTTTGCCATCAGCCGTTCCAACTGCATCAGACTCCTTTGTTTCATCAGCAGCATCAGATTCCTTGGTTTCAGCAGCAGCAGCTTTTTCTTCAGCTACTTGACTGTTGTCAGCAACAGCTTGAATAGTTGGCTCTTCCCTTTTCTCTTCCCCTTTTTTGTCATAATCAGGGTTGATAGGAGGGTTGAGTGCAACAGGCTGAATCTTCAGGGCAGCACACAAGACTTTGATTTTCTGATTCACCAAATCATGGCTGGCAGTGAGATGATTGAGAGAGGTGGTGATGATATCGTTCCGATCATTTAAACAGTCAACGTTGAGTTGCATAGTGGCTAGTTCCTCATGAATAACATCTCCAGCTATGTGGATATCTTTCAATAATGCCACATTTGTTGCTTTCTCTTCTTCGCTGATCTTGATGAAGGTTTCTGTTAGACGAGCAATATTGTCTTCACTTCTTTTCAGAGCAGTATGAAGATGGTCCACATCTGCCTTAACATCTTCAACGTTTCTGTTTAAGTCCAGCACACTTCTCTTCAAAGTGCTGTCATCAGGTAGTGGGAAGTTGTTAACAGCATTCTGTATTGTTCTTGCAGTAGCTTTCTGTATTTGCTCAAATTGCAGCCTGTTGGATTCTTCCAAGGCTTGCTGCATTTTCTCCAGCTGTACTCTGTTCCTTTCTTCCATCTCCTTTAGATTGTTCTCCAGCAACATTTGGAAGGCTTCCATCAGTGATGAGTGCATATTAGCTGATGAAGCAGAAGGATCAGCAGTCTAGTCATTTTCAGCTTCCTGGTGGACATGTGCATCTTGTAACTCAGTCTCTTGATCAGCATTTGACTCCTTAGCTTTCCACTCAATTGCTAAGGGTTCTTTATCAGTGCGGGGCTGATCAGTGACGTCCTCAAAGATCTTATCAATGATTTTGCCATCATCAGTAAAGACTGTTGTTTGACGGATCTGTCTTACAACAGGCCACATATTTGGGACATGATTCTTTACCTTAGGCGCTTCATGATAGTCTTTTAGTTCTTTGCCAAACGTGATCTGTTGAACGCCAGGCATGGAAGGCAGATCACTTGGCGAGCCTTGCTCATATCTTGATTTCTCAGCCCAGGTCTCCAAGGCTTTCATAGTGGCAATTTGCACAGCTCTCTTCATAGGATCATCATTCTTTCGTTTCTTAGCTGGCAAAGTGTTAGAGATGATTTTTGCTTCTTGAGCAGCAAACTCCTATGCATACTTATGCATCTTATCTCTAACAAAATCTGGATCCAAGGCTTTGGTGATGGAAGAGGTTTGCAGCCAATTCAGAACCCACTTTTCTTCATCAGCAAACTCTCTCCAGCTTTGGATCTCCTCAACAGATCTGTTCACTCTGTAGTCTCTCCATTTGATGTATCTTTGTTTTTCATGAGTGAACAGGGTCTTGAGCATCAACTTCTTGTCAAGATAGGCCAATGCCTTCTCAAATCTGTTGAAAACAGAAGAGTCTAAGTTTATGATTTCAAATGCTCTTCTAACCTCAAACTTCTTCTTTTCCTTGACCATGCCAGCAGGCATCCTCTTTTTGGCCTGTAAAGATTCTCCAATCTTTACACTTCCAGCAATTTCAGGTCCATGAGCATCCTTCTTGCTCATCTCAAGGACCATAACAAGTTCAGCATCTTCAGCAGCCTTACGTTCTGCTTCAGACATTTTCCTTCTCTGTTCATCCTTTTCGGCCTGAATCTTACTGTGTTCAAGGACCCTCTGCTCCTCATGTTCATCTCTTTTTCTCTGCTCTGCTTCCTCTCTCTTCTTTTTATCAGCAACAGAAATTTTCTTCTTTTTGATAAGGATTTTTCTTTTCCCTTTATCAGCTTGGGCAGGTTTAGGAGTAGGACCAGCAGATGCAATGAGTGCAGCTGCTATGGGGTTGATGATCTGCACATCTGGACTATCTTGAGGTTGAGCAACCCCAGCTGTTGGTTCTTTGGAGCAGTCTGTTGAGCATCAGTCTTTTCAGCAGCAGACTTCTCTTCAGCACTAGCAGGCCTCTCTGCTGATTGAGGGCTTTGTCTAACCAAAGTTGACAGTTCAGTGGGAGAATCAATGAAAGTCATTCTCTTCCTGATTGTCTTCTTTGCCCTTCCTTCTTGAACAGGTTTGGAAGCACCTGTATCCCTTAGTTGACTCCTTGTTCTGCGAGCAACGTTCTCATCAGGTTCAGCGGTTCTTGAAGGGGAGGCAGGAGACATGTTTCTTATCTCTGCAGTTGTCTGATCTATGATCTGATCAGCAACATCCTTCTCACCAGGCTGTTCTGTTCTGGCTTCAACAGCTGGTTGGGCTGTTTGAACAGTAACCTTAGACTTTTTCTTCGGAACCTCTTCCTTAGGCTCAGCAGCCTTTGTCTTTTTCTCAACAGCAGGCTGAGCTGTTTTTCTCTGCTTTTTGGCAGGAACCTTTTCCTTAGGTTCCTCCACTGCTTCTTCTTCTTCTTCAGTCTTCCTTTTCTTTCCTCCTCTAACAGCTTGGTAGCTGGTCATTGCCTTGGAACTGTGGATTTCCTTCCCATTTGTCATCCCATAGCCCAATTGGTGAAACAGGTAACTCAAGGTGTTATCCTGTGGTTGGATTGTTTCTTCTGATGGAAGTTGGCCAGAATGTACCAGATCACTACTGACCAGTTGACCTCAATTCCATAGTAGACGGTAACCATGATGCAATATCTCTTCATGGTGATAGCATCAAGAGAAAAAGTGCAGTTCTCTATCAGCTTGGACACCAAGTCAGCCATACGCTGAAACTCATCCTTCAGCTGGTTCTTCTTCAGATTCCCAGACATCACCTTATTCTTCTTCGCACAAATAGCCCAAAACTCATGAAGTTTATCTTCAGTCAAAGTGGTAACATCTTGACGGCCTTGGTTTGAGAGACCAAACTGCTCGTGCAGCAGAGCAGGGGTTATGACGATTGGGGTTCCTCCAACAGTGGCCTTGATCTCCTTCTTGTCAAAGTCCACGGCCTTTTCAGTGTTGTAGAACTCCATAACCTGGTTCTTCCAGACCATTTCTTCGTGCGATTCCATAAATTTGACCAGATTGGTAGCTTTAAATTTCTCCAGAATTTCCTTCATAACTGGAGTTCCAGACTTATGATAAGCATCGTACACAAGGTACATGCCTTCAGCTTTGGCTTCTTGAGCAGGATTCATTTTGATTCTGTGGAAAGTTAGTGAAGACAAAGAATTTTGCAGAGAGATAGAATGCAAAGAATTTTCTCACAAATGTTCTAAGTATATTTGGGTGCGTAAAGAGGCACAAGTCTGATCAGATCCGAATTTATAGGGTTAGGGTATTTCGGTTTCCGTGATACCCACCTACAGTTAGATCCGTTTCTTGTCAGTTCTGATCGTGCGGCGTTAGTTACGCGATTCAAATTTCAAAAAGCATTTAATGACAGGCGGGAATGCGAACCGCCTTATCATATTTGTAAAAGCGCATTTTTAAATAAAACGTTTTTAACATACACAGCTTTTACTTAAGTGATCAGACGAGTAAACTAAAGTACTTATCTGATGAGACTATCGTCCTGATGACTGATTGTTATCAGTGAAAGCCAATAACTGATAACCTTCCTCGGCTGTTTGTTAATCCAGCTAGATAATTAATCTTCAATCTTCAAGACTTTAATATTCTGATGAAAACATAACTTCAACTAACTTTCATCAACAAATTTCATCTTTCAATCAGAATTACCGCTAGTCTTACACATTCCCCCTGACTTTAAGAATCTATAAGTTAACTAGTCTGTTGAGAGTTAACCTTGAAGATAATACGATGTGTAAGCTGATGAACTTCAGTCTTCTGATGAGTTCCCCCTCAGCTTATGCATCTAAATTTAGTAGTCCTAGTTCAGCTCGTAAAGTTGAAAACCTTGTCTTACTTAGAGGTTTTGTGAAGATGTCAGCAATTTGATTTTCTTACAAACACATATTCTATCATGACATTTCCTTTCTCCACATGATCTCTTATGAAGTGATGTTTGATCTCAATATGTTTAGTCCTTGAATGACTTATAGTGTTTTGAGTAAGACTGATTGCACTTGTATTGTCACAGTAGATAGGTATTCCACTGATTTTGATGTTGTAATCTTCTAGTTGATGCTTCAACCATATAATCTGTGCACAGCAAGCTCCAGCAACTATGCATTCAGCTTCAGCAGTAGATATGGATACTGAAGTCTGTATCTTACTCATCCAAGAGATAAGACGGCTACCTAAGAATTGACAGGCACCTGTTGTACTTTTTCTGTCAATCTTACAGCCAGCAAGGTCAGAATCTGAATATCCAATCAGTGCAAATCCAGATTCCCTAGGGTACCACAATCCCAATTCTTCAGTGCCTTTAAGATATTTGAGAATCCTTTTGACAGCTAAGAGATGAGATTCTTTAGGATTTGATTGATATGTCGCACAAACCCCAACAGAGTACATGATATCAGGTCTGCTTGCTATTAAGTATAACAGTGACCCAATAATTCCTCTGTACTTGGTTATGTCTACTGATTTGCCATCCTCATCTTTATCCAAACGAAGACAATTAGACATTGGAATATTAGCAGTAGATCTAGTTTCCATACCAAATTTCTTGAACAGATCATTTGTGTATTTTGCTTGGCTGATGAATATTCCATCAGGCAACTGTCTTACTTGCAAGCCAAGAAAATAGTTAAGTTCTCCCATCATGCTCATTTCAAACTTGTTCTGCATCAGCTTTGAGAACTTGTCACACATCTATTGATTTGTTGAACCGAAAATGATATCGTCCACATATATTTGCACGAGCAATATATGATTTTCCCATTCAATAGTGAACAGGGTCTTGTCTATCTTACCTTTGCGAAATCCTTTAATTAAAAGAAAATCAGATAGGGTATCATACCATGCTCTTGGAGCCTGTTTCAGTCCATAGGGGGCTATCTTTAGACGATACACCATGTCTTCTTCTTGATAAGCTTCAAATCCAGGTGGTTGTTCAACATAAACTTCTTCTTGCAATTCTCCATTGAGAAAATCTGATTTCACATCCATTTGATAGACTGTGAAATTCTTATGAGCAGCATAGGCAAGAAAGAGTCGGATTGCCTCTAGTCTTGCTACTGGTGCAAAAGTTCCATCAAAGTCAATACCTTCTTCTTGACAATAGCCTTTGGCAACTAATCTTGCTTTATTTCTGGTGACTACACCATCTTCATTCATTTTTTTTCCTGAATACCCATTTAGTGCCAATTACTCTTTGATGACTTGGTCTAGGAACTAAGTACCAGACTTCATTCCTTTCAAATTGATTTAGCTCTTCTTGCATAGCTTCAATCCAGTTTGAATCACTTAGAGCTTATTCAATCTGTTTGGGCTCAATTTGAGATAGAAAACTGACAAATATTGCTTCACTTGCAGCATCTCTCCTTTTCTTTACTCTATCCAAAGGATCACCGATCACCAGCTCTGGTGGGTGATTCTTGAGCCATCTAAGATTAGGTTGCAAATCATAATGTTGTCCTCTGTTTTGATCTTGCAACACTATTGTTGGAGTTCCAGTAGTAGTCTGTTGAACAGCAGTTGTCTGTTGAACAGTCTCTAGTCTGTCAGCTGTTTGCAACTCTTCTGTTAGACAATCAGCATTGTGATTTTGAACAACACTTGAGTTAGCAGCTGAGTTGAGATCATGTAGTATGATGGGAATATATTCTTCATTCTTTTCAACACTCAATTTCTGAAAATCAGTAGACATATTTTGATCAGTAATTTGATTCTTTTCAGAAGATTGACTAGGTTCATCAAATACTACATGAATGGATTCTTCTACAAGTAAAGTTCTTTTGTTAAAGACTCTATAAGCTTTACTAACAGTAGAATATCCTACAAATACTGCTTCATCAGCCTTTTCCGCAAAAGCAGTAAGGTGATTTTTCTCATTATTTAAAACAAAGCATTTACAACCAACAATTCTAAAGTAATGAATGTTTGGCTTCCTGTTGTTCCAAACTTCATATGGAGTCATGTTTTGGTGCTTGTTGATCATGCATCTGTTTTGGGTAAAGCATGCTGTATTTGTTGCTTCTGCCTAAAATCTTTGAGGCAGCTTTGCTTCAGCTATCATCGTTCTGGTAGCTTCTTTCAGAGTTCTGTTTCTCCTTTCAGCAACTCCGTTCTGTTGAGGGGTTCTGGCAGCAGAGTATTCATGGCTGATTCCTCTGGTATCACAATACTCTTCAACAGTAGAGTTTGTAAATTCAGTCCCTCTATCTGATATGATCTTTAGTATTTTCATACTCTTTTTGTTCTGGATTTGCTCCATCAGATTTGTAAGATGCTCCTTGGTCTCTGATGGGGGCTATTTCGCACCCTTATAATAATCGGGATGACTAGGCCATATACGCTCAGACCGACCAGGAGTCTAAATCATTAATGAGACCGCCAGGTCCGATCTGCATTATCAAACCTTGGCAACCAAGAGCAGTGTCCGAGTCCGTTAAGGGTTACTAGGCCTAGTCCAATTAGGATGGTGTTTCCTTGTAAAACTAGGGTTAATGTTATATAAATACCTAGTTAAACTTTGTATTAGACACGAAATTGCATCCAGAGCTTACGCTTACTTACTTTGTCAATTTAATTAATAGAAAAGCTTTTGCTATACTATTTACACATTCACGGTCTTGATTACTGTATGTTTCTTTTACATAATTGTTCTTCCTTGAGATCGATCCATCCGGAATAAAGTAACAAAACCCTATAGCATATACATAATTTCATCTCAAAAACATATATTATTGGTTTAATCCAACCCAACGAAAAATGGCTAAATCAGTTGGCGCCCACCGTGGGGCTAGGTTAATTATTCGATCGACATATGGCTCGCCCAAGGAAGAGCGCTCGTAATGGAGCAAGGAGTAACACGACGAACGCCCGTAATACATCTGAAGACCAACCGAACGATACTAACAATAACGTCCATATAATAAATGACAATCGGGAAGAGAGTGAGCAGCTGCCGAATCAGGAGGAACCACAAGGGATGAATACCCAAAACCCACAAGGACAACAGGGGATCACCACCAATACGGTACCTGAAAACCATGTGGCTCCAACAATCCATGTTCCCTTATCAAACAATCAGAAGAAATTACGACAGATCGCTATGCTCTTTAAGTCACTCTGCCCAGCGGAATTCTTGGAATCCGAGCAAGTTCCTAGAAACCCTAGAGCGACTAGGGCAAATCCTATTCAAAGGACACCAAGGCAGGTCGATCAGATCTCTCAACAAGCGGACAACCCCGCAAGCGAACAACGATCGCTGCACAGTCCGTAAAAGAGCAATTCGAAACTATCCAATGAGCGTATCCAAAGACAAACGGGTCGGACAAGGCCGCAACCCATCCACCCCGGATCAAAGGCACATACCATAATTCCCGTCGAAGATGACATAATAGGCGCAATTCCTAATCGACCACAAACTATGCGATTCTCGGAAAGAGAAATTGAGAAAATGGTACAAGAACGTCTGGAACAATGCCTACGAACTGTTCAAAATCCATGGGCCAGAAGTACTGAGATCCAAGAGAGCCTAGCTGCATGCTCCCCCTTCTGCAAGGAAATAAAAGAAGCACAATCCTCGGGACAAGTTCCGGGACGACTTCCCAGATATGACAGAACGACCAACCCAGACGATTATATATTCAGCTTTACTAACATAATAAATCTATATGCTCACTCAGCGGAGTTCACTGCAAAACTGATGGTCACCACATTCGAGGGGCTAGCTTTGGACTGGTTTGCAAAACAACCCACCAATTCCATATTCAGCTTCAGAGAATTATGCAATAAGCTAACTCAATAGTTCGCTAGCCAGAAGAGACAGAAATTGCCAATGAGCTATCTAGGGACTATCCATCAACAAGACGGGGAAACCCTCCGTTCCTGGTTGGCAAGATTTAACGTAGAATTGCTCAAGATCGATTCCCCGAATATCGATTATATAATCTCCATTCTTTTCGATCTCACTAAAAACAGGCAATTCGGGAATGCCCTCAGTAGAAAACAACCTAGGACATTTGCCGATATTATGACTTTGGCATCCAAAATACATGACCCAAGAAGAGATGAACTCTTTTAAAGACAAGAATAAATATAAAATATCCACCTCCAGTTCCAAGCGGCCAGATAGGATTCCCGCTCAAAAATCCATCGATTACGATCGATCCATTAAGAGGGGCAATGTCTTCCAGCGATTAGAATATAATCGAAACGATCGAGAGAAACGACCTAATGTCTATCAAAGATCTAGATCGGTTGAGCCAGCAAACAGGAGCCGAATCAACCAAGTAGAATACCCCAGACTGACCCTTCCAATAGAAGAAATCTTGGTAATACTCGAGAGGAACAATTGGATCCCGGCAACAAAAGAATCGCTCAGCCAAGGCCAGGGGCGCGAAATTATGATCTATACTGTAGATATCACCGCTCACATGGGCATCGTACCGAAGATTGTTTTCACCTTAAAAAAGAAATTGAAAAACTAATTGAACAAGGAAAATTAGATGATTATTTAGAGCGGAACAACCACAAGAGGGGAAGAAGTCGAAGCCCTAGGAATAATAACCGAAGAGGAAGCTCTCGAAGAAGGTCCCCTAATGATGGCCCCCACAAGAATTGAACGATGGTCAAGTCAATGGCACCATCTATACGATCTTAGGAGGACCAGCCGGTGGGGACAGTCGTAACGCTCGTCGCAGGACCGCCAGGTCCATAATGGGAAGTGCTAGCCACCTAAAGGAAATATGGACGCTAGAAAGCAAATCGCCTAAGCATCAGCTGATCAGTTTCAATGAGAGCGAAGTTCCAAAAAACTTCGTTTGGGATACAAAAGAAGACAACCCTGACTTCCCAATGGTGGTATCGCTAGAAATTGCGAACTACAATGTAAAGAGAATCCCGATCGACAATGGAAGCTCGGCCAACATCATCTCTAAAGAGGTTTTAGCCCAGATGAACTTGGGAGAAATAACATTCCAAAGGGTAGCTACGCCTCTAGTAGGGTTTGGAGGTTCCGAAATTGTCCCCTGTGGCACTATAGCTTTAAGCGTATCACTAGGAAAGAACCACATCGTACGGTGAAGTTAATAAAATTTTTAGTAGTAGAAACTCCCTTTGCCTACAACGCGATCCTAGGGCAACCCGCCCTCAACCTATTCCGAGCGGTTGTTTCAACTTACCATCAAAAAATAAAATTTCCAACTGACACAGGAATCGGAGAAATAGTAAATGACCATTGTATGGCATGGGACTGCTAAAACACCTCCTTAACCCTAGGGAACCGCTCCAGGACGTTTACCCCAGCTAAAAGAAGACTTGAATAAGATGTTGACAGAATTGAGATTGAAATCCCTAGCACGGACCGAGTGGAAAAAAAGGGAAAGGAACCGGTCGATTTGGCTTTGAAACCACCAGAACTCAAAGATGTTCTACTAGTGGAAGGAGATCCAACGAGAACGACCAGAATAGGAACCGAACTAAGTAAGGAAGGGGAAGTAATGCTGGTAAATTTCCTCAGAGACAATATAGATGTCTTCGCTTGGAGTGCGGACGACATTGAAGGGATCGATCCCAGAGTAATCAGTCACTCGCTGAAAATCGACCCCATGGCAAAACCCGCTAGACAAAAGAAGAGGAATCATGGGCCGATAAAGGATAAAATAATCAAGGCAGAAGTAGAGAGGCTACTCAAGGCAAAACAAATTCAAGAAATACACTTCTCGGAATGGCTATGTAATGTCGTATTAGTAGCAAAAGGAGATAAGAAGGATAATAAGTGGAGAATGTGTAATGATTTCACCAACCTAAACAAGCTATGTCCACGTGATTTGTATCCCCTCCCAAGGATCGACTTATTGGTCGACTCAACCGTTGGCTTTGCAATCTTCAGCATGATGGACGCCTTCCAAGGTTTTTATCAAATATACATGAATGAGCAAGATCAAGAAAAAACTGCTTTCATTACTGAGCAGGGTGTTTACTGCTTCATAGTCATGCCTTTTGGCCTGAGGAACGCCGGGGCCACTTACCAGAGGTTGGTAAACTTAATGTTCAAAGAGTTGATTGGAGAAATAATGGAAGTCTACGTGGATGACATGCTGGTTAAAAGCATGAATGAAGCTGACCATGTGAGGCATCTTCATCGATGCTTCCGAATATTGAGAAAATACCGAATGAAGCTGAACCCCGCAAAATGCACCTTCGGAGTTAAGTCAGGAAATTTTTTGGGATATTTGGTACATCAAAGAGGAATTGAGGCCAACCCAGAAAAGATTCGAGCCATAACCGAAATGAAGCCTCCCAAAACGATCTCCCAAGTACAGAGTTTGGTAGGAAATATCGTAGCATTAAACAGATTCATCTCCAAGTCAGCTGACAGAAGCTTGCCTTTCTTTCAAACTCTACGAAAAGCAAAAAACTTCGTTTGGACCGAGGAATGCGACCAGGCCCTCGACCGGCTAAAGGAATATCTGACGACCTCTCCACTATTGGCAAAACCAACCGAGGGAGAACCGTTATACATTTACATATCGATCTCCGATGTGGCCATTAGTTCGGTTCTAGTAAAAATGGAAGGCATAGAACATAAGCCTGTTTATTACTTAAGTAAGTTACTACAAGGGGCGGAGAAGAACTACTTGGAAATAGAAAAGTTCGCGTTAGCTTTAGTAGTGGCGGCGTGCAAACTCCGACCTTACTTTCTGACCTCTAAAATTGTGGTGTTAACCAACCAACCACTAAGACAGGTCTTAGCGAAACCGGAAGCCTCTGGAAGATTGATCAAATGGGCATTCGAACTCGGTCAGTTCGAAATCGAATACAGACCAAGAGTTGCAATTAAGGCCCAAGTCCTAGCAGATTTCCTGTTAGAAACTCCGACCCAGGTAACCGAACTTACCGAATCAACCAGCTATGACAATGACATCTTGATCGTAGAAAATCAGACCTGGTTAATGCACGTCGACGGTGCATCATGCAGAGAAGGAGGAGGTGCCGGAATCAACTTTACCGGACCAAATAAGGAGGATATAAACTATGCTATTACATTGAACTTCGTAGTGACAAACAACGAAGCAGAATATGAAGCGCTAATCGCAGGAATGGAAATGGCGGTTAAAGCCAACATAAAAAATCTTAAAGTTTTAACTGATTCTGAGTTGATACAAAGACATATAGAAGGTCTATACGAGGCAAAGGAATTTAACATGGTCAAATACCTCGCCAAAGTAAAGCAATTGGCTGAGAAATTCGAAAATTTTAGGGTACAGAACATCCCACGATCAGAAAATAAATGGGCCGATCAACTTTCTAGATTTACAGGGTCTAACGACGGTAAAACAGAAATAGTAATCAACTGGTTAATTTCCAATACACCGGCAATTGATATCAACGAGACACCGGTCTCTGAAATTATGGAAATCGAAGAAGCAGAAGGAAATTGGATGACTCCAATGATAGACTATCTTAGAGAAGGAAAGTTACCGCTTGACCCAAACGAAGCTCGGAAAATAAAATATCGAGCTCCAAAATATACACTGATAGACAAATAACTTTACCGAAGATCGGTATCAGGAATTCTTCTAAAATGTATTTCGCAGTCTCAAACCAACGATGTCCTTCGAGAGGTACATGAAGGAGAAGCAGGAAATCAAAGTGGAGCAAGGGACTTAGCCTTAAAATGCCTTAGAACAGGCTATTATTGGCCTACCATCAACAAAGATGCCATGCAATATGTTCAAAAATGCCATCATTTCCAAGTTCATGCCAATATAAGTCATCAACCAGCAGAAAACATGCACTCAATACCAGTATGCTGGCCATTCGATCAATGGGGGATGGACATCGTAGGACCTTTCCCAGTAGCCAGGTCTAAGAAAGCATATGTCCTAGTCGCTGTCGAGTATTTCAGTAAATGGATAGAATGCGTCGCCCTTGCTCGAATAACTCAATTCCAATTGATCAACTTCTTATGGAAATTCATAGTATGTCGATTCGGTATCCCAAGAATCCTGATCTCTGATAACGGAACCCAATTTGCGGGAAAACAAGTAGTGGAATGGTGTACCAAACTAGGAATTCAACAAAACTTCACTTCAGTCGGGCATCCAAGAGCAAATGGACAAACTGAAGTAGCAAATCGAGAAATAATAAAGTCTTTGGAGAAAAGATTAGGGGCAGCCAAAGGAAGATGGCTGGATGAATTACCAGGAGTACTTTGGGCTAATCGAACGATAGTCAGAACTTCGACCGGGGAGACCCCATTCAGTCTAGTGTATGGCTCGGAAGCTGTGATTCCGGTTGAAACACTAATTCCAACGCCAAGAATTGAAATGTATGATGATCAAGAAAACGAAAAGACAAGAGAGAATGAGGTCGATATGGCAGAAGCCTTAAGAGAGAAAGCAGCAGTACGATTGCAGGTCACTAAATCAAACATGGAGAAGGCCTACAATCAAAGGGTACGTTTACGAACCTTCAAAGAAGGGGACTTGGTGCTGAAAAAAGTAGAAGTGTCAAAACATGTTGGGAAATTACAACAGAATTGGGATGGACCGTACGTTGTCATTAACGTAGGAAAGAAAGGTGCATACAAAATCGCACACTTGGATGGAACCCCCCTACCTCGAACCTGAAATGCAGTCAACCTAAGGAGATACTATAGAAAATAAATCCTAAAAATCGTCCTTGTTAAGTTTCTTTTAAATTTTGTTTTCTCGTATTTTCCATTGTAATAAAGGCCTTAGCCTGATGTTCATTTGCAACACTTTATTCAATAAATTACGAATCAAAGATTCACATTCATCAGCGCCGAAGACTTAAACGAGTTGAGTAAAATTGATTCGCTCAATAAACACTCCTCGACCGCCATAAGAAGGTTAATAAACCTAAAGTCTAAAAACGAGTTGAGTAAAATTGATTCGCTCAATAAACACTCCTCGACCGACAAAAAAGGTTTTGATATAAAACCTAAGTATTAAAACGAGTTGAATAAAATTGATTCGCTCAATAAACACTCCTCGACCGACAAAAAAGGTTTTGA
Source organism: Penstemon barbatus (assembly GCA_003313485.2). Lineage (NCBI taxonomy): Eukaryota > Viridiplantae > Streptophyta > Magnoliopsida > Lamiales > Plantaginaceae > Penstemon > Penstemon barbatus. The sequence goes on along the minus strand of CM064879.1, from coordinate 50,516,037 downwards.
TATAAAACCTAAGTATTGAGTAAAATTGATTCGCTCAATAAACACTCCTCGACCGACAAAAAAGGTTCTGATATAAAACCTAAGTATTAAAACGAGTTGAGTAAAATTGATTCGCTCAATAAACACTCCTCAACCGACAAAAAGGTTCTGATATAAAACCTAAGTATTAAAACGAGTTGAGTAAAATTGATTCGCTCAATAAACGCTCCTCGATATCATATCTAACGATCGAAAAAACTTTGGTATAAAAACCTAAGTCTAAAAAAGAGTTGAGTAAAATTGATTCGCTCAATAAACGCTCCTCGATGTCATATCTAACAATCGAAAAGATTTTTGTATAAAAACCTAAGTCTTAAAAAAGAGTTGAGTATAAATTGACCCGCTCAATAAACGCTCCTCGATATCATATCTAACGATCGAAAAAAAAATTTGTATAAAAACCTAAGTCTTAAAAAGAGTTGAGTATAAATTGATCCGCTCAATAAACGCTCCTCGATATCATATCTAACGATCGAAAAGATTTTGGTATAAAAACCTAAGTCTAAAAAAGAGTTGAGTTAAATTGATTCGCTCAATAAACGCTCCTCGATGTCATATCTAACGATCGAAAAGATTTTGGTATGAAAACCTAAGTCTTAAAAAGAGTTGAGTATAAATTGATCCGCTCAATAAACGCTCCTCGATATCATATCTAACGATCGAAAAAATTTTGGTATAAAAACCTAAGTCTTAAAAAGAGTTGAGTATAAATTGATCTGCTCAATAAACGCTCCTCGATATCATATCTAACGATCGAAAAAGATTTTGGTATAAAAACCTAAGTCTTAAAAAGAGTTGAGTATAAATTGATCCGCTCAATAAACGCTCCTCGATCTATACAATAACAATAAAAATAAGTTACAGGTAGAGAGAAATCAACAAATAAGAAATATGAGAATAATAACATTAAAGTATTATTCATCTGAAGTTCTGAGAACAGATCTCAAGTTACATACGAAGAATACAAAGAACTTTGGACAATCTACATATCATCACAACTGCTTAGAAAAAATAATCATATTCTATAGATCTGCGGTCTTCACGACAATGTCCACGGAAACATCAATCTCCCCCCTGGTACCTCGACGATCGGAAGTAACCACCTAAGAAGCATGCTGCTCAGGATGATCGACTTCTTTGGTTCGATGGTCAGGATCAGAAGATCAAATGTTCTTCCATACGAAATAACCATTACCAGCCAGATGCCCGGTAACAGCCACTCGCCCAGAAGGAGATACTGCTGGTATGATGGGGTTGAATTTTACTCTAAAGCAGCATCTCTTCAGGACCGTCGCAGAAGAAAAAATTTACCAGCACACCCCGGTGGTCTATCAATCCGGAGGTAACATCGAAAAGCGGCAGTGCCTGGTAAATATGAACCCTCCATGTGCAAATAGAAACCACGGACCTCAAACCTGTGAAGACAAAGGCTGAGGCCTCATGGGACCCGTCAGTACAAGGTAGGGCTTCAATGGGACCCGTCAGTACAAGGCAGATGTGATTTAACCGGATTTCATCGGGTTAAAGGGTATCAGTGAGTTTTTGATATTGGGGGTTTTCAATATATAAATATTATAGGGCTCTGTTACTTTATTCCGGATGGATCAATCACAAAGAAAAGCAATATTGTAAAAACAAGAGGTAAACACACAAACCAAAGCAAAGAACACACCAATATGAAGAGAAAAGCTTTTTCTTTATTGAATAATCCTGAGTTGTGCTGTTTTTTCAGGATGCAATGGCGTATTTGCCTTATGATTCAAAGTTTTCGGAGTTGTCTAATACAATGATTAACTAGGTATTTATATTATGCTAAACCTAGCATTACAAGGAAACATAGTCCTAATAGGACTCGGCCCAAATACCCTTCTTGGGTTTGGAATATAGTCTTCTTAGTCGAAGAGAGCTGTACTTGGCCGGGTCGATAAGATGATCCCGGACTGTTTGATTTGGTCGAACCGATCTCATGTTCTTTACTCAATCCGTATACTATGTAGGGTGCGAAATAGCCCCCATCAGTACTCCCTCACTTCTTCGAGCGTATAGATAATAGAAGCTCGTAGAAGTAGATTATTCTTTACGACTGTTTATTTTCTATGAATGGAGCCTCGTTAAAAACCTTTCTTAAGAAAAAACCCAGTGGGAAAAAATCTTAAGTAAGGAAAAGAGTGCTACATATCATAGATAGTCGTTTTCTCTGTCCGATTACGAACCGCCACGCGTCTATTCTGGAGGCTTTTCATCTCCTTCCGTTTTTGGCGGGAACGTGATTAATTGTGATGAGTTCGAAACGTCTTTTCTCATCTTAGTATAAATAGGTGACCTTTGAGTTCGTCATTTTTCCTTTATACTTGCTTATAGTTCATAGTCATTTTCTTGCTTAGTCATTCGTCTTATAAAGTTTTCCTTTTATCGACTTATATCCTTCGAGAGTCTGAAAATATGGCTTCTTTGAGAAAATCTTCTTCTTCTTCGAGGGATAATGTTGCTCCTAATAACGAGGAGGAGTTGCGCTCTAATCTTTTGGGCGAACAATCCGTAATTACTGAGTTCGTTGTTCCTATAGAAGATACTTTTAAGGTACAGATTCTTTCTGACACAGAGGTTGCTGCCCGAGCCAAGAAGGGCAAAGGTACTGCTCCTCAGATTTCTGAGCCAATTGAGGACCTTGCTTGTGCTTACACGGCGGATAATTTTCCGGAGGTCGTAAACAACTATGCCAAATATTTCCCGGAGGGTTCTGAGATAATTCTTCCTTCCCCTTCTGATAGGGTCACTTCACCACCGGAAGGATGTCGCGCTTTTTATACGGCTCACTTTAATAGTGGCCTCCGTCTTCTGTTGTCTCCCCTCTTCCTTGATATCTTGAGAATATTTAGTGTGTCCTTGACACAATTAGTTCCAAATTCAGTGGCTTTCCTGGTTTGCTTTTCTGTCCTGATGATCGCGAAAGGGTTTAAACCTTCCTTTCGTAACTTTACACAACTTTTCCGGTTCAACATTTCTAGTTCTTCTAACCGCGGGTATTTTTTCGCCAGTCAGAGACCTAGTCGAGCGATCTTCGATGCCCCCGTTTCTAGCAACCCTTTTTGGAAATCTCACTTTTTCTTTGTTCGCCCCCCATCTCATCTTCGTTCGGCGGATGGTTCGACTATTCCCTTCTCGTGGGATCATGATTTCAAATGGGTATATGGAGGTCGCTTGCCGACTGGAGAATTCATTCCTGATGATGCTCAGTTTATTGCTGAAATCCCCGAGATGTGCGCAAACAAATATCAGAGCGCTCTTCTGATTGGGGAAAGTTTCCTTCGTAAAGCGGGATTGAGTGTCCATACTTTTCCAATCAGTTCGTCGTTGGAATCACTGTATAAGCATTTTTCTTTAATTTAATGTTACGATAATATTTTCTTATATAGGAAAACTGACTTCAATTTGTCTCTTGTTCAGCTCATATGGTAGAAAATTCTCGACATTCTTCCAAGGGAAAAATGGTGTTATCCAAATCCTCTAAATCTATAGAGAACAACCCGATCGAGCAGAGGGCTTCTCGGAAGAGGAAACTGGAGTTGGGCCATGATTCCGAGGAGAACGGAGAGGAGTCTCCAAATTCTTCCCAAGATTCCCCTATTCGTCAAGGGATTGGGCCTGGTTATCCCCCCCCCTTCAGCTTAGAACATCCTTGGGGATTCGTGGATGTCGTAGTTGGTCGATGCCTCATCCCAGCGAGAACCCGGTGGGGAGAAAAAGGAGCTATTACGGTCGTTCTGGCAACGATCTTTCTTTAGTTGGCGACAATCATCCGAAACCTACTTTGGTTGAAATGATCGAAGATCATTTAGAGGGGAAGAGAGCCGCTGGTTATTCCGAGAAAGATTCACTTGTCCATGATGAAAGCGAGAATGCGGTTGACAAGGCGACTCGCGTTCTCTTATCCGGGGTTTTTACCCGTGATTTGAACAAACTTTTCCGTAAGGATCCTCTGGAGAAATTTCAGCGAGCTTATCTTTATGCTGAAAAGGTAATTTCTGTTGAGCTCGCTTTATAGGATATTCTTTATTCCGAAGACATTCTTGCTAACTCATTTCTTGTTTTACCCCTTTGCTTTTTCAGACAAAGACTTGTTTAGCCTCGTACGCATACGAAACCGCACTCTGGAAACAGCAGTGTGAGTTTCAAGATGAGAAAAATAAAGCTCTACTTCGTAAATTTTCTGGTTCAGAGGTTGGTCCCTCAACATCTTTTTCCGTTCCTGTCGTAGAGATTTGTGCTAATGAAGATCCAGAGATTATAAATAGGATCATGGAGATTTCTCGTGCTCAAGAGCAAGCCAGTCAGATGGCCAAAAAGTTAGAAGAATTCCAGTTTCAGAGTACGGCTCGAATTAGTGAGCTAGAATCTCAAGTATCAAGTCTTCAAACTTCTTTAGAGGAGTATGAAAAGGATGACCCTCTTAGTGGACTTAGGGATCGATACGGTAGGAATCCTGATGAAAGAGTTATCCGTGAATTCCTTAGCTCTCCTGTTCATACGGCGTTGGTATATCAGATGGTCGGTCCTCTTCTGGAGAGTACTTTCTAGAAAGCGGTTCATCAGCTGGTCGCCTTAGAGATGATCGACGACCGTCGAAAGGAGTATTTTAAGGCGGCGCACATTCGGTTGAATCGTTATGGCAAAATTTATTCTCCTTCCGAGCTTCCAGATGTCGTATATCAAGGTTTTCCTTTGGCTCATCTTGTCAAAGAATTTGGAAAACCTTTGCCGATTCCTCCTTATGATGTTAACGATGAGCTCGATAATACTTTTTTCGATCCAGAAGACGAGGAAGAGGAGGAAGAAGATATTGGTACGACCGAGAACGTCGGTAGTGAACAGAGAAATCCAGATAGCGACCAGGCTTCTTGATATAGTGACTTTTGAAATTACCTTTGTAATTATTTACCCGCAGGTTGAATTGTAATTTTACATTTTTATCCCTCTGAATGCCAAACGTTTCATCTTCTGACAGTTACGTCTTTTCATCTTCGCTGTAATAATTCAGACAAGTCATTAAGTTCGCCGTAATGATTATGCGTGCGTCTTTTCAAATTCTAATGTTTGTCCCAAGGTCAGTTTTTCTGTTTCGCGCCTTTTCTTTAGGTCTGTAGCGTCTTTTCGTGTAGTATAAATACTAAAGGTAAAAACTTGACTTGTTATTTACCCTTATACTCGTCTCTTCTAATAGAATACTTTTTCTTTAGCTAGTCGATAAGCTTCCTCGTTACTTTTCTTTATACTTTTCAACAATTCGATCATGATTAATCTTTTTGGCAATACTTCGAAACGACCTTCTCGTGAGAGCGCTAGGGAAAATAGACCCAAAAAATCTCGAAGAGATGGGCCGTCGATGGAACCTCCTCGTTCGTCCCCAATAATTAGGTCGGTGAATGATACTCGTGTTATTCCTTCCGAACCTTTTTCTGTAGTTAACTCCTCTTTTTCAGAACCAATCTTTTCTTCTTCCATTCAAGTAGGAAGTATGCCATCCCCTGGTCAGGTAGCTTTTGGTGATATGTCCAATGAGGAACAAACATATAATATTCCTGTTAGTTCAAGTGCTTCTTCCTTCGAGAATGTTTTTCATGGAGGGGATTTTGCTATTTCCCTTCCTTTGTCTGTTTCTATTGCCCCGATCGCTAGCGAAGGGCCAGTTGGTGATGGCTTTTTTGTCAATCCTTCCACAACACAATCTATTTTGCAGGATTGTCCTGACTATTTATTTACTGATACCACGGTGATGACTACCTCTTTTGAATCTGGGGGACCTTCTGGGGGTCGGTTTGGGTCGAGGTCTGGTCGTCGGACCGTTATTTCTGCTTCGGGCAAGGAGACCTCCGTTAGTCCCAACGAGAGAGATTCTCCTCGTCTGTTAGATGATCGATGCATCCTTGAGCAAGTTAAGGATATTATGTTGTCAGAGACTCCACGCCCTGACGGTATCGCTCCTAACAGCGAATTGCCTGGCTTAGTTGAGCCTGATGCTTTGTCTTGGGATCTGGGTTTAAGCACTATCTTGCCTGGTGAGCTGAGGAAACTTGAGGGTACTTCCAATGTACGCCTTGTTCAGTCTCTTGTTAAGATGTGCGAGCAGGTAGACATATCTTTCGATAATTTTTCCTACTTTATTTTTATTTTCATGTTGTGTGAGGGTTTATCTCACTCTTCTTCTTTTTCAGTCCAAATATCTTGCCCTTCAGCTGGGTATGCAGAACGATAATCTGTGGAATAGTAAGGATGCTTACCGAAAATGGTTGGAGTCGGAGTCGGCGAAGGTCGCGGGGCAGACTCTCCAGCTGCAGCTTGCCAATGATGATTTGAAATCATTGCAGGAGGAGAAGTCTGTCTGGGAGCAGGAGAAAAACAACTTGGTTCGGGCTGCTGCCCTTGCAGAGGAGTCTCAACGGCGGTCCTATGAGGAAGGATATGACGCTGGTTATCTAAAGCGTCAAGAGGAGTTGATGGCGTTTGCTGGCAACTTGACTCCTCGGAGGACTGTTTCAAGTAGTCGACCTACTGACCGTTCTTCTCAGTGACTTTTGTTCGACCAGGCAGGCCTTGGACTGTATCTTTTTTTTTTTTTTTTTTTTTTTTCTGCCCAACTTTTGTGCATTTGTTCGGGCTGAAATTTTTGTAATGGGAGCAGTACTAAATTGAAATTACGACCTTTTGTAGGCAAATTCTTGCCTTGATCATTTTTCTTCTGTAGATATACTTTGTTATGCACATTTTGCCTTTATGCATGAATATAATCATCATGAAATAACCAGTATAGATTAACATACTTATCTGAAATCGATCTTTGCGGAGAATATTCAGGATAGAAAAAGGTAGCTTGATCTTGCTTGGTCACTGTTTAAGTAGCCGAATGATATAATTTTGTATCGATAATCGATTTAATAGCTGTGAAGGAACGCTCATCATCTTGATCGATGTTCAATTTATGCCCTGTACTTTGTCTTTTTGTGATCTACATCTTATATAAGGAGGCTATTGTCCCTTTTGTTGAACTCCGTTTTTCTTTACATCAGACTAAGGGAAAATATCCCTCTCAATATCTTCAAAGCTTCATGTATCCCAGCATTAGTTTTGAACTATATGTTCCTCAATTGGTGTATCATTACGTCATCTTTTTGATATGGGAGGAATTGGAAAACGTAGAAGTCTTTGGCAGATCTGACCTGTTCAGACCTCCTTCAGCAATTCTTTGGTATGTTAGGCAGTGACTTCTTTGCAGTTTCGAATAAGGAGGACTATTCTCCTGATTTCTATGTCAGATATCTTGGACTCCAAAGGAGTTCTTATATGAGCTAGTTAATGGTTACTCATATGACGTATGAGGCAGTGATGGCCTTCGCATGGTGGAGGATTTATCTTTTATCGAGCAAGTAATCTTTTCACGACGATCTTAGACTTGTATGCTTTCGTTTGTGTTTGGTCTATTTGGTTCGGAGCTCTTTTAGGTGTCCAAACGATGATCGCTTCGATCCACGTCTTTCTGGTTATCGATTGGTTGAGTCGACTAAATAGCGCCGTTCCAACTTACGGGCATTTATTACGGGGAGTTAAAGATTCGCATTTATGTCCGCTGATCAAATACTTTTTCATCTGTTGGATTGCTTAAGTCTATCCCTATAAATAGGGAAGTGACTTGCATACTTCATTTGCAATTTCCCAAAGAGGATGGAGATCTCAGTTTCCTTAGATTTCATTTTGCCTTCAGATCCCATAATTTTCAAAAAGTCTCATTATCGTGATTTATTTTGTAATAGCTTGATGATCTTCTACCTTGTACTGACGGGTCCCATGGAAGCCCTACCTTGTACTAACGGGTCCCATGAGGCCTCAAATTTTGTTTTCACAGATTTGGGGTCCGTGGTTTCTGTTTGCACATGGAGGGTTCATACTTGCCACTCACCCCTACTCTTCGATGTTACCTCCGGAGTGAAGGACTACCGGGGTGGGCTGGTAAATGTGCTGATCTCGACAGTCCTTGCGAGATGCTGCTTCAGAGTAAAATGCCAACTCCTTATGTAGAAGCAGTACTTGCTGTGGGTGAATGAGTATTGCCGGTTATCTGTCTGGTAATGCTCATTTCGTCTGGAAGAACATTTGATCTTCAGAGCCTGGCCATCGAACTAAAGAAGTCGACCATCCTGAGCAGCATGCTTCTTAGGTGGTTTATCATAATCGACGAGGTACTAGGGGGGAGATTGGTGTTTCCGTGGACATTGTCGTGAAGATTGCCGATCTTAGAGGATCATTTCATCTAAATCGTTGTAACGATCTTTAAGTAGCATGTAGACCTTTGTAACGTAGGATTTTTGTATGTAACTGATTTGATGAATAAAATATTACTCTTATTCTTTACATCTTCTTTGTCGTTGATTCTGTCATAATTTTATTTACGAGGAGTAATTTCCGAGCCGATGGATTCATACTGAATTCATCTTCAAAACTTTAGGAGTGTTAGCAGATCTTTTTAGATCTTTAGGAATAGATCGAGGAGTGTTTATTGAGCGGATCAATGTATACTCAACTCGTTTTTACTTAGACTTAGGTTTTTATACCTAACATCTTTTATTCGTTAAATAAATATCGAGGAGTTTTTATTGAGCGGATCAATGTATACTCGACTCGTTTTTACTTAGACTTAGGTTTTTAATACCAAAAAGTCTTTTAATCGTTGAAAATATATCGAGGAGTGTTTATTGAGCGAATCAATGTATACTCAACTCGTTTTAAATTAGACTTAGGGTTTTATCACCTGAAATCTTTCTGATCGTAGTAAATATATTGAGGAGTTTTTATTGAGCGGATCAATGTATACTCAACTCTGTTTGATTAGACTTAGATCGAGGAGTGTTTATTGAGCGGATCAATGTATACTCAACTCGTTTTTACTTAGACTTAGGTTTTTATACCTAACATCTTTTATTCGTTAAATAAATATCGAGGAGTTTTTATTGAGCGGATCAATGTATACTCGACTCGTTTTTACTTAGACTTAGGTTTTTAATACCAAAAAGTCTTTTAATCGTTGAAAATATATCGAGGAGTGTTTATTGAGCGAATCAATGTATACTCAACTCGTTTTAAATTAGACTTAGGGTTTTATCACCTGAAATCTTTCTGATCGTAGTAAATATATTGAGGAGTTTTTATTGAGCGGATCAATGTATACTCAACTCTGTTTGATTAGACTTAGATCGAGGAGTGTTTATTGAGCGGATCAATGTATACTCAACTCGTTTTTACTTAGACTTAGGTTTTTATACCTAACATCTTTTATTCGTTAAATAAATATCGAGGAGTTTTTATTGAGCGGATCAATGTATACTCGACTCGTTTTTACTTAGACTTAGGTTTTTAATACCAAAAAGTCTTTTAATCGTTGAAAATATATCGAGGAGTGTTTATTGAGCGAATCAATGTATACTCAACTCGTTTTAAATTAGACTTAGGGTTTTATCACCTGAAATCTTTCTGATCGTAGTAAATATATTGAGGAGTTTTTATTGAGCGGATCAATGTATACTCAACTCTTTTTTATTAGACTTAGATCGAGGAGTGTTTATTGAGCGGATCAATGTATACTCAACTCGTTTTTTGTTTAGACTTAGGTTTTTAATACCTGAAGTCTTTTTGAATTGTCATGAGTAGATCGAGGAGTTTTTATTGAGCGGATCAATGTTTACTCAACTCGTTTTGTTTAGACTTAGGTTTTTAACCTAAAAGTCTTTTAATCGTTGAACATATATCAAGGAGTTTTTATTGAGCGGATCAATGTATACTCAACTCGTTTTTATTCAGACTTGGGTTTTTAATACCTGAAGTCTTTTTTAATCTCCGTGAATAACGGACGAGGAGTTTTTATTGAGCGGATCAATGTATACTCGACTCGTTTTAGTGGTCGGATTGAGGAGTGTTTATTGAGCTGATCAATGTATAATTAACTCCTTTGTCCCAATTTCAACCAATATGATAGTAGAATTCGAAGGTGTGTTTACCGGAACAATCGATTTATAGAAATTGCTAAAAATTTTTAATAATTGAACTGTAGGCCAAGGCCTTTTATTACAAAGACTAAAACTCATCGAAGTAAAATAAAACTATGCAGTATAATCTGCTAAAATTTATTTACCATAGTATTTTCTAAGGTTGACTGCGTTCCAGGTTCTTGGTAAGGCTGTTCCATCCAAGTGTGCAATTTTGTATGAACCTTTCTTTCCTACTCCAACGATGATATAAGGTCCATCCCAATTTTGTTGTAGCTTTCCCACATGCTTGGATACTTCTACCTTTTTCAAGGCCAGGTCTCCTTCTTTGAAGGTTCGGATGCGTACTTTTTGATTGTATGCCTTTTCCATATTTGTTTTAGTGGCTTGCAAGCGTACATCGGCTTTTTCTCTTAAAGCTTCTGTTAAGTCGACATCATTTTCTCTTGTCTTTTCGTTTTCACGATCATCGTACATTTCAATTCTTGGTGTTGGAATTAGAGTTTCAACAGGAATAACAGCTTCCGAACCATATACTAAGCTAAACGGGGTTTCTTCGGTCGAGCTTCTGACTGTGGTTCGATTCGCCCAAAGTACTCCTGGGAGTTCATCAAGCCATTTTCCTTTGGCCGCTCCTAATCTTTTTTCCAAGGATTTAATTATTTCTCGGTTTGCTACTTCGGTTTGTCCGTTCGCTCTAGAATGCCCGACCGAAGTGAAATTTTGTTGGATTCCCAGTTTCGAACACCATTCTATTACCTGTTTTCCCGCGAATTGGGTTCCATTATCGGAAATTAGGATCCTAGGGATGCCGAATCGACAAACTATGAATTTCCATAGGAAGTTGATCACTTGGAATTGAGTTATTCGTGCGAGGGCGATGCACTCTATCCATTTGCTGAAATATTCTACAGCGACCAGGACATAAGCTTTCTTGGATCTAGCCGCTGGGAAAGGTCCCACTATGTCCATTCCCCATTGATCGAAAGGCCAACATATCGGGATTGGGTGCATGTTTTCTGCTGGTTGATGACATACATTAGCATGGACTTGGCAGTGATGACATTCTTGGGCATACTGATCGGCGTCTTTATTGATGGTAGGCCAATAGTAACCTGTTCTGAGGCATTTTAAGGCCAATGCTCTTGATCCGCTGTGATTTCCTGCATCTCCTTCATGTATTTCTCGTAGTATATCGGCGGTTTGTGATTCAGAGACGCATTTCAGAAGAATTCCTGATACTGATCTTCGGTAGAGTTTTCCTTCTATAAGTGTATACTTTGGAGCTTGATATCTTATTTTCCGAGCTTCGTTTTGGTCAGGGGGTAGTTTTCCTTCTCGAAGATAGTCTATCATTGGAGTCATCCAGTTTCCTTCAGCTCCTTCGATTTCCATAATATCGAGTGCCGGTATTTCATCGATATCGATCGCCGGTGTTTTAGATATTAACTAGTTAATCACCCTTTCGGTCTTTCCATCATGGGATCCTGTGAACTTAGATAGTTGATCGGCCCATTTGTTTTCCGATCGTGGAATGTTCTGTATGCCGAAACTTTCAAATTTCTCAGCTAGTGTTTTCACTTTGGCGAGGTATTTGACCATATTGAATTCCTTAGCCTCGTATAGGCCTTCTATTTGTCTTTGCACTAACTCTGAATCGGTTAATACTTTAAGGCTCTTTATGTTGGCTTTGATAGCCATTTCCATTCCTGCGATTAACGCTTCATATTCTGCTTCATTGTTTGTTATGACGAAGTCCAACGTTATTGCATAATTCAAATCTTCTTTATTTGGTCCGGTGAAGTTGATTCCGGCGCCCCCTCCTTCTCGGCATGAAGCACCGTCGACATGCATTAACCAAGTTTGCTCTTCTATGATCAAGACATCGTCGTTGAGGCTGCTCGATGATTCATTTGCCTGTGTCGGTGTTTCCAATAGAAAATCAGCCAACACTTGGGCCTTAATTGCGATTCTTGGTTTGTAATCGATTTCGAATTGGCCGAGTTCGATTGCCCATTTGATTAATCTTCCGGAGGCTTCCGGTTTGAAAGAATAGTGTCCTGCAAGCCAACTGTTTTGGCTGCATTTAATTGAAAGGACCATTCGATTGGATTAATAAATGCATTTATATATATGGTCAACTTTATCTTATGTAATAATTATCTACGCATAAGGATAGAAGTCCTTAGATCACAGGGATATGGGACAACCCGTGGACTGATCTCCAAGGCCGTGATCTAGAATATATTCAAGAGTCGTAGAATCCAATAGAGATAGGACATCATTGGATTCGGTTAGACTCTCACTATTGTGTATACTCCGATGAACTGGAGAACGCTGGGGTCCACGAGCGTGACTGGGATAGTCGATACACATAAGTGGGTGGCTTGCTGGGATGGCAAGCGCACTGAATACCCCAATTAGGAAATAACTCACCATGGAAGCGGTAGTCGCATATCGGGGTTGAAGTTATTCCAATTTACAATAGTATACGAAGAACGATCCCTAACTACTTGAGATGATAGGGTTTATCTGGTGCGAGAACGTCTATGCTTTGATATGAGTCCCGACTGACTGGAGATTGCCAGAAAGTCTCTGTGGACTCATATTGGGTATAGAGGAACTCGTATGCAGATTCATATCATCAACAAAGGATCCATTGACCCGACTTGATAGGTTGGGAAATTCTCCTATGAATTTCTGTGAGAAATTAATTCTGGTAAAATCCTCGGCCGAGGTATCTGACGGCTTTATGTAAGTAGCTCATAAAGATTAAGTCAAAGAGAATTATTTCAAGACCAGAATGCATAAGGTCAAGACAAAAGAAAAGGGAAACCGATGAAAGACCATACCCTTAAGTCTCGACTGGGAGATTGATCGATGGAGAGATTATGGCGTATACGGAAACTGTAAATGAGTTAAAAGGTTCACTGAATTAATTCACCAGTGATTGGGCTCCATGGGCTTGTGGCTGGACATCGACCGTGGAGTGTGGGAGAATTCCCAAATTGGCAGGGGTGCTAATTTTGGAATGGTCAATCGACAGAGTGTTCGATTGATTTAGAGTAAGTCTTACTCGAATAATTAAATAATATTTAATTATAACCCACGGCCAATTATGTGGTGAACCTACGGGGGCATACACAATACACATGAAGCGAAAGCGAGGAAATAAGAACAACCGAGTCGACTGGGTCGACTGGGTGAATAATCGACTGGGTCGATTATTATAGATGGGTCGACTGGGTCGACTCAATTGGAACAAAATGGGATACAATTGGAATTGGATCAGGATCATAAATTAAATTGGAATTTAATTTGTGAGTTAATTAATTAAGTTGGATTTAATTAATTAGAAGGGATTTTAATTAAATGGACTTGGAGTCTGATTTAATTAAATGGGAGATTAAGTTAATTAATTGGGCTATTTAATTGGGAAATTAAATAAAGCCTGGTCAAATTAATTAACTGTGCCATGAATTAATTAGAAGACTTGGTCTTCTAAATTAAAGAGGGCCATGGCCCATGTAGGAGAGAAGAGCCCTAGTCCTAATAGGACTAGGTTAGGGAGATAACTATAAGTAACCTACTTGTAGTTATTTTTCAGAGAACTCAATAAGCAAAAATTTGAGCAAGAGCAAAAAAATTCTCTCTCCCCTCTCCCTGTGTAGTCGACCGAACCCTGTCTTCCTTTTAGAAGAATTTTTCGATTTCGACTTTGTTCCAAAATAGTTCCTAAATCCTAGATCATAATATATTTTGTGTTCTAGCTGATCAAGATTTATTATTTTCGTGTAATTGTGGTGTATCAACCCGTAGAGCCGCAACACGTGGGGCGCTACTGCAGAGCTTGGGTCGATTTTGCTGAGGAGAATTTCAGAGTCCGTTTTGCTGACTGCCAACTTGGATTTGCAAGGAGATAGGTATAACGTGCAAACTTATACTATCGTTTTATTTATTCATATATATACAACTAGAGAGTATCTTGGCAAGATTCCGTAAGAGGTCCTAAATTTTTTATATTCCGCTGTGCCTAGGGCTGTTTATCTTACCGAATCCCAACAGTGGTATCAGAGCCAACTCTAGGCTTTGTATATATATGAATTTGCAAATTCTGTGTTATAAATCATATGTTTGATTTATCTATGGCTAGTTCTATGACTGTATATGTTTTAGGACGTAGATCTGTTAACTTGGAGTGAATGTAAAATTTTGATTCAAAAATTTTATCGTGTTAATTTTTATTTTGGATTAAATTAATTAAAACTGTTGATTTTAATTAATTAAGGAATAAAGCACAAATTAAAACAAAACAAAAGGAAAACAAAGTAACTAGATCGAAACTTTATTCTCTTGGTGAGGATTAAACTCGACCTTAGTGCTCGGCTCAAATTTTTTCTTTTGTAGATTCAATTCTCGTGGCATGTGTGTAATAGCATGCATGTTGTTTTAATTTGGCAACTGTTACGTAAATGTTGAAGCAAATATCATGTATTGCAATTTGACTTTGTAAATTGCAACTTGAAGCCAAACCTTCTACGGCCATGATATGGTGGTTCAAAATTTTTTGTGGCAGAATTTTGGATAATCTTGAACAAAATCTTGGAGATTTGGTTGTTATGGAATCTTGGTGAATCTTGGATAGATCTTAGAGATCTAATTAACAAGGAAACTTAGAGTTTCAATTGTAAGAAGAGATTTAATTAAAATTAATCTCTTCTAGTAAGTTACCAAGATTAAAGATCTTAGAGATCTTATTAAACAAGGAAACTTAGAGTTTCAATTGTAAGAAGAGATTTAATTAAAATTAATCTCTTCTAGTAAGTTACCAAGATTAAAGATCTTAGAGATCTTATTAAACAAGGAAACTTAGAGTTTCAATTGTAACAAGAGATTTAATTAATCTCTTCTAGTAAGTTACCAAGATTAAAGATCTTAGAGATCTTATTAAATTAGGAAACTTGGAGTTTTGGATAAGGTAGAAATCTTGGTGGATTTTGACACTACCTTAGTTAACTAAATCTAGTCAAAATAGAATTATCTTGAGAATCTTAGAGATTTGTAAAATTGGGAAACTTAGAGTTTTGGATAAGATAGTAATCTTGGAAGATTTGTAACTATCTTAATTAACCAACTTTATCAAGATAAGAGTTGTAGATTTCTTAGAACTCAAGTAAGAGTTAATTAATCTTAGAGGTTAATTGTTAATTCAAAATTAAATTAACATGGATAATTTTTGTGAATTAAAATTAAAGGAGCCGGTAAATTTACATTTATGCCCTTATGTGAATTTATACATGTTCTTGAGTGAATATGTGGATTGGTCGACTTTGCCCTTAAGCCCTGTGTAGTTTTGGTTTATTTATTTTATGGGTTGTAATTAAATGGGCCTGATTGGTGCCCTTGCTTGCGCAAACGAATGTAATAGAATAGGGCCTTTATTTTTATAAGCTATGCTTAGATTAGGCTTGGAGCCAAGAAGACCTCATGAAGACTTGGAGATCCACATGGAGGCCCATTACCTTGGAGGACATGGAGGCCCAATTCATTACATGGAGGCCCAATCAAGGTGGATATTACAAGAAGGCCCATGATGTATGGGTTTGAAAATTGTAATAGTTAGGACATTTAATTTCCACCCTAGACTGACCAATTGGTCCATCATGAGGCTCGTGATGGATCGCATAGGATGGGCAATCGACCAATCATATGTGCAATGCTAGGTGATATATGTTTACTATTATTCTTTGATGTATGTCTTGCATGCTTAGAATAGATCACGTAAACAAGATAAAGCATAATCTGATGAGACCTCGCACGAAGAAAACTTAAAACCTCCAATTGAACTTAAAAACTCAATTAGAATATTAAATCGATTAACGGGCGCATATGAATGGTGTCTATGGTCCGAGCCTATCCAATTACTAGGTCTTAGGCATATTGTACAAATATATCTCGATGTCTCACGAGTCGTGGGTCGAGCTATAGGAAGATGATATGTCTATTGCCTCGATGCACAGTTTAGTGCCAAGGGAGGGGATAGCAAGGTTCTAGGCGCTGTCTCACGAGTCGTGGGGCGTCTAGGATTGAACTATTTCTCTTCACGAGTATTGGACATGATTTAACGCGAGTAAGTATGGATGTCTCACGAGTCGTGGGTCCATAACGAAAACCGAGGCTGAATGAACTCAAGGGTTAGCTGGAATGGTTACCCGGCGACATGATCGCCCACCAAGTGGATCGATTGGTATGGCCAACGAGTCGTGGGTACTGAGCGATTGCATTTGGGCCTTGAGCCCATTAGGAAATTTTTATTTCCCGAACCTTATGTGGGGGCATAAGTATTCGACAAAAATAGTGGGAGTAATTTACAAATGAAAACCATGTTTGTAAATTATGCATTGATATTAATCTGCCGCGTATTTATCGTCATGTTTATGATAGTTTATCATAAGTTATGTATCCATGAATATTTACCATCATACTTGAATCAAATAAATTGACTGAACCCAAATGAATTTTGAATGACTTCGAAACTTGAGAAACTATTCTCGAGTCCAAGCAAGGACTAATCTCCTTACAAAGATTTCATTGTTTTTCCTTTCGAAGTTACACTTCGACTGGAATGGTGATAGGTTTCACCAAGCTGCCTTTTTCGAAGTTACTCTTCAAATAAGAAAGGTAATAAGTTTCACCAGAGGGTTGAGGATGGTTCTCAAGCCCAAATTTTCTTGAAGGCAAACATGAAGTCTCCCATGAATGGGAAGTAACATCTTGTGAGAAAGGCCTCAAAAGGCTCGAGAGATGGAAGAAGAGGAATGTATCCTCTCTAAAGGGAAATAACCTTGGAGGTTTTTCTGTAAGGATGATAAGTTGAAAAGTCAATCAAAATGATTCTTCCATGGATTAAGATCAAGGGAAGAGGGAATTGAACCTATTCATCCCATAAGGGATGATTAAATTTTATTGAACTTAACCTTATGGTTAAAGTAATGCATAAGGGTGTTGGATGCCCGATGAAGCACTCATTGATGCATTCAATGCATCTAAAGCCATGAATTATTTAGATCATTGGAATTTGCTTATACCATCCCTTGTCTTAAGGGATGTGATAGTTTCATAATGGTTGGAACTGATTGCGCTATAAGATTTATACGCAAAAAGTGTACATAAGCAAATGAGTATGGATACTCATATATCGACTAAATAAAATATGCATAGTCAATAAAATATAAATAATCAAGATTTCACACACTTGAGTCGTTGTAAAAACCGAAAGGCGATACACGAATACTAAAACATATTTCCGAATTAAAAGATTCAAAGACTGAGCTCGACTGGGTCGAGCTTGACTGGGATGTTGTACATAGTAACCGACATTCGAATCTTGCTTAATGGAAATTAGATTTAGTAGTTGGTTGCTAGGCAACCAAGAGGCATAAACAATTGCAATGGATTTAATCCATTTATAAGTGTGTAGAAACACTAAAGCATTAGTGGGAGATAAGGCGTCTCTAGTACCCTCATGGGTAAAAGTACGTTATGATGTACAATTCCAAATTACTTTTGGAATAAAAGAAGAGAGCCTAATCAATGAAAGCATGTAAGAGATTTTGATCAATTCAAAATCGAACATGCACGCAATTGATTATTTAATGGAGAATTAGATTCTCGAAATGTAAGACTCGCTCAAAACATTGTCAGTTGTTGAGCATTTTGGACATGTAAATGTCCATTAAGAAATCTTACATGAAATTCCTTATTCAAACAAATAAAACTTGATCGAGAAAATCGAAGATACTGAGCTAAGTATCTCTGAAGCCAGTTCCAAAAACATATCACGTGATATGAGTTTTGGTATTGTACCTTCATGTGCATTCATGCGCATATGGGGTCTCCCGCTTATGTGAATAAGCTGGTGGGAGATAAGTTGGACGTAAAGTCCATCTTATGCAATTCGTGGGGTATCCAGAAAACTCTATAGGATACAAGTTCTACGATCCTACAAGATAAACTACGTTTGTCTCAAGGAACGCACACTTCTTGGAGAAGGATTTCTTGCTAGGCAAGAAGGAACACAACGTAGAACTAGATGAGGTCACTGAAGCTGAAAAGACCAAAGAGGTCGATCAAGCTGACCCATCACCACAGGCAGTGGAAGAACAAGAGCATGAAAGTACATCAGAGAGTACACCAATACTTCGTAGGTCAGAAAGACAACGTAGAGAACCCGAGAGGTACTACAGTCTGCTGCGTGAGACTAGACAGTCTCTAACCGACCCAATGACTTACGAAGAGACTATGCTAGGCATAGACTCGGGAAAGTGGCGTGAAGCCATGGAATTCGAATTGGACTCCATGCACTCGAACAAGGTCTGGGCCTTGGTAGATCCACCAGTGGGAGTAGCTCCCGTGGGTTGCAAGTGGATCTATAAGCGAAAGCTTGGAGTGAACGGGGAGGTAATAACCTACAAGACGCGACTAGTGGCAAAAGGATACACTCAAAGGCCAGGCATCGACTTTGAGGAGACCTTCTCGCCCATCGAAATGTCTAAATCCATTCGAATCTTGCTGGCCATAGCTGCGTGGTATAACTACGAGATATGGTAGATGGATGTAAAGACTGCTTTTCTCAATGGGGACATTGACAAGGAGATCTACATGGAGCAACCAAAAGGATATACATCCAAAGGAGATGAACACAAGGTGTGCAAACTCCAGAGGTCCATTTATGGACTGAAGCAAGCTTCCCGAAGTTGGAACATTCGTTTCGATGAGACAATCCAAACTTTTGGATTCATCAAAAACATGTTCGAACCTTGCGTGTACAAGAAGATCAGTGGGAGTACAGTTGAATTTTGGTGCTTTACGTTGATGACATTCTTCTCATTGAAAACAATGTGAAAGTGTTGTACGAAACTAAAGCATGGTTATCTACACAATTCTCAATGAAGGAATTGGGAGAAGCATCCTTTGTACTGGGTATAAGGATCTACCGAAATAGATCAAAAGGACTGCTGGGCCTCTCCCAATTGCAGTACATAGATAAAATCTTGAAAAGATTTAATATGGAAGAATCCAACAGAGGATTGCTTCCAATGAGACATGGAATTGCACTCTCTAAGTCTATGGCCCCAAAGACGCCTGAAGAGAGAAGCAATATGTCTCGAGTACCATATGCATCTGCAATAGGAAGCATAATGAATGGTATGTTATGTACGAGACCAGACGTAGCATACGCTTTAAGCGTTACAAGTTGCTACCAGTCTGATCCAGGTGAGCAGCACTGGATAGCCGTAAAGGCAATTCTGAAGTACCTGAGAAGGACTAAGGAATTGTTCTTGGTATACGGAGGAAGAGAATTGAAATTGGAAGGCTATACTGATTCTAGCTTCCAATGTAATGTAGACGACTTCAAGTCGACATCTGGATACGTGTTCTGCCTCAATAGTGGTGCGGTAAGCTGGAAGAGCTCCAAGCAAAACACTACCGCAGATTCAACCACCGAGACAGAATACATTGCCGCGAGTGAAGCAGCAAAGGAAGGTGTTTGGATGAAAAAACTTCATCCAGGAATTGGATGTGATACCTAGCATTGTCGAGCCATTACTATCTTCTGTGATAATAATGGAGCTATCTCGCAAGCGAAGGAGTCGAGATCTCATCAGAATCCAAGCACGAACTAAGACGATACCATTTGATATTTATATCATTGGTAGAGGAGACATAATGATGGAACGTGTCACCTCAAGCGATAACACGCCGGACCCGCTATCTAAGCCATTGCCTCAAAGGCATCCGAAAACATTTGTCTAAAATGGGAATCAGAAGTATGAAAAGTTGGCTTTAGTACAAGTGGGAGATTGATAGAATAGTGTCCTGCAAGCCAACTGTTTTGGCTGCATTTAATTGAAAGGACCATTCGATTGGATTAATAAATGCATTTATATATATGGTCAACTTTATCTTATGTAATAATTATCTACGCATAAGGATAGAAGTCCTTAGATCACAGGGCTATGGGACAACCCGTGGACTGATCTCCAAGGCCGTGATCTAGAATATATTCAAGAGTCGTAGAATCCAATAGAGATAGGACATCATTGGATTCGGTTAGACTCTCACTATTGTGTATACTCCGATGAACTGGAGAATGCTGGGGTCCACGAGCGTGACTGGGATAGTCGATACACATAAGTGGGTGGCTTGCTGGGATGGCAAGCGCACTGAATACCCCAATTAGGAAATAACTCACCATGGAAGCGGTATTCGCATATCGGGGTTGAAGTTATTCCAATTTACTATAGTATACGAGGAACGATCCCTAACTACTTGAGATGATAGGGTTTATCTGGTGCGAGAACGTCTATGCTTTGATATGAGTCCCGACTGACTGGAGATTGCCAGAAAGTCTCTGTGGACTCATATTGGGTATAGAGGAACTCGTATGCAGATTCATATCATCAACAAAGGATCCATTGACCCGACTTGATAGGTTGGGAAATTCTCCTATGAATTTCTGTGAGAAATTAATTCTGGTAAAATCCTCGGCCGAGGTATCTGACGGCTTTATGTAAGTAGCTCATAAAGATTAAGTCAAAGAGAATTATTTCAAGACCAGAATGCATAAGGTCAAGACCAAAGAAAAGGGAAACAGATGAAAGACCATACCCTTAAGTCTCGACTGGGAGATTGATCGATGGAGAGATTATGGCGTATACGGAAACTGTAAATGAGTTAAAAGGTTCACTGAATTAATTCACCAGTGATTGGGCTCCATGGGCTTGTGGCTGGACATCGACCGTGGAGTGTGGGAGAATTCCCAAATTGGCAGGGGTGCTAATTTTGGAATGGTCAATCGACAGAGTGTTCGATTGATTTAGAGTAAGTCTTACTCGAATAATTAAATAATATTTAATTATAACCCACGGCCAATTATGTGGTGAACCTACGGGAGCATACACAATACACATGAAGCGAAAGCGAGGAAATAAGAACAACCGAGTCGACTGGGTCGACTGGGTGAATAATCGACTGGGTCGATTATTATGGATGGGTCGACTGGGTCGACTCAATTGGAACAAAATGGGATACAATTGGAATTGGATCAGGATCATAAATTAAATTGGAATTTAATTTGTGAGTTAATTAATTAAGTTGGATTTAATTAATTAGAAGGGATTTTAATTAAATGGACTTGGAGTCTGATTTAATTAAATGGGAGATTAAGTTAATTAATTGGGCTATTTAATTGGGAAATTAAATAAAGCCTGGTCAAATTAATTAACTGGGCCATGAATTAATTAGAAGACTTGGTCTTCTAAATTAAAGAGGGCCATGGCCCATGTAGGAGATAAGAGCCCTAGTCCTAATAGGACTAGGTTAGGGAGATAACTATAAGTAACCTACTTGTAGTTATTTTTCAGAGAACTCAATAAGCAAAAATTTGAGCAAGAGCAAAAAAATTCTCTCTCCCCTCTCCCTGTGTAGTCGACCGAACCCTGTCTTCCTTTTAGAAGAATTTTTCGTTTTCGACTTTGTTCCAAAATCGTTCCTAAATCCTAGATCATAATATATCTTGTGTTCTAGCTGATCAAGATTTATTATTTTCGTGTAATTGTGGTGTATCAACCCGTAGAGCCGCAACACGTGGGGCGCTACTGCAGAGCTTGGGTCGATTTTGCTGAGGAGAATTTCAGAGTCCGTTTTGCTGACTGCCAACTTGGATTTGCAAGGAGATAGGTATAACGTGCAAACTTATACTATCGTTTTATTTATTCATATATATACAACTAGAGAGTATCTTGGCAAGATTCGGTAAGAGGTCCTAAATTTTTTATATTCCGCTGTGCCTAGGGCTGTTTATCTTACCGAATCCCAACACGGTTTTGCTAAGACCTGTCTTAGCGGTTGATTTGTTAAAACCACTATTTTGTAGGTTAAAAAGTAAGGTCGAAGCTTTCGTGCAGCCACTATTAAAGCCAGAGTGAATTTCTCAATTTCCAAATAATTCTTTTCCGCGCCTTGTAATAATTTACTTAGATAATAGACAGGCTTATGTTCTGAACCTTCTATTTTTATCAGTACTGAACTAACGGCCGCGTCGGAGATCGAGATGTAGATATACAATGGTTCTCCTTCCGTTGGTTTGGCCAACAACGGGGGTGTTATCAAATACTCTTTGAGTTGTTCGAAGGCTCGATCGCATTCTTCGGTCCAAACGAAGTTTTTTGCTTTTCGAAATGTTTGGAAAAAGGGCAAGCTTCTGTCCGCAGATTTTGATATGAATCTGTTCAATGCTACGATTTTCCCGACCAAGCTTTGCACTTGGGAAATGGTTTTTGGAGGTTTCATTTCAGTTATGGCTCGGATTTTTTCTGGGTTGGCTTCTATTCCTCGTTGGTGGACTAAATAACCCAAAAATTTTCCTGACTTAACACCGAAAGTGCATTTCGCGGGGTTTAACTTCATACGGTATTTCCTTAAGATCTGAAAACATCGATCAAGATGTTTTACGTGATCCGCTTCGTTCATACTTTTGACCAACATGTCGTCTACATCGATCAACCTTGTGTGTTCCACTTGATTCACCCTGCTTCTGATCGGTTGTTCGGGGTTTCTTGGTCTTTGGTAGAAATTAGGTTGCCTTTCTTGGTCAGCTTTGCTGTATTCCAATCGCTGGAAAACGTTGCCTTTCCTAAAAGATCGTTCGTAATCCACGGATCTATGGGCAGGAATCCTGTCATTCCGTTTGGAGCCTGAAGCTGTGGCTTTGTTTTTATTTTTATCCTTAAAGGAATTCATCTCTTCTTGGGTCATATACTTAGACGCCAAGCTCATGATGTCGGCAAACGTTCTCGGTTGTTTTCGACTGAGGGCATTTCCGAACTGCCTATTTTTTGTGAGGTCGAAGAGAATAGAAATTATGTAATCGATATTTGGAGAATCGATTTTGAGTAATTCCACATTAAATCTCGCCAACCAGTTCCTCAGGGATTCTCCTTCTTGTTGATGTATGGTTCCTAAGTAGCTCATCGGGAGTTTTTGCCTCTTCTGACTGGCAAACTGCTGCGTCAGTTTATTGCATAATTCCCGGAAACTGAATATGGAGCTGGCGGGTTGTTTGGCGAACCAGTCCAACGCGAGTCCTTCGAATGTGGTCACCATTAACTTGGCGGTGAATTCGGCAGAGTGGGCATATAAATTCATTATATTCATGAAGCTAAAAATATAATCATCCGGGTCGGTGGTTCCATCATATCGGGGTAGTCTACCCGGGACCTGTCCAATGGATTGCGCCTCTTTTATTTCTCTGCAGAAGGGAGAACAAGCTGCAAGGCTCTCCTGGAGTTCCGCGGTCCGGGCCCACGGGTTTTGGACAGATCGTAGGCGTTGTTCCAGTCGCTCCTGCACCATCTTTTCGATTTCTCTTTCCGAGAATCGGGTTGTTCGTGGTCGATCTGGGATTGCATCGTCTATATCATCCTCGATAGGGATTATCGTACGTTCCTTGGAGCCACTGCGCCCCGGCTGTGGTTTTCTTTGTCCTGGTTTTCTTCGGGGATGATTATCGGAGGGTTTAGAATTGCCCTGCCGCGGACTGTGTAGCGAGCGTCGCTCACTTGCTGGGCTGTCGGCTTGTTGAGAGGTTTGTTCGTTTGGCCTTGGCGCTCCTGGAGCAGGAGTTGTCCTGGCAGCCCTAACGTTTCGAGGAATTTGATCTAGTACGAGTAATTCTTCTGGAGAGAGTGATTTAACGAGCATTGCTATTTGTCGCAGTTTCTCCTGAGCGCCCGGGAGAGGAATAGGGATTTCAGGGACTTCCGGTTCTTCCTGTATGGTACCGGGAAGACCTCCTTGGGGTTCCTGCTGACGGGGGTGGGCATCTTGGAAATTCTCGTTGGTGTTGGGAACGTTATTATCGTTGTTGTCTTGTAGATCTTCCGATGTGTTATGGCCGGTGGTTGTATTACTTCTTGCTCCAATACGAGCGCTTTTCCTTGGACGAGCCATGTGTCGATCGAATAATTAACCTAGCCCCACGGTGGGCGCCAACTGATTTAACCGGATTTTGTCGGGTTAAAGGGTATCAGTGAGTTTTTTATATTGGGGGTTTTCAATATATAAATATTATAGGGCTCTGTTACTTTATTCCGGATGGATCAATCACAAAGAAAAGCAATATTGTAAAAACAAGAGGTAAACACACAAACCAAAGCAAAGAACACACCAATATGAAGAGAAAAGCTCTTTCTTTATTGAATAATCCTGAGTTGTGCTATTTTTTCAGGATGCAATGGCGTATTTGCCTTATGATTCAGAGTTTTCGGAGTTGTCTAATACAATGATTAACTAGGTATTTATATTATGCTAAACCTAGCATTACAAGGAAACATAGTCCTAATAGGACTCGGCCCAAATACCCTTCTTGGGTCCGGAATATAGTCTTCTTAGTCGAAGAGAGCTGTACTTGGCCGGGTCGATAAGATGATCCCGGACTGTTTGATTTGGTCGAACCGATCTCATGTTCTTTACTCAATCCGTGTACTATGTAGGGTGCGAAATAGCCCCCATCAAGATGACATTTGAAGTATTATGACAAATTGAATCACGATAGTGTGACTTTTTGAATACTACGGGATCAGTGGGCAAAGTGTAACTCAAAGAAACCAATAACTCCATTCCCTTTAAGAGTTGTAAGTGAGAAATGGAAACTACGTACCTATTTATAGGCATAGATAAAAGTTGATCCAACGGTTGGAGGATGTTCTAAGAGAAAAAGAACCGCAACCGTTTGACTTCCACCTTTAAATGCGAGTAAGTTGGAATGGCTCCTCCGAGGTCGAAAAGATTATTCGCTTACAAAGATGAATCAAGATCGAAGCGATTAGTACAACGAGAACGCAGATCTAAAGAGCTCCAGACTGAAAAAGCTTACACACTTACAAATGTCTGTCGCTTGACAAAGAGCATGAGATCCCCGACAAAGACATGTAAGTCTACACCATTATGATAAAATACTGGTTCGTTTAGAGGTGTAAGACCTCACGCTTCGGCATACGAGGTCGTCACTGCCTCATATAAAATATGGAAGATTATTAATTGGCTATACGAGACCTCCACTGGAGTCCAAGAAATCTGACACCAATATTTGACGAATAATCATCATCATTCCAGTCTACACTATCGCCACTGCCTAACATTCCAAAGAATTGCTAAAGGATGTCTGAACAGGCTGGATCTAACTAATAATTCTACATTTTCCAATTCCTCCCATATCAAAGAATTGACATGTTTGATACACTGGTTGCTTTATTTGAGGAGAATGGAACTCACAATTGGTGCAAAGAAACATGAATTTTAAGAAGATCCTTGGAACGATATATTTTTTTATTTTCTGTGAGCTTAGACGTTTAAACAGAGGAAATAACCACACCCTCATATAAGATGTATGTGGCAAATGGGCAATTCTGCAAAACGTTGATCGATAATCGACACGAGCGCTAAGCATTCCCTCGTAATTATTCAATAAATTATCTACATAGACGACCTACAGCCCACATTCTAATGCTTAAAGTGACTTCGGAACAACCCTAAGAGACCTTGCTTGGTCGATCATTATACTTACACTTGATTAAAAGTTTAAATTGCAGAAGAAATACTACTTCGTTCAGCTATTCAAGACTGATCAAGCTAGAAAAAGCTATTGTCTCAAATGAAAAGATGATCTCCCAGGAATTTAATGACATATAAGTCTGCTAAAATCTCCTGCCTTCTATTTTACTATTTATACCGATAAAATTATGCAAGACATAATTTATCAAAATATATCTATTCACTGAAAACAATCAAAGCATAAATTTGGTTTTAATAGACCACATTTGTCATCATTTTTGCTTTACATTAAAAAAATCAACCACGACAACCACGTAAAGGTTGGGGCCTACACAAAAAAAAAAAAAAAAAAAAAAAGAACACTTCAACTATAAACATTTAAGTCAGAACAGGTCAGTGAGAAGGATTGCCATCACCAGGCCGACTAGCAGAAACACCCCTCCGAGGAGTCGCGTTACCCACAAACGCCATCAAACCGGCATCATAACCTTGTTCATATGCCTGCCGACGAGATTCCTCTGCAAGGGCGTGAGCCTGAACCAACTCGCTTTTCTCCTTCTCAAGGACAGACTTCTCTTCTTGTAATTTCTGAAGGTCATCATTGAGAAGCCCAAGCTGGAGGGTCTGCCCTGTGACCTTCGCCGTCTCCGATTCCAAGCGACGTTTCTGGCCCTCCCTACTGATCCACAGATCATCATTCTGCACACCCAGCTGCAGCGCAAAGTACTTGGCCTGAAAAAGAAAAAAGATCATACGTAAAAAGGCAATAAAGATAAAACAAGAAAGATAGTCAGAAATAGGATTACCTGCTCGCATAACTTAACCATCGACTGAACGAGGCGAACGTTGGAAGTGCCCTCATGCTTCCTCAACTCGCTGGGTAAGATAGTGCTTAGGCCCAAGTCCCAGGACAAAGTATCGGGCTCAACAGACCCGGGCAGTTCACTATCACGGGAAACACCATCAAGTCGAGGAATCACAGACTCCGTTATATCCCTAACCTGCTCAAGAATACAACGGTCATCCAACATTCTAGGGGATTCCCTCCCGCTAGGACTCACCAAGGTCTCTTTGCCCGAAGCAGAGATAACGGTCAGCCGACCGGACCCAGAGCCCGTCCGACCTCCAGAAGGCCTGCCGGCTTCAAAAGAAGTGGTCACAACAGCAGTATCATTAAATAAAAAATCAGAAAAATCTTGGGAAACAGATTGTGTCATGGATGGATCCAGAAATGACTCCCCGCCAACTGCCCCGTGGTATCTTCCCTTGGAAGTCCACCGGCAAGTAGGGCGCTAGAAGTAGAAGAAGTAACGGAGATATCAGGAACACGCTCATGTGAGCCATGCTCAAAGGAAGAAAGGCCTGAAGAAATAGGCATATTAAAAGTTTGCTCCACGTTGGACATATCTCCAAAGGCTACCCGACCAGGGGACTGTCTCCTCTCGACCTCACCAGAAATAGAAAAATCTTGTTGAACAAAAGTTGAACTAATTACGGGGGGAGCTTCAGAAGGAATAACCGGAGGCTCGATCTCCGATCTTCTAGTTAATGTTGAACGAGGTGGATCTATAGAAGGCCCCTCTGTACGAGACCTTTTAGGTCTAATATTTCTATTACCTTCACGAGATGGACGCTTCGAAGTGTTGACGAAAAGGTTACTCATGTTCGGAAAAAGAAAAGTAAAATTTAACTATCGAGGAAACTTATCGACCTCCTAACGAGAGAGTATTCTGGATAAGTTGAGTAAAAGCAGTAAATAGCGAGTAAAGTTTTACCATATGTATTTATACTATACGAGAAGACACATGAGACACAAAGAATGGGCGTGAATTACAGAAACTGACCCATGAACAGCCGCAAGAATTCGAAAAGACATAAGCATAATGATTACGGTAAAATTAATAACTTGTCTGAATTATTGTCAACAGAGAAGTCGAAAAGACGTAACCGTCAGAATATGAACCGTCTATTGTACAAAAAGTTTAAAAAGGTAATATTACAAACCAAGTTAAGTTAATCATTATAGGAATTATTTCCTAAAATCAATGGATCGCTCCCGCTTCACACAACCCCGTCGCCATTTGGAACTCCCTGTTCGCCAGCGGCCCCTTCTTCGTTCATCCCTTCGTTTATCGTCTCCACTATTTCCTCCTCTTCCTCCGGAACGATAAAATTATTGTCGACCTCATCATTGATATCCGAAGGAGGAATCGGCAATGGTTTCCCAAACTCTTTGACAAGACGAGCCAATGGTAATTGTTTATACTCGACATCCGGCAGCTCAGAAGGAGAGTACTCCTCGCCGTAACGATTCAGGCTGACGTGTGCTGCCTTGAAATATTCCATTCGACGATCCTCAATTAATTCCAGAGCAACCAGCTGATGAATTGACTTCCTGAAAGTACTCTCTAACAACGGACCAACCATTCGATTCACCAATGTTGTATGAACGGGAGAACTAAGGAACTCTCGGATCACTCTCTCATCGGGATACCTGCCGTAACGATCTCTGAGATCACTAAGAGGAAGGCCCTTATCATACTCCTCCAAAGAAGATTGAAGGGCGGCAACCTGTGACTCCAGCTCACTGATTCGAGTAGTACTTCGAAGCTGATAATCCCCAAACACCCTATTCAACCGATCAATCTGCTCTTGAGTACGGGAAGTCTCCAAAACTTTATTTATGATCTACTGGTCATCAGATCCCGTAGCCTGAGTTTCTATGATCGGAAGCGGGAGAGAAGAGAATGTCGAGGGACCAACCTCTGAACCAGGAGCCTTGTGAAGTAGAGCCTTGTATCTCTCATCCAAAAATTCGCATTGTTGCTTCCAGAGAGCGGCTTCGTAGGCATACGATGCCAATCAAGTCTTGGTCTAAAAGGGAAAGTAATAAAAGAAATGAATTTATGAGTTAAAGAATTCATTAAGTACATTGCCAAAAAAAGTGCACATAATAGGAAATCACCTTTTCAGCATAAAGAAAAGACCTCTGAAATTTTTCCAAAGGATCCTTCCAAAGGAGCTTATTCATATCGCGAGTAAACACGCCAGATAGAAGAACACGAGTTGCCTTGTCCACGGCATTCTCGCTCTCATCATGAACCAAAGAGTCATTCTCGAAATAGCCGGCAGCTCTCTTCCCCTGTAGATGGTCTTCGATCATCTCGACAAGAGTGGGTTTCGGGTGATTCTCACCAGGCAAAGATAGATCCTCGCCAGAACGATCATAATAACACTTTCTTCTCTCCACTGGCTTATCGTTGGGATGCGGCATCGACCAGCTGCGGCATCCACGAATGCCTAGGGAAGTTCGAAGTTGGAAAGGAGGATATCCGGATCCCGTCCCCTGACGGACAGGAGATTCTTGGGAAGAATCCGGAGATTCATCTCTGTTATCTTCAGAACCGTGGCTCAGTTCCAATTTTCTTTTTCGAGACGCTCTCTGCTCGATAGGGAGATTCTCTATGGTTTTAGTTGATTTAGACAGAACCATCTTTTCTTTGGAAGAGAGCCGAATATTTTCTACCATAAGAGCTGAAATTGAAACAAAGTAAAAATCAGACATACTGCTAGAAGGGATTATAACAATTCAAGGCTGAAATAAAGTACTTACCCAGCGATTGAGGAGGGGAAGAATGGGAAAAGTATGAGGACTCATTCCTGCCTTACGAAGAAAGGCCTCGCCAATAAGAAGAGCACTTTGGTACGGTTGTCGGGGATAAAATCTCCAGTCGCCAATCAACCACCGTAAATCCATTTGGAGTCATGGTCCCACGAAAATGGCCCAGTTGAGCCATCCACTAAACGAAGAAGAGAAGGTGGTTGTACAAAGAAAAAATGAGATTTCCAGAAATTTTAGGACCCTCTTCTCCTCCTGTTCATCTCTTTTACGCTGCTCAGCCTCTTCTCTCTTTTTCTTGTCAGCAGCAGAGATTTTCTTTCTTCTAATAAGGAATTTTCTCTTTCCCTTATCAGCTGGGCCAGGTTGAGGGGCAGGACCAGCAGATGCAATGGGTGCAGCTGCTATGGGGCTGATGATCATCACATCTTGATCATCTTGAGGTTTAGCTACCTCAGCTGTTGGTTTTTCTTGAGCTGTCTGTTGCACATCAATCTGTTCAACAGCAGACGTTTCATCAGCACCAACAGGCCTCTTTGCTGAATGAGGGCTTTCTCTTACCAGATCTATTAACTCAGTGGGTGAGTCAATAAAAGTCATCTTCTTTCTTATAGTCTTCCTTACTCTTCCTTCTTGAACAGGCAAAGAAGCACCTGTATCACGAATTTGACTTCTGGTCCTGTGAGCAACATTCTCATCAGGACGTTCAGTAGATGGTGTTCTTGAAGAAGAAGCAGGAGATATATTCTGTATCTCCGCAGTAGTCTGATTTATGATGGCATCAGCTACCTCCTTTGCCCCAGACCCTTCTGTTCTGGCTTCAACAGCTGGCCGAGCTATTTGAACAGAAGTCTTGACTTTCTTCTTCTGAGCCATTTCCTTAAGCTCATCAGCTTTCTTTTTCATTTCAACAGCAAGCTGAGCTGTTTTCACCTATCTCCTTTGCTTTTTGGCAGGAACATCTTCCTTAGGTTCCTCCAAATCTTCATCAGCCTCGACCTCATCAGCTTTCCTCTTCAGAACAGGCACAAACTTTGCCATTGCCTTAGCAGTATGAATCTCCTTTCCATTTGTCAATGTACAGCCCAGTTTGTGAAACAGATAGCTTAAGGTGATTCTGTGATTTGTCTATTGAGAAGAATTCTTGCCTTTCTTCTCATGAAACTGAGCCAGTATGTGCCAGACGACAACTGACCAGTTCACTTCCAAAGCATAGTAGATAACAATCATTATGCTATATCTCTTTATTGTCACTGCATCAAGTGAGAAGGTGCAGTTCTCTAGCAGCTTCGCAACCATATCAGCCATGCGCTGATACTCGTCTTTCAGTTGCCTCTTTTTGATGTTGCCAGTCAACATCTCTCCTTCTTTGGCACAGATGGCCCAGAATTCTTGAAGCTTTTCTTCAGCAAGAGTGGTGACGTCATGTCGACCACTGTTAGGCAAACCGAAAGTTTCGTGAAGTAGAACAGGGGTTATCACTGCAGATTTATCCCCAACAGCAGCTTTGATCTCCCTCTTCGTAAAGTCTACTTCAGCTGTCTTGTAATACTCCAGAACTTGGTCCTTCCAGACCAGACCTTCGTGCATCTCCATGAAATTCACCAGAGAAGCAGCTTTGAATTTCTCCAACAGTTGCTTCATCAAATCCGTACCAGATTGATAGTATGCATCGTAGACAAGATACATACCCTCCGCCTTTGCTTCAACACCCGAACTCATCTTGAATCTGTGGAAGTTAGTGAAATAGCAGGATTTGCATAAAGTAGAGTGCAAGAAATTTTTTTTTCTAAAAAATGCTCTAAGTATATTTGGGTGCGTAAAGAACGACAAGTCTGATCAGATCTGGATTTATAGAGTTAAGGTATTTCGGCTTTCGTGATACCAGCCAACCGTTAGATCCGTTTCTTGTCAATCATGATCGTGCGGCGTCAGTTACGCGTTTTCAAATTCAAAAAGCATTTAATGACAGGCGGAAATGCGAACCGCCTTACTGTACTTATAAAAGCGTGTTTTAGATAAAATGTTTTTAATATACTTAGCTTTTATACAGTTGATCAGACAGGTAATTAAAATACTTATCTGATGTGACTACCGTCCTGATGACAAAGCTGTTATTAGTGATAGCCAATAACTGATAACCTTCCTCGGCTGTTTGTCAATCCAGCTAGATAATTAATCTTCAATCTTCAATCTTCAAGACTTTAATCTTCTGATGAAAACATAACTTCAACTAACTGTCATCAACAAATTTCATCTTTAAATCAGAAGTACCGCTAGTCTTACACGTTCCCCCTGACTTTAAGAATTCATAAGTTAACTGGTATGTTGAGAGTTAATCCTTGAAGATAATATGATGAGTAAGCTGTTGAACTTCAGCCTTCTGATGAGTTCCCCCTCAGCTTATGCATCCAACTTTAGTAGACCTAGTTCAGCTCTTAGAGTTGAAAACCTTGTCTCACTTAGAGGTTTAGTGAAGATGTCAGCAATCTGATTTTCAGTAAACACATATTCTATTATGACATTTCCTTTCTCCACATGATCTCTAATGAAATGATGTTTGATCTCAATATGCTTAGTCCTTGAATGACTTGTAGTATTCTGAATAAGGCTGATTGCACTTGTATTGTCACAGTAGATAGGTATTCCACTGATTTTTATGTTGTAATCTTCTAGTTTATGTTTCAACCATAATATTTGTGCACAGCAGGCTCCAGCAGCTATATATGCAGCTTCAGCAGTTGATATAGATACTGAAGTCTATTTCTTACTTATCCAAGAGATCGGACGACTACCTAAGAACTGACAGGCACCTGTTGTGCTTTTCCTGTCAATCTTCCAGCCAGCAAGGTCAGAATCTGAATATCCAATGAGTTCAAATCCAGATTCCCTAGGATACCACAATCCCAAATCTTCAATACCTTTAAGATATTTGAGTATCATTTTGGCAGCTAGGAGATGAGATTCCTTAGGATTTGATTGATACCTCGCACAAACCCCAACAGAGTACATAATATCAGGTCTGCTAGCTGTTAAGTATAACAGTGACCCAATAATTCCTCTGTACTTGGTTATGTCCACTGATTTGCCATCTTCATCTTTATCCAAACGAAGACTAGTAGACATTGGAATATTAGCAGTAGAGCTAGTTTCCATACCAAATTTCTTGAACAGATCCTTTGTGTATTTTGCTTGGCTGATGAATATTCCATCAGGCAACTGTCTTACTTGCAGGCCAAGAAAATTATTAAGTTCTCCCATCATGCTCATTTCAAACTTGTTCTACATCAGCTTTGAGAACTTATCACACATCTGTTGATTTGTTGAACCAAAAATGATGTCGTCCACATATATTTGCACTAGCAAAATATATTCTTCCCATTCAACAGTGAAAAGGGTCTTGTCAACCTTACCTTTGCGAAATCCTTTAATTAAAAGAAAATCAGATAGGGTATCATATCATGCTTTTGGAGCCTGTTTCAGTCCATAGAGGGCTTTCTTCAGACGATACACCTTGTCTTCTTATTGATAAGCTTCAAATCCAGGTGGTTGTTCAACATAAACTTCTTCTTGCAATTCTCCATTGAGAAAAGCTGATTTCACATCCATCTGATAGACTGTGAAATTCTTATGAGCAGCATAAGCAAGAAAGAGTCTGATAGCCTCTAATCTTGCTACTGGTGCAAAAGTTTCATCAAAGTCAATACCTTCTTCTTGACAATAGCCTTTGGCAACTAATCTTGCTTTATTTCTGGTGACCACACCATCTTCATTTATTTTGTTCCTGAATACCCATTTAGTGCCAATTACTCTTTGATGACTTGGTCTAGGAACTAAGTACCAGACTTCATTCCTTTCAAATTGATTTAGCTCTTCTTGCATAGCTTCAATCCAGTTTGAATCACTAAGAGCTTCTTCAATCTGTTTGGGCTCAATTTGAGATAGGAAGCTGACAAACATTGCTTCACTTGCAACAGCTCTCCTTGTCTTTACTTTATCCAAAGGATCACCAATCACCAGTTCTGGTGGGTGATTTTTGAGCCATCTAAGATCAGGTTGCAAATCATATTGTTGTCCTTTGTTTTGATCTTGCAACACTACTGTTGGAGTTCCAGTAGTAGTCTGTTGAATAGCAGTTGTCTGTTGAACATTCTCTGGTCTGTCATCTCTTTGCAACTCCTTTGTTAGACAATTAGCATTGTGATTTTGAACAGCACTTGAGTTTGCAGCTGAGTTGAGATCAGGTAATATGATGGGAATATTTTCTTCATTCTTTTCAACACTCAATTTCTGAAAATTAGTAGACAGATTCTGATCAGTATTTTGATTCTTTTAAGAGGATTGACTAGGTTCATCAAATACTACATGAATGAATTCTTCTATAAGTAAAGTTCTTTTGTTAAAGACTCTATAAGCTTTACTGATAGTAGAATATCCTACAAATACTGCTTCATCAGCCTTTTCTGCAAAAGCAGTAAGGTAATTTTTCCCATTATTTAAAACAAAGCATTTACAACCAAAAATTCTAAAGTAATGAATGTTTGGCTTCCTGTTGTTGCAAACTTCATATGGAGTCTTGTTTTGGTGCTTGTTGATCATGCATCTGTTTCGGGTAACTATGCTATATTTGTTGCTTCTGCCCAAAATCTTTGAGGCAGCTTAGCTTCAGCTATCATGGTTCTGGTAGCTTCTTTCAGAGTTCTGTTTCTCCTTTCAACAACTCTATTCTGTTGAGGGGTTCTGGCAGAAGAGTACTCATGGCTGATTCCTCTGGCATTAGAAAAACTCTTAAACAGTAGAGTTTGTAAATTCAGTCCCTCTATCTGATCCGATCTTTAGTATTTTTATACTCTTTTTATTCGAAATTTGCTCCATCAGATTTGTAAGATGCTCCTTGGTTTCACTTTTCTTCTTCATGAAAATCACCCAAGTGTATCTTGAATAATCATCCACAACAACTAGACAGTGTATCTTTTCACCGTTGCTGATTGGATCAATGGGTCCAAATAAGTCCATATGTAGCAGCTCCAAGATCCTTCCAGATGATTGGTGCTTCTTGCTCTTGAATGATGACTTGATTTGTTTACCCTTCTGACATACGTCACAAAGCTTATCTTTGCTCATGACTGTCTTTGGAATTCCTTCTACCAGATCATTTTTGATAAGTCTGTTGATGGTCCTGAAATTCACATGATTCATTATTTTGTGCCATAGCCAACTGACTTCACTTGGTGTTGATGCCACCAAACAAACGCTTGAATTCTTGTCAACAGAATTTCAGTCCACTGTGTAGACATTCCCTTGTCGTCTTCCAGATAAAATGACCTTCTTTGTTCCAATCTGTTCAACGTAGCACTTATCTGTTGAGAAGATGACTGAATATCCTTTGTCACAAAATTGACTTATGCTCAGCAAATTGTATTTGAGGCCTTTAACATAAGAGACGTCAGATATCTCAATGTTGCCTTTGATCAGCTTTCCACTTGCTACAATTTTGCCTTCCTTGCTGTCTCCAAACGTCATATTAGGACCATCCACAGCAACAACATCAGTCAGCTCATGTATGTTTCCACACATGTGCCTTGAACAGCCACTGTCTAAGTACCAGGTCTTCTCTACTTTACTCCGACTCCTAATCCTAACCTACAAAACAAAATAAAATTGTTTTAGGTACCCTTATTGAGAGGGTCCTGAAGGATTAGTTTAACCTTTGACAACCCAAGATGTTGATGTCTTAGGCTTCTTAGGCTTTTGAGTTTCAACAGGAGCATGAACAGTTTTGCCTTTATCACGTTCATCAGATTTGCCATGTTGTTGATAATCAGCATGATAAGGATAATGTTCATAAGCAGAATAAGATTCATGATAAGCAGGATATGCATGCATTGGATGAGCAGGATATGGTGCATAGTAAGTTGGAAATTGAGGTGCATGATACATAGGAGGATATGTTGCAGGTTGCACATAATAAGACTCATTTCCATACCAAGCATTTTGATTATTCTTGTTTTATGCTTATTTTGTTTACTAGATGCTTGCTCATTTACAGACGACTTAGTTTTATCACTAGTCCGATTGGTTTTAGCCTTATCAGAAGACTTCCTAGGACTCTTCTGTCTGGACTTACCAGTCTGTTTTTCTACACTAGGCTCTTTGCTCTTTTTAGCCTTAGGAGTTTTCGTCTCCTTTAACACTTTCTTAGGTGAAGCAGGTTTAGTAGTCTGAACATACAAAATGACCTTACTGTTGTCAGCTGATATAAACTTTTCAGTACGGTTCAGTTCTATCTTATCCTGATCTAAAGGTGTCTTCTGTTTGCTAGACATATGAGTGAATGCAACAGTTGACTTTTCATGAGACTCAATTGTTTTCTCAAGTTCCATGATTTTTCCTTTAAGAACTTCACATTCAGCTTTCAGAGATTCATTTTCTTGCTCAAGCTGTTTATATTCATCTAATTCTTTTGGCTTTTCAGCTTTAAGTTTCAGTGAACTGTTTTGCTCTCTTAGCAATATCATCTCTTCCTTAAGCTTACTAAATGCTTCAGTAATAGTAGTATTGTTAAGCATCATTTGTTCAAATGAATTAAATAATTCATTGTCAAGAGGAGTTACCTCATCATCCTCAGAGCCATCAGATTCCTTAGCCATCAGGCATAGAAGAGCAGGTCTCTCTTCATCAGAAGACTCTTTATCAGAAGTATCTGAATCCGAATCTGATGAGTAGACAGCAGCTAGCATTTCCGCTTCTGCTACCAGCACCTTGCCTTTCTGATGCTTTCTTTCCTTTCTGATTCTCTTTTCTTCTTCAGTGTACTTCTCAGCTTTAGGATATGGGCAGTCTCTGATGAAATGACTCAATTTCCTGCAGTTATAGCACATCATCTTAGATTTATAAGAATCTTTATCTTGAGAAGAAGAAGTAGGGTTAGAAGTAGAAGCATTGTTGTATTTGTTCTTCATTTTTCTTTTGTAGAACTTCTTGAAATTATTCATCAGCAATGCAACGTCTCCAGCAGTGTACTCTTTTTTTTTTAGTAGCGTGGCTTCATCAGATGAGTCCACATCTTTGCTTTTATAGGCTGGCCTTCTAGGATTATCAGCAGCAACCAGGGCAGCTGTGGGACTTGAAGTAGAGGTTTCTTAAACACCCATTCTTGGCAGTTTATACTCGTACGCCTTGAGTACTGAGAACAGCTCGGTGAGTGAGATCTTTTCCATGTCTCTTGACTCTTCCATGGCTCTCACCTTCATGTTTAACTTCGGAGGTAGAGGCTTCAGCACTCTGACGGTTATCTCCTTATCAATAAAGGTTTTTCCAAGCTTTAAAACTTCATTCAGCACTCTGATCAATGGTTTCCGCAGACTTCATCTTGAAGTTGTCCAGCTTTTCCAGAGCAACACTCAGCTGGTGCTCTTTGATGGCGTCGTTTCCTTCGCTCATGTCACGAACCTTATCCCACATTTCTTTGGCAGTCTTGCAATGCTTGACTTTGTCAAATCTGTTGTTGTCAAGGGCCTTGGTCATGATGAAACGTCCAACTTTGTCCAGATTGTACAACTTGATTTCTTCAGCTGTCATCTCTGTTAAGTCTTTTTCCACCACTATATCAGCTTCATCAACCGTGATAGTCTTGGTGAATTTGAATGGACCTTTGATGATACATGTGTACACATTATCATTGTAGGCAGCTAAGAAGATCTCCATTCTGATCTTCCAGTCTTCAAAGCTCATACCAGCTATGTGGGGAACATGGCTGATACAATCCATTTTTCAAAAATTTTAATTTTTCAAAAATATGCTCTTTTGAAAAAGTTTGAAAACCTTTGAAAAACACTCGAATGAAGCTCGTTGATCAGGCAGCTGATTCTAATGAACCACCTGCTCTGATACCACATGTTGGTCCCAAGTGGTCAAATGAGGTCTAGAGGGGGGGGGTGAATAGACCTCTGAAACTTTTTAATCAAATTTTAACTTCAAAACTGTTGTTCAAACTTAAACAGACTAAGCTGTTACCAAACAGTAAGTTTACAAGGCTGATCGTGAACAAATCTTTGAACAACTTTGTTGACTACTAATCTGATAGTTACTTAGCTGATTTTTGTCAAAATCAGTTTTAATACCAGAATACTTGCAGCGGATTTATAAAGTGTTTTTCACAAGTAAACTTAGTAGTTTGAAAATTTTAATCCCCAGTTTGATAAAAACCCCTTTAGATCTTTTTCAAACAGTTAATCAAGTGTTTTATGCAGATCTGAAAATATGCAAGTAAAAGCAATGTAAAAACACAAGAATTTTTATAGTGGTTATATGGATTTAAATATCCTTTAGTCCACTCTTCCAAGTCACACAGATCTTGGGTTATACTAAGAACACAAAGTAATTAGTACACTCTGCTTGCGTCGAACAACAAATGAAACGACCACAAGTGCGCAATAGGAATCACAAAGAAACTCCTATTCTACAGAGTCTTATCACTCACAAAGATGGATAAGAACTCCTCACAACTTTTCTCTCTTACAGATTCACTCAGAAAATGTTTTCTTGAACTTCAACGGCTTCTGTCAACAAATGACTTTCGAGTGAACTGTTCTTGAGCTTATAAGACTTAGAAAATATTTTGCTTCGAATTCAATCTCTCAGAAGTTGTGTATATTTTCTTCCTTCGTCTCTTCAGCTATTTATAGTCACTCTTTGAATTTTATCCGTTGAAGAGAGACAAAATTCAAATCTCTTGATTTTTGGTCCTTAAAATCCACGAACGGCTCTCTGCACAGTGACAGTACTGCAAACTGTACTATCTGTCAGGCAGCATTAAATGCACCAAGCTGATACGAGGTCTTTCTTCAATCATTTGTCTTTAATAACCTTGTACTTCAGCATTTATTACTTCCAGGGGCATTTATTACCGTTTGGTAGACTTCTTGATCCTTTCCACTTGGCTGATCGAAAGTGCAAGTCTGATGATGAACAGAGCTAATCCCAAAATTGAACAAATCTGATTTGAGTCAGCTGATCTTCACCAGTCTGATTTCTTTCCTTCAGCAGATCAGTAGTCTTCTGGACCTTGAATCTTTGACCCTTCTGATAGTCTTCTTAATAGGTCAAAATTTTTCTAAGGGATTTTACAACTAAGTTTTCCATACTTAGCTGATCTTAGTTTTTGGAAATCATCAAAACCACCCTTTACTAATTGACTTCAGTGCTTTTCATCTTTATCCTTATCGACGTAATCACGTTGCGGTATTTAATTATCTTTGTAGTCTCTAAAAGACTATACATGCGTCTATTGGATGTAGTTACCGCATATTTATATGGATCACTTGATAGTAATATTTACATGAAAATTCATGAGGGATTTAAGATTCGTGTAGCACATAATCAAATGTCTCATGGATTATATTCTATTAAACTGCAGTGTTCCTTGTACGGGTTAAAACAGTCTGACCGGATGTGATATAATCGGCTCAATGATTACCTTGTAAATAAATGACTCATGGACACTCCAATTTTTCCATGTATTTAAACAAAAAACAATTTGAAAATAGATTTTCTATCATTACGATACACGTGGATGAGTTAAATCTCATG
Source organism: Penstemon barbatus (assembly GCA_003313485.2). Taxonomy (NCBI): domain Eukaryota; kingdom Viridiplantae; phylum Streptophyta; class Magnoliopsida; order Lamiales; family Plantaginaceae; genus Penstemon; species Penstemon barbatus. The sequence goes on along the minus strand of CM064879.1, from coordinate 50,477,142 downwards.
GGGACTCTTGAAAGACTCACAATGACAGTAAATCATTCGATGAAACAGTTTGAGATGGAAAATCTCGAAAAAATAATATTTTATCTCGACCTGCAGATCGAGCATTTATTAGATGGATCTTTGTCCATCAATTGACATTTTATATTGATTAAGCTCATCAATTGAGCAGTCCCATGATTGTTCGATCTTTAGATATAAAGATAAATTATTTTCATCCTCTAGAGAACCATTAAAAACTAACTGGTCCTGAAGTACCTTATCTAAGTGCAATTGGAGTCTTAATATGTCTTGTTAATTGGACAAGGCATGACATAGCATTATCGGTTAATTTGCTTGCAAAGGTATATCTTTGCGTTATCAAGAAGACATTAGAATGATGTTGAAGATATATTACACCAATTTCGTGGAACAATTGACATGGGATTAATTAATTCTAAAGGTTCAAATCCACAAGTGGTGGGTAATTCATACGCAAGTTATCTTTCTTATCCGAATAAAAGTAGATCTCAAAGTGTGTATGTATTTATTTGTGGTGGTGCTACGATATCATGACGATACATGTAATTAATTTTAGCATCCACTTATTCCTACCACTTCGAAATTTTAGAAGTCGTGAATGTTTATGGCTGAGATATACGGTTTAATATATTCTAGAATTATGTAAGTTGCATTCAACAAGTAATGAATCAATTATTATTATATGAAGATAATGTTGACTTATATCGAAGATGACATAAACACATATCACCGAAGTACTCTTCACCCACAAGCTTCAGACTAATGGTGATATTGATGTTCATTAAATTAAGTCAAACAATAATATTTTTGGCTAAAATATTATCGACTACATCATTCAGAAGGATGATCCACAAAATTTGAACTTGTCACATTGTGGATCAGGGGGAGCATGTCATTAATAACAAACCACACATTGTACTCTTTTTTCTTCGTCCAAGTTTCCCAATGTGTTTTCTTGGCAAGGTTTTAATGAGGCAATGTAACACGCTTATTAGCCCTATATGAATGTTGACTCTTTTTTCCTTGTTCAGATTTTTTTCACAGGGTTTTTCTGGCAAAGTTTTTAACGAGGCATATTACATATAAGCAATGGACATCCAAGGGGGAGTGTTATAAAATATATAATATTAGTGGATGTCCATGAAATATTTTGTCCTAGTTTTGTAACCTCCTATTGAAGAATATCATAAAGACCACATTTTAAAGGTTTTGTAACGTTTGTAATGAAGGTCATAATAGGACCATTTAATAGTATTGTAACTCTAGTCTTATTGTATCTTTCTTTAGTATTATAAATAGAGGATATTATCATGTATTGTATATACAAAAATAAACAAGAATGAATGATATGATATGATATTATCTCCCTCTACTCTATATTGCTCTTTACATTCCACTAATTATTTATATTTGTTGTTCATTTTAGCTTAGTTTTATAACATAAACATATTTTTTTATTCAAAGCGAGAAATATAAAAAACTGAAGAAGTATATATATAACAAACGCAAAAAACCAAAACAACTGTCACACGTTCACATTACCGATTTATTAGCTACATAGATGATGGATTCATTCAAGCACAAGTAATCCATGATAAATTCCACATTCCTCTCTAATATTGACGAATAAGTAGAGGTTCTAATCATTTAGAAGGAATTTTTTCTAGACAAAACAAATTTATTATTTCACGCATAATAATATACGTGATTAACCATGTAAACATATTTACCTGATTGAAATAATTAGTCCGAATAATTCTTCAACCAAAATACGAAATAAGAAATGATAATTAAAACTGAGACTGTGGAAGCAATCTCCTTGAGACAATTTTTTCGGGATGTCTATGATTCACACGGTCGATCCCCGATAGTCTCCCAAGATACAACAGTCTGATGCTCTTTATTTACACAAACAAACAACCCACAACGAACTTGAACAAATAGAAAATTTGGACATAGTTTTTAAGTGAAAACATGGAGAAGGGAAACGATATCCTTCTAAATTCATGACTTAGTTGGCTAGACTCTGGCCTATATATTTATAGGGCATGAAGTGTTGTTTCTTAAGGGACATATTATTTGGATTGACTCGTTTCACTCCAAATAGTGCAATGTTTCGATTTAAAAGACACATTTTCGTATCAAATCAAAAGGTATTTCTTTAGACCGAAAAGATGCAAACCCTTACTCAAAACTATATCTATTCACATAATCCCCAACAGAATCCGAACATGCAGTTACACTGTTTTTGAAAAATGCTGCACTTCGGTCGTCACAGCCATTTCTGGGCTCGAGCCCTACACATCTATTTCTTTAACTTCAAGATTCTACCCAATCAATAACGAACTATTAGAAAGAATTAAAGAGTTGTTTTTAGTAATAATTTGAATTTGGATCAAATTTAAAGGTTTTAAATTTAAATTTTATGGTGAAATACAGTTTACTCTTTAAATATGGGGATAACATCAGTTACCTTTATTGTATCACTAACACACCCATATGTTATAATTTTGAAAATTTTATTCCAAACATGGATCAAAATTTTGTTTTGAGTGTATGTTTCGGTTAGTCAAATATTAGAAACTTTACGAGACTTTTCGAAAATGTTTCGGAAACACTAATGAAAATTTGTAAGAAAAGATGACTAAATTAATAAAAATAAGAGAGTGTTTGGTAAATAAAGAGCTTCGAAATTACATCTTGTTTTCATTTCGTTTAATTCCAAACGGAAACTTTTAAGTGTTTCCGGTGGAGCAGAAGGAAATTTAAATCCATGATTCATAAAACACAGCCACCCATTTTATAAATAATAAATTTCATCATTAATTTATCCAAAAAAATTTATTAATTATGAATCAATTATGTTTCAATTTCTTCATTTATTTTGTTTCTTTCCGTTTTTAATCTCAATTTTTTTCTTTATTTTTTGTTACAATTTTTAATAACTCTATTTTTTTTTTTTTATATTTTTCTCAATTTTTATTTGATGATAATTATCTCATTTATTTTTTGTACAAATTATTATTCAAAATATTGAGTAATTTTCCTTCAATTTTTTTCTCGCAAAATTCAAGACACATGCCCATACTATTGGTAATGATTATGTTGGTATTTAATCTACTTTTTATCGGTAATAGATGTATAAAGAAGTTAACCTAATTTTGGATTGACGAATTAACGATACAAGCCTGAGTCAAATTTTCATTTTTCGATTACTCAAAATTTTGATTTATAATTTATATAAACAAATGAGATAATTATCACCAAATTAAACTTGAGACGAATTGTAAAGAAAATATCGAGATATAAATAAAGAAAAAAATTGAAACCCAAAATAAATAAAACAATCTGGAACAAAAATTAAAAAAAAAATTAGACGAAAATGAAGAAAATGAAAAATAATTTTGTTTGATAGATGAATAAATCAATAATTAATAAAAAAAAATATAATAAAGAGACGAATTGTAAAGAAAATATCGAGATATAAATTAAGAAAAAAATTGAAACCCAAAATAAATAAAACAATCTGAAACGAAAATAAATAAAAACTTTAGATGAAAATGAAGAAAATGAAAAATAATATTGTTTGGTAGATGAATTAATCAATAATTAATAAAAAAATTATAATAAAGAAACAACTTATTTTAAATCAAGTTTGTTTCGAATCAACAAGATTAAAATCTGCCTCATTGACAACCCATTATGATTACATAAATTAAGTAATTTTTACCAATAACATTTGCCAATATACAAAAATACGGACGGTTATATTCATTATATTTAATTTATCTCTCTATGATTTAAAAAATTACATTTTACCCCCCTTACAGTTTTGTACAAGATATTTTTATATGTGATACTTTACCCCTTATATTATGATAATATGATAATTTGCTCCATCTATTATGATAAATTTGACAATTTACCCCACTATGTTACGAAACACTTTTTATGCCCACTCTAAATTTCAGCACGTGAGTTACACTCTCTGGTTGAAAGAGGTAAATCGCTTCTTTAAAATTTTCATAGAAGGGTAAATTGAATATTATGCATTTCATATAGGGTAAATTGGCATTAACTCTATATAAATAAGCTTAGCAAGCAAGTATATTATATAAAAGATGAATCTAGCAAAGAGTAATGAGCAAAGTATAGTTGTCTACTTAATTACATGCATGTACAATAGCTCAACAAAGCTAGCTTACTGAAATCATACAGTAAATAGCTTCGGTTCTATACAAGATAATTATGGTTGCCTCCTTTCAACTTCAAGAGCAATTTCATTACGTCGATTGAATGGTAGAGTAAATGGCGGGTTGTACTGAACGAATTCAAATTAAGTACAGAACAATCAGATAATATTATACGGTATGTTTACCTAAGATTTGCAAATTGTCATCAACATCAACGTTTTATTAATACGTACCTGTGCAACCTCCAAAGATGCACCCTCTTTTACGCGAAATTCTCTGTCATTATTCAATAAGTCTCTGAGCGCTATTTCCCGGCGCTCAACCTCTTCATCACTAACAAAGCCTGACTCAAAATTGTAATAATTTATAAAAAAATCAAATCATCATCCAAAAGTAGATGGAAGTAAAATATATGGGATTTTGAAATGAAGGGCATAAAATCTGATGTATTTACACTATCAAGGGCATAAAATCTGATGTATTTACATTATTTAAGGGGAAAATCCCACTTTCCTCCATAACCTATGAACGTTATCCCATTTTCTCCTCTAACCTCTGCGAGTTCTCACTTAATCCCCTCAACTATTGAATATATCCCAGGAAGGCCCCTAAGATGCAAAAGACTAGAATCTAACAAAATATTCCGTCCAAACTTTAATGACGTGGCTTTGAAGTTTTCCCACATTGCCACCCAACCTTTCAATGTTTTCCCACTTTGCTACCCAACTTTTGAAATGTTTTCTCACTTTGTCACCCAATCTTTGAACATTTTCGTATTTGCCACCCAACCTTTGAATAAATTCCACCGGCAAACGTTGAAAAGTAGTGATCTGAGACATTTTTAATAGTTGAGGGGGTTATGTGGGAACTCACAAAGGTTAGGCGACAAGGTGGGAAAACGATCAAAGAGTAGGAGGCAAAGTGGGATTTTCCCTTGGTAGTATTAACTATTATTTAAGCCTGAAATTAAAATAGCATCACTCGATCAAGTAATGGTGAAACAAATTAACCTGAGAATGCAACAACTGCGATGAACCTTTTCGGCACCTCTTTAATAGACACGGATGAATCCTTGGGCAATGGCAAATCGGCACCATACTTTGAAGGCATAACAAAGGACATCTTCCAGTTATCTTGATTTCCCGCCTAAACGGAAAATGATTTTAATAAGATCAGAAATCAAATGTATGTGAGATTGTCTTCTTCCTATACAGTTTCTCGAATTGTGTAATGAGAAAAACGATCCACCAATAAAAACGTAGAGTTTACCCTTGTAGTTATCACAGGGGTCGTCATATCCATTTTCTCCCCATCGGATTTAGTACTTTTACGAGTAAAAACAGGTGTAGTCATCTCCATTTGTTTCTCCCTAGTATTCTTGAATTTAAAATGAGCAAAAACATGGAATGAAATAACAATAACATAACAACAGAAATGGTAATTAAATAAAAAAATTATTTAACTCGTTCTTAATTTCAAGAAAGTTTTCAAGTACCTTACCAAACAAGTATTCTGCCAATACGTTGAATGATTGCGATGATCCAGCAAAATCAAATCCATTCTTTCCAGGCATTGTTGTCTCAGCAATAAAGTAAGACTGCTTAATTTTGATCATGTTCAACGGAATGCATAAATACTTAGAACTGAATGCCAATATTCAGACATTTGGAGACTCATTTATCAATTTAACAATTTGAGTTTCTATAAATAAAAATCTAATTAAAATGCAAAAACACCCAATTCTTTTTTCTAATTGGCAAAAAAGACCCCTCCATGTGTTAACAAATCAAACACATTCAACCCCTCTCAGGCCTCAATGTGCTTCATCAGCTGTAAGTGCAACTATTCTTCCTGATTTGCAGGGGAAGTAACAATTATACCCCTATGAAATAAAATGCGAAAACACCAATCACCTCCATTAACTTAAAAAATAATTGCCAAACACCTTCGCTAACTTAAAAATTGACAATAACACCCTGTTAACTTTAGAAATTGACAATAATCCCCTCTTAACTTAAGAATATAGCAATAATCCCACTGCAGTGAACTCTTAATTGTCAAATGATTGCAGTAAGCTAATAAAAATAAAACATTAATACATGGAGTTATTTTGTTAATAGAATGTTAACACAATGGATATTTTACTAATGAAAATAACAAAAGGGGCCTTTGCCAATTAGAAAAAGCAAAGGGTTTACATGAAAGGAAAAAGAGTGAAAAGCATTTTTAGCCTCCTTATGGGTCAAATTTTTCATTTTCGTCCCTCTTAAATATGTTGTAGCAGATTGGTCCCTCTTATCAATGTAATGTACGACATTCGTCCCTTTTATAACACATTCTTCCCTCTTAAATTTTTTGTAGCAAATCCGTCCCTCTTATCAATGTAGTGTAATACATTAGTCCCTCTTAAATAAAAAATACATCAACTTGTGTCCACTTTAGAATATATTTTGAATTTAAGTGATGTATTTTGTATTTAAGAGGGACTAATGTGTTAAACTACATTGATAAGAAGGACGAATTTGATACAAAAGATTTAAGAGGGACGAATGTGGTATACTACATTGATAAAAGGGATCAATCTGCTACAAAAAAATTAAAAGGGACGAATGTGCAAAAGTTAATCCATGAAGACCAAAAGCATGATTTACTTGAGGGAAAATAACTACATTCCATCACCACAATGCTTGCTAAAAGAGGATATTATATAAATAACAGAGACAATAAAATACCTCAACTTCTCTTATCTCATACTGGTTATTCCGACTCACAACCGTGAATTTCACCGATTCAAGATCCGGGACTTAAATCGGAAATCAAAAAATCAATAAATTTCGGAATCAATAAATTTAAACCAAAAAAATACCACATATAAATAAATTGTAAATTCAAGACTACCAGACATCAATGCTTCCTCTAAACTCCTGCTCTCAAATCTCCTGTTCGGAAACACATATTTCGCAGTCTCATTCGCCAATTGCATCAAAACTAATCAACCACAAAACAAAAAACCATGAAATAGAAAATCAAGAAATTTCAATAGCTACACAGAAACAATTTTTTTAGAAAATAAAACCCAATAATAATTAATAGCACAATTTCTTACGGCGCTGAGAAAGGGATGATGTTTGATTGGCGAGAGCGAGAACGAGAGAGACCCGGGTTTCAAGAGCTGAAATGGGTACCCGAACCGCTTTTCTACTACTTTTCAGGCTTGCAGGAGAAGTTGTGCTCATGGATTTTATGGAGAATATAAGAAATGAATTTGAGTTTGAGGGTTTATTTTTGTGGGTTTTGAGAAGTGGGATTTTAGGAGAACAGATTGAAGGGCTTAAGTGAAGCATTTTTTACTTGATTAATTTTCAAATTTTGTTGGAAAGAAATGAGAGAAGAGAGAATTTAAGCGGTTAGAGTTGTGGCTTTCCTTTTTCCACCTCCTTAACTTTTTCATTAAAATTAATTGTATCTCCAATTATTTGAGGTAGATTTTTCTTTAATTAATTTTGTCTTTTTTTAACCCCAATCGCTAAGAGATAAAAAAAAAATTCCTTCCCTAGAGTATTTTCGACTACGTGTTGGAACTTTATGGGCCACCGTTAATTGGAATGGCTAAATTAATTAATTAATTGGTTCATTAAGTGATAATATTTAGGGCTTATTTGTGATCACTTCTTATAAGTCAATATTTATAATGTGATTAACAGTCAATGTAGGGCCATAGTTTGACCTAAATCTACAATCAATAGATTATGTACGTCTTTGTCTATATATAAAGGTTAAGGTTCATTATCTTGTTCAACATTTTTCTGGTACGCTAATCCAGTACACATACGACGACTAAGGAAAAGAAAATTCTGATCGTTATTAAGCATTTCGATCTTGGTTCCACAAAATTCAGCATGATCGAACAAAGAATATTGAGATAGACCGACACTTCATTAAATAAAATCTCGAAGGAGTAATTCGATTTCCCTTCGTTAGGTCAGAGGATCAACTTGCTGATATGCTTACAAAAGCAGTCTCTAACAAAAACTTTCATAGCTCACTTGACAAGTTGGGTATGAAAAACATTTTTGCACCAACTTGAGAGGGGGTGTTAGAGTGAGCTATATTAAATAGATAAATTAGGGAATGATCTTTGCCTAATTCATTTCCCATGATTGTATACATCCCAATTGTTACGGGATTTGTCTTATTATTCATTACCAAAAGCTAGCCTAACTAATTGTGTATATATATATATATATATATATATATATATATATATGATGTATGATGAAAGCAAATGTAACAAGAATGAATTACATAAACAATTATTTTCCTTTGATTTGACACTATCATGGCACCCGAGTCTAAAAGTGCAGTCATGGCAAAAATACATAGTTAATGGTTACACATTTCATGTAAATGAATTGTGAGAAGAGCTTACGACTTATAACTCGGGTGTGTGCGTAAGGGGTGAAGACTCAATGAAATATTATGGTGTGCTTGAAGATATTATCCAGTTACAATATCCTAGTTCTGAATTAACACAGTGATTTTGTTTAAGTACAAATGGTATGATTAAGTTTCTAATAGAGGAATTAGGAGACATCCGCGATATGGGATTGTTGAGATCAAGGTAAATGAATATTATTCTAAAGACGAACCATTTATACTAGCTCAACATGCATCTCAAGTATACAATCTCCCATACCCGAGGAAGAAAAAAGATAAGGTGAAATGGCGTGTCGTGATCAATTCAAGACCACGGAGTAGAATCAACCAAAGTTATAATGTGCTTCAAGAACCATATACAACAAAGTCACCATCAATGATCCATATCGACCATGACCTCAATTTGGTTGACGAAAATGCCCCTGCTGAAGAAGTGCAAATGCCAACAATGCAGACATGCGTTCGGGAAGGATGAATCGCTCCCGAAAAGGAACCTACATGGTCATGAGGATGATCAATTCATACAAAATGAAGAAGAAGAATATGATGATGACGATGATGATGAAGAAGCTGAATATGATACCAAAGAAACAGATGAAGAAACCTTGAGGAAGAGGAAGCGTTGCAACTGGAAGATGAAATGAATGACGAAGACGATGAAGAAATGAATGATGAAGATGACTGAAATGAATTGATCATGTTGTTTGGTTACAATAACAATACCACTATCAAGATCAAATGACTTTTGTTCTCAATTGCTACATATATTATTAATTGAATCATTTCTGGGTATATTATTTTATTTGATGGTTGTTCTTGTGCTCCATATAATGTTATTATTGTAATATTATTGTTATTGCATTTTTTATTCCATAATATAATTGTCACCTATATCTTAACGAATTCTTCATAAATTCAGATGTCAGCACGTGAAAATGCTCGTGGCAGAGCTGGTAGGGGAACGGGTAGGGGTACAGACAGAGCTACGGGTACGGGTAGGGATAGGGGTACTATCCCTGTGCTACCGATGGAGTCCCCGCACATACCACCGATGGAGTCCCCGCACATACAACGATGGAGAATACTGATAGTCCTGGATATTCTCCTGATGATAATGCTAGTCCGAGTACTAGGCCCAATGTCAGACATTCATCTCGTTTTCATCATGCACGGCATAACTTCCCTCTCATGCAACCAATTTTCGATGAGGCTGATAGTAGGTTATTCATATATCCAACGCCTGAGAAGGAGTATGACTTGACGTTTTGGGTCTTTTTATTAATTTTTTTTACTTCATTAAGTGTTTTGAATTGTTGATGTGATTTTTTTGATTTTACAGGTTTGGTCACAATAATAAGGAAGTTGTCACTAAAATAGGCAACATTATTAATGAACATAATAAAACTAATTCTCCATGTTATACGGATGTGCCATTAAGAGATAGAGACATGTGGTTTAACGAGTTCAAGGAATATATGCTTTATTGAGATCAATATATGTTTTGGTTTACACTTATCAATGTATGAACTGTTTGGTGCTCGCAGTTAGTCTTTCGTTGGAACCTCCGGGATGATAGAAAGATTAGAAATTTTTTTGATCACAAGATGTCGAAAGTATACAAATATAAAATGCACTATACTCGTCATTATCGTAAAGAAAAGCCAAAAAATTTAAATAACGTACAATATGCTGCATTATTGGAGTATTGAAAATCAGAGGGATTCGCTGAATCCCAACAGGCAGCGAAAAACCGGGCATCAGATTGTGATGGCCAATGTCAAATAGTGAATTTTGGAGGGGCTAAACCTCGTTCGAAATACGAAGAAGAAATGGTAAGTTACTTAGAGTTTAATTGTCACACTTCATATACGATGAAGTTACATATATATTCCAATTCGTTTAATTGTCATTTTCTTGTTTACTCATACATAAGTGGGAGGAATTGAGACGTGAACCAAGAATTGATGAAGTTTTTTTAAGGATGTACCAAGAACCGATGAAGAAGGGAAAATTAAGTTGTCAAATACCAGGGCCGAAGCTGCATACATAAGTTGAATAATTTAAATCAATATTTGCCCATATAATTATATAATTACGCTTAAACAAATTGGTTTTCATGTGTAGAACCGATATTTGGAAAACATAGCCACTACTCAAGCATCAACTCAAGTTCAAGGAGAAGCACATGCTACCACTCCTCCAGAGGTTCAAATGAAGGTATGGTGATGAACGAATTTAAAATAAATTGAGGTAATTTACTAATATTATTTTTGTTATTTTATTGAATGAAATATTTTAAATTTCAGGTATGGGTAGAGACACAAGGTGTGTCCAAAAAGGAACTTTGATCGGATTGGCAGGTCGGGCTAATCTTGTATGACCTTCGCTTCGTTCTACGCTAAGTGCATGGATGCATAACACTCCCCAACCTCATCCTGAGATAGTTGAGAGATTAGCCCAAGTAGAAACTTAATTGGAAACTATATATGCTTGAGAATATGGAAACCGAGCAGTCAATGCACCAGGTCGAGATTGAGCAATGTAGGATGATGTTGAATCTTGCCATGCAAATTCGCCCAGATCGACCTTCTATGCAAAATTTCACAATAAATGAAGGTTTTCAGCATCAAGCAGGACTGTCTCAACCTTCGCAGGGGTATGTGCAAAATTTTACGTAGCCTGGTATTTATTGACACTTCCCTGATATCTTTCAGCCAAACTCCTTCCCATATGTTTGGATCCTAGTGTTCTTAATCAACAATCGCCCCCACATGGCCAATCTCAAATGCCCAATTTGGATGTTGTTTCTGCGACACCAGATGCGTAGTTGATAGTTAAAACTTTTTATAAAAATGTATCGTGTACTTATTATTATGATTATATACTGTGTACTTATTATGATTGTATTGTGCACTTATTAATAGTATTGTGTAATGTGTATTCGATTCTTGATATCGAGATATTCGTTCTGTTTTTTTTTTTTTTTAATTTTACAGAATATTTGTTATTATAAACAGGATTTTAATTAACTAAATATAAAAACAAAATTGCCCAAAAAATATATATTAGCTGGGAATTTATTCAAACCGATTCAAAATTGGTTGGAATTTTTTCAACTGATTCTAAATAGGTCAGAATAAAAAGGCGGATGAAATCCGAAGCGAGTTTTTTCAACCGGATTTTGCTGTCAAAAAATCGATCGGAATCATGAATTTCCAACCCATTTTTTGTCTTTGTGATGAGGGAACTCAATCTTTTGTTGTTGTAAAGACTTTAATTTTTCTTCATGCAAGTACTATTCACCAATTAAAAAAATACTTCAAATGATATATCTTTTAGAATTTTTTTTTCTTTGTAAAATAGCTCTTTTTTATGGTAGTTAACAAAAATATAGCACGTATAAGTTTAAAAGTCCTTACAAGGCAAATAATGTAGCATTTAAGAAATTGAGATTGTCCTTTTAACAATAATTAAAGTTAAACAATTAATAACATAAGGATCAAAGTAAGAACAAATAGATAATTTTTGTTGTTAATAAATAAAAGTTTCACATTCATACTTAAATTATCATAAACAACAAATGTAATTATTGAAAGAAACAAACAAGCCTTTCAAATTAATGCAGAAGAAGCAAGCCTTTTTGGAGAAACAATGGTTTCTAGATTGCGGCTACCAAATTTCCCATGTATCCAGCACCAAACTCATGAAATTGGGCCTCTGAAAAGCCCGCTTCTAAAGCTAGTTTCTCCAACTCATTTCCTGCAAACATATACAAGTCGTAAAGAGTTAATGTCAATTTATCCTACTTTGAAATGCATAATGTTCAATTTACCTCTATATAATTTTAAAAAAAAGCATCATATCCCCTCTATAAAAAGTTTGAAGAGGTTATTTATCTCATTCAGTCGGAGAGCGTAACTCACTTGTCGAAGTTGAAAGTGGACATCAAAAGTGTGTTGAAACACAAGGGGGAGAGGGTAAATTGTCACATTTATCATAACATACAGGAGTGGTGGTGGTGGTAGTGTAATTGTCACATTTATCATGATACGGAGGGGTAAACTGTTACATTATGATAACATAGGGGGTAAACTACCACATATATAAATATCAGGGAGACGGTGTGAAACTTTTATAATAATACAATCGTGTGAAGTGCTTTTTTTCAAATTACATGAAGATAAATTGAATATTAAGAATATTAAGGGGGGTAAGTTGTCATTAACTCAAATCGTAAATGTTGTTGCATAGAGCGGTAAATTAACAATATTTAACAATATCGTATGTGATCTTTGGCAGGTGATACAATTTGGTCCATAATATAATATTTGTTAAATTTTTATCCTTCAAATCAACATTTTGCTCACAAGTAACCCTCTCCAACGAGATTCATGTTCGCCGAAGATAACGTGCCGAACACATGATTTGTCGAGGGTAATTACGTCGGCTCAACTAAAATATCCTTAAACTAATGTTTCGATGTAGTCCATTTTGTGCTATTTTTTATTACTCTATAGTCACCTAGATAATATTTGTGTAACACTTTAGACCTTATGGGGAACCATGTCGATATAATGTTTGATGTAACAATGTATTCATCATCTGAAAAAAAATACATATTATGTGAGTATATAGTACGTACATACGGAATGATTCACTTAATACATAGTACTGCATCACATGTATTATGTCAAATGGAATAATACTACGCGTTATATATGAGACCATAATGTGTATATATAACTTTATACTATTATACATATAGATTGGTATTATAACATATGACCACATCACATGACACATAATAAATTTTATCATCTTTTTTTTCAAATTTAACTTTTTACATGTAATTGTTGTTAGATTCTGAAAAACAATGTACACTTTCTTTTAGAATTTAGTAATGATTCATATGAAGTTATTGGATTATTAATATTAATTTATTTTTAAACAATAAGTTTTTTTCCCCCAATATATATATGTTATACCTATGGAACATGTAATATTGAATGTGAAGGTATAAACATAATGTCTAGTACCATAGAATGTGTAAAACCATAATTTTAAGAACTATTAATATATTAATTTTTCAGATTTTATAGTGAGTTTATACTTGGATCGAAATAAGAGAAAAGGAAAAGTCGAAATGTGGAACAATACAATGTTGGTGATTTGATATTAACCTGAGTAGGTAAACGAAAAAAAGGAAAAAAAAAAAAAAAAAGAAAAGAAAGAAAGGAAAGTAGAAATGTTTATGCTTTTTTAAATTAATTTGGATTTTAAAAATATAAAGTAAATTATGGTTTTATCCTATTAAATATGTAACTCGGAATTAACTAATTTTATTTTTTCTATATTATAAAATTTATGTTGGTAGAGGTCCTTCTATCATATATGTTTAACGTGTCTCATAAATGATTAATACATTGACACGTGAATTATTATTCAATCACTTCAATTAAATTGACAGCACATAACGTTACGACACCTTAGAAATCCTGGTATAGTTACAAGAAACGAGAAAATACCTATATAATATTCATTTATTGAGTTCCGCAGATATTGGTGCTCTTTTTCAAGTCCATGCAAACTTGCAAGTGGCGCAACCACCACATAATGAATCCAATCCTGAAAAGAATATTGATTAAAAGAACAAGTAATCCAACGAAATATAAATATAGGTAACAAATTAATAGAGTGAATGACAAATTAACTTTTCGTATTATTTTAAATAGGCAGTTTATAAATAAAATGACAAAATACTTTTTCATATTTTTATAAAATAAGCGCATTGCCTCTCTATTTTTATACTTTACAAGGATCAACAAAATATCTATTGTGCAATATCACAAGGAGTTAAAGTCTTCATTTACACTATCATAAGGAGGTAAATTGTCTATTCATACATATTACAGAGAAGCTAAAGTAAAGTTAATATGTTGTTAGGATAGGGTTAAATTAATTTTTTTCCACGTAAAAATAAAGTCACAATCGCATTATAAAGCGTGTGGGTATCACCACCACTAGGAAGAGGCTCATTATTTCTTATCACAGTGGAATAAATTATCTATTTTCATATCATAAGAAGTAAATATATTGCTCATTTTTTTTATCTACTAGATTGCATATTTACAACTCGGATCGAAAAGTGTGAAGGGTATAGGTCCTCTCCAGTGTGGTGTGATCTCCAGTAGGATTCGAACTTGCGTCTCACCTCTGGGGGTCGCAAGTCAGTACCACTTGGCCCAACCACCTTAGATAAATTGCACATTAAACATATTACGGAGAGTTACCTTGACAAAAGTCCAAAATTAATACGTACCATAATTTTACGGTTGATTTTGCTAGTGCTTTTGTTGAAGTCAAGAACACAAAGTTTTGAACCTGGTTTTAATACACGAGTTATCTCTTGTAGAGCTTTTTTTCTATTGCTATCTACTATGTTTCTTAACCCAAAGCCCGTTGTAGCAGCATCAAAATAAGAGTCGGAGAATGGTAGATCAGTTGCATCTCCCTTAACCCACCTATAATTAATATATCGATTATTATTAGTTTCGTATATTTATACGCATATAATTAAGGGAAGAATACGTATTATTACGAATTATTGAGTATTCTATAATTGTGCACGATTCATCTGCGTAATTGACTAACAAAGTGGTACACTATAACTTAAAGATAAGATAATAAATAAGGTAAATATCATTTATGGTCCTTTTTATTATTAATTTTTATAGAGTCATTCCTTTTAAGGTTTTTTCTCCATATTAGTCCTAACTAAAAATTAATTGTGTCACTTTGGTCTTTTGCAGGTGGAGCATAACGCATAACGGATCTGATGTCACGTGAATTACAATATAGGTTTTATTGAGGGCTTAAGTGTAATACTATTGCAATGAATGGACAAAAGTATCTTCATGTGCAGGTCATTGGATACCGGAATCTCCGTGTTCAGCCTGAAAAATGACCAAAGTAAAATAAGTAACTCTTGATAGGGACTAACGTGAAAAAATAAACTTAAGAGGAACGACACTGTAAAAAGTTAAATAGGATAATAAATGGTGTCCACCCTAATAAATATTAAAGGGAAGGGAAAATTAAGCGGGTAAAATGCACGAAACTTCCCTTATGGAAATTCTTTATAAAACTATTATGTGTTAAGTTTCTTGAATTAAATATATATATATATATATATATATATATGTATATATATATTTTATTTATAAACATTGCATGAAATTCCCCCTCCATCCAATTTCCTTATTTTTTTCATGAGCGTGTGCATACTTGCGCTTGCGCCGCCCACTGAGTCTGAGATTTGATCATGTTTCATCTATTTAATTAATTAAAATGCATGAAATTCCCTTTGTTAAAAAAATTCATGGTATCTTGTATTAAGTTTTATTCATCAAATTCGTTTATGTTTTTGTAAACTCTCCACGGGAATCCCACTTTTGATTTTCATTTATTTTTAAAACCTTTTAATCTATTGAATACAATAAAATTATATTAATTTTATATATAAATAAGAAATATTTTTATTATAAGATATTACACTAAAATGTAATTTAATTTGGTATAAAGTATAAACATTAAATCTGAAATATATAAATAATGTTTTCATTTATTATATTTTATAAAATATATATTAGAAAATTTTAATAATATAAAAGATTTGTTGAATAAATATGTAAGCAAATTATTTATTTTTTAATAGTTTACTAAATTATTATATTTTTTATGTTTTATTAATTAATAAATTATAGATTTAAATTATCTTAATAAATGCATGTAAATAAGATTAAATAATGAGGTTAAATGGTAATTGGTTTGAAAAAGCAATGACATTAATTAAAGATAAGAGAGTGTACGGATCAGTTTATAATAACATAAGTAGATTTGATGCAAAAAATTAGTTTCATGCAGAATTTTTATCACACAAGTAAATTTTCAGTATTTTACCCTGGAAATTGAGATGATTATTTTTAGGCTATATTGCACTGATACGAATACGACGTCACGAACGGATACGATAAAAACACGGCAATATGATTTTTAAAAATTTTATTGAATACATTACGATTAAGATACGTGTATGTAAATTTAAAAAAATAAATTAAAACAAGATGCCATTGTTGTAAACTTGTAATTACAAACGAGTGTTATGATTTAATGAAATGATAATACAGGGTCTTTTCTTTGCTAATAAAATAGATACAAAAATGTTTTTTCGCTAATGAATATAATATAGGGAGGTTTCTGCCAATGAAAAATGACGTAGAGAGTCTTTTTGTATTCTATTCTTTTTTATTGTAATTGTCTCAATCAGTTAAAAGGAAAAAGAAAAAGAAATAAAGTCTTATATTTTTCTCTTAAAATACAAACTCACTTTTTCTAGCATTTTCTTTTTCCTTAAAATGTGAACACCACTCTTCTTTATCATCAATTAGTTTTATAATTTCTAGTTAAAGCAAAAGGTAAGCATTTCAAAAACACTCCTTAAAGCACAAACCATATATAATCAATTATAAAATAAATTTAATAATCAAACTTTAGAATATTTTAAAAAATCCTTTCTTTAAGATATTATGTTTTGTTTTGTTTGTTTGTTCATTTTTTTTTTTTTTTTTTTTGCGAACAGATATATTCTATTTGCTTACACAATGTTCTTGTAGCATTCCTTATTTCGCCGACGCTGGCGGGATGCGGAGATCTCCAAGAACTCCTTTGAGAAATCAAGACCAATCACCTATCAAATTGGCACCAAAAAATTTAACAGAAAAGAAGAAGAAAATAAAAATCGGATTTTATACTTTTAACAGGACAAAATTGCATTTTTGTTATCGAGTTTTATGTCAATTGAACTTTTCATACCAAATAAATGCATGTTATCACATTTTGTACCGTAATTTAATAAATCGTTCCATATTTGATACCGTAATTAACTATGTTTGCAAATCACAGTCAAATTAGTGGCCTTGTAGTTAAATCAGTTTTAATTATTGTAGTGTTATGACTTATACTAGTTGATAATTCTACCCTAAAATATTTCGTACGGGTAAAATAACATTTCGGTAGAATTGTCAGCTAGTATAAGTTATATCACTAATTTTGTAATAATTGAAACCGACTCAACAGCCTCGTCACCAACTTGACGGTGATTTTCAAATTTAATTAATTAATGACGGTACCAAATGTGAAACGATTTGTTAAATTACGAAATCAAATGTATTGACATGCATTTGTTTAGTTCCAAAAGTAGAAACTAACATAAAGTTGAATACCGAAAAATGCAATCATCTCCTTTTCATACAGAAAAGAAAAATCAGAGTACAAATGACTTAATCCCACTTTGCACCCTGGAAATGTATCAATTTAGCATTTTACACCCTCAAAAAATTTTAATTCCACTTTGCAACATCAAAACATATATTAACTTTTACTTTGCACCCCGTCTGAATTTCAAGCCAAAAAACAGGGGTATATTGATCACTCCCTAAAAAAATCAACATATATCACCTCCAAAATATAATAATATATGACTCATGTGCAATTAGGATTAAAATTGATAAACTACTCATTACTATAACTCTGGAAAAAAATCAATCTGAAGGGCAAACAAATGAATATTTTAGTTATTTAATACTCAACCTACGATGAAGTATTATTCTAAAAAATTGTTTTTATAACGCAAAATAAGAAACTATAATATAAAAAAAAAAATCATACTTGTTCCAAAAGGTGAAATCGCTCACCCCGGGCGCCCCTCACCTCCCTGTCCAAAAAAAAGAAAGAAAAAAAAAAAGCCATACTTGTTTTTACAGTAAAGTGGTGTAGTGTAAGTAAATATGGCCTCAATAAAATCAACATACTTGTTTTTACAGTAAATCTGGAAAAAAACCATACTCATTACAATAACTCTGAAAAAAATTTCGATTCCAATTTTTGCCTCAATAAATTTGTCGAAAAATCCATCGAAAATTGACTTATTTCTAGTAATGAGCTAAAAAATTAACTTAGTGGGTTTTTCTTGTAGTTAGCTAAAAAATTATCGAATTGTCAGTCTTTTCAAATTTATATTTACAGCGTGTGTTATTTTATTTTATTTATTTTTTTATGATTTTTGGGAGTTATTTGAAAGATTAATTTGTCAATTTTGCTCTTAAGTTCATATTAAACACACATTAGTATATTTGGGAGGGACTATAAGTTGATTTTTCTAAAATAGTGACAAAAATACCCCTATATTTTGGCCTAAAGTTTATTCAGGATGCAAAGTGAAAGACAATATATATTTTAAGGGTGTAAACCCAGATTAATTTTTTCTAGGTTGCAATGTGCCAAATTGACACATTTTTAAGGGGCAGAGTGGAATTAAGCCAAGTATTAAAGAAGAAGATGAAAATGTCAAACCTTGCCATTTATTTCAACTTTCTCAGACAATAGGAAAGTAATATCCCCACTTCCACAGCATACATCCAAAACAGTGTCTCCTTCTTTTACCCTGTTTTACAAAATTATTCAATCCGTTGTTTGTTTTATCAATCCTCATTTGACCGTTTATTTAAACGATTAAAAATTTAAAAAATTTGTTTTTGCTCAATAAAATCGAGTAAAATGCAAAAATACAAAAATATCCCTTGTGCTATGTTTAACTAACAAAAAATCTCCTATATTCTTTGTTTATTAACAAATAAAACTCTTTCAAGCCGAATGACAATTATAACCACATCAAAGGATACAATAACATCCCGTTACTTAAACAATCAACAAAAATCTCCTAAATATGAAGAAGTTTCAAATGAGTTTATTTATTAATAAAAAAGAAAACACATGGATTTTGTTAGTTAAAATAATATAGGTGAATTTTGTTAATTAGATAAAGTATTAGGGGTATTTTGCATTTGCTCCAATAAAATCTCTAATTGGATTCTTGAGATCTTGTGATGCTTCTATAATGAATTGTTTAGTTTATTTCTAATCACAAATTGAGTTAAATGCAAAAATAGCCATTGTACTTTGTCTAACTAACAAAAAAACCCCTATATTATTTGAACTTACAAAAAAATTTGTTTCTCTCTTGGATGAAGAAATTCATTTTTTAAACACAAAAAATATAAAAAGAAACATAAAAGGAAAAAAAAAAATTTACCCGCTCCAAGAAACGGACCACCTTTTCCATAGTCTATGTAATCCTAGAGTAACAAAATCAATCGACTGCGAAAATGTAAACAAAAAGAAAGATTATCATCATAAAATCAAAATTAATTTATAAATTGTAATAAAGATTCGTATATTAAAATGCAAACTTTGTCATAGAGAGGAGCAACGCGGTTAAAGAGTTCCTCGCGTTCAGCTGCACTCTCATAAAGTGGATCTTCTCCCTGTTCGGATACGGGTCGGGCGGACTGAATTGCATCCATTTCTGTAACCTTAATTTTCAGTTTGTGCTGATTTTCTTCTCCTAGTTTTATTTTCAAAAGTTTGGGTTGTGTGAACTTAAAATGGGGAGTCTATCCTGAATCATACCCCGCTCAAAGAGTCATGATAACTCTAGTTTTAAAAATTGTACATTAAGCTATTAAAATTATACATAGGTGTTCAATGGTATGAGATGTGGGGTAAATGAGTATGAGCCCAGCAAATAGTGATCGGACACCCTAAATTGACAAAAATACCCTTTCAATTTAAAAAAAAAAGGAAAAATCTATCATCTTCTCCAACTCACCTAACCGCCGCCCACCCCACCTCATCCCCGCCGCCCACCCCAACCCACTCCATCCCCGTCGCCCACCCACGCCGGATCCAGGCCGGCGACGACCTGGGGAGAACTTCCCAGGCCGTCGCCGGCCTGGAGTTATACTTTCGAGGCCTGTGATGGCCTCCGATTTGAGGCCGTTGCAGGCCTCAACCTTCACTTCCAGGCCGGCGACGGCCTGGGAACTTCTCCCCAGGTCGTCGCCGGCCTGGATCCGGCGTGGGTGGGCGACGGGGATGGAGTGGGGTGGGGTGGGCGACGGGGATGGGGTGGGGTGGGCGGCGGTTTGGGTGGGTTGGAGAAGATGAAAAAATTTCCCTTTTTTTTTTTTTTTCAAAATAAATTATTTAATTAAAAATAAAATAAATATTTAATTTTAATTTTAAAAAAAATGTTAGCAAATATGTATTAAAAAAATTGTTATGTTAAATTTATAAATAATATAAAAAAAATGTTCCAACAAATAAGTTTTTTAATTATTTTTTACATCACACCAATAAAACTTAAGTTGAATTGATCGATCGAGATTATACAATTGGCTAATATACTTAAGTTGATATATTTGTAATATTTTTTCTAAAACAATATTGGCTAATATAAAATTTTATAAACATGTGCAAGACTTGTAGGAAAATATTTAAATCTAGGTAAGTGTATGTTTTTATGTGAAATATATTCAATTTATATAAATATAAACATTCAAATTTATTTTTATTATTTTTAATTATTTTATATTCAAATAAATTGCATATGTCATTATATTTTCTATCAAGTAATAAATTATATATGTCATTATATTTCCTATCAAGTAAAATATAAAATATTAAAAATAATAAAAACAAATTTAAATGTTAATATTTATTTGAATTTCTGTTCATGAGCTGAGTGATCAAGAGATGAGTGGTCATGAGCTAAGTGAATGATCATGAGCTGAGTGATCAAAAGATGAGTGATCAAGAGATGAGTGGTCATGAGCTAAGTGAGTGATCATGAGCTGAGTGATCAAAAGATGTGTGGTCATCAGCTGAGTGAGTGATCAAGAGCTGAGTGGTCATCAGCTGAGTGAGTGATCAAGAGCTGAGTGGTCATCAGCTGAGTGAGAATTGAGTGAGTGATCAAGAGATGAGTGGTCATCAGCTGAGTGATCAAGAGATGAGTGGTCATCAGTTGAGTGAGAGTTGAGTGAGTGATCATGAGCTGAGTGATCAAGAGATGAGAGGTCATGACCTGAGTGATCAAGAGATGAGTAGTCATGAACTGAGTGAGTGATCAAGAGCCGAGTGATGAAGAGATGAACTTTTTTTAAATTATCTCTAGAATGTTTATGTATTTAAGTTCAAATAAATTGAATATGTCATTATATTTTCTATCAAGTAAAATATAAAAACATTTAATACGAAAAATTGAATGTTTATGTTTATTTGAATTTATATACATACAATTCAAGAGATGAGTGATTATGAGCTGAGCAATCAAGAAATAATTTTTTTTTAAAAATTATCTATTGAATGTTTATGTATATAAATCTAAATAAATTGAATATGTCATTATAATTTTTATCAAGTAAAATATAAAAACATTAAAAATAATAAAAACAAGTTTGAATGTTTATATTTATTAGAATTTATGAACATAAACATTCAAGAGATGAGTGACCAAGAGATGTTGCACTTTTTTACATAAAATTTTAAAATATCAACTCAAATAATTCAAGTTGAAACAAACTTGATTACAATGTGTAAATTTTTTTTATAAAAAAATATTGTAAATATGTATTCGAGTTTGATTGTTGTGATGAAAAAAATAATTACAAAAATAATTTATTTAAAATTACTCATTAATTTAGAGGAATTGCGGTAATTGACCTTTTCAGAAATTGAAATTTTAAAAGTGACCCTCCTATTTTCTTTTCCTTTTCTTTTATTTCTTATTTTAATTAAACTCCTAAAATTGCTTTAATACGTAACAACACAGAACTCTCCACCCACTTAACATTTTCTCTCTCTGCTCTCTTCAATATCTCGACTCTCTTCAATTCTCCTTCAACTCTTTTCAATTACCCTTCAATTTTCTTCCAAAATTATATGTCAATTTCTAAATTTATAAAGCGCTCTCCCAATTTCAATTTTAAAAAACCCTAATCTCCTACAAATCAAATTTGAATGGATAACCAACGTGAAAGACGGACGAAACGTAGAAGTGAACAGGATCGAAACTTCTTATCCGAAGATTACTCTCACGAATTGCAGGAAATTTTTATTTTATTTTATCAAAGTTAAGAGGGCGCCTGGATGAACTTGGACACCCAAAAATTCTGATTTTAATCCTAATAGGCGCCCGGAATGTCGAACGCTCATGAAGAGGCGCCCAACATTCCGGGCGCCCTAACTTGGGCACTCGGATTCCGGGCGCCTAACTTGGGCTCTCGGATTCCGGGTGCCCTAACTTGGGCACTTGGATCCGGGCGCCCTAGGCAAAATGCAAAAATGTTCCTTAACTAGGGCGCTTGGCACTCATGCGTCCGAGGCAGAGAGCATCTTTTGTTCGTTGTCATATTTTATTTGAATCTTCCATTCTTTAATTTATAATTCCATATTTATCTTTATATAACTCTCTAAAGAAATTTAACAATCAAAATGTTCATCTATATTTGAAACTTTTGTAATTCTCGTTAACAAGATACTATTTTGAAATAATGATTTTGTTTATTTTGAAATAATGATTTTGTTTATTTTGTAGGAGGATTACCGCGTAATATATAGAGATCAGTTGCCACCTTTGCCTCTTCTTCACTAATACAAAGTTGTAAGTGTAGGAAAATTATCAGTGAGGGGAGAATGGAAAGATATTGCGCAGTACCGGGAATGGCTTAATACGCCGGTTCAAATTAATCGAACTAAGATGTACCCCCAAGTAGGAAATTTTCTAGATCTTGATACAGATGGAAAATTTAGGGGTTTTTGTTACGATCAGCTCATGATTAGAACATGCAAGCAATACAAAGGTCAAAGCTTGTTCGAGCGGTGGTTTGTGATAAATGAAAAGCCTGTGAGGCTTAGCGCTATTGAGTTTAGCCTTATATCGGGACTCAAATTTGATGTTACATTATTAACAAGAGAAGAACAAGAAGCTATTAAATCTGATCAATTGAAACGCCGAATATGGCCCAGTAAGGGGAATGAAAAAGTCACCGCACCGGAAGTCGTGGAAAAAATTACATCCATTATGGAACGCGATCCAAATTCTGAAGATATAATCAAATTAGTATATGCTTTGATTATATCTCAAATTTTCCTTGCAGACCGCTATTTAACGGTCGATAACATTGTTTTGAATGTAGGTCAACTAATCCCATTTTAATGTCGTTATTTATAACTTATATTGTACTTTTTATTCAAAATTGTCTGATATTATTACAGGTATGTGATAACTTGGATATTTGCGAAAAATATCCATGGGGTCTTCAAGTTTGGAATAAGACCATTCGAGACGTCTTGAGCAATATAGGAGATTTAAGTAATTCATCCCAAAGTAAACGTAATTGGAACGCACATGGATGTCCCTGGATTGTATTGGTATGAACTCTTGCTTAGTTAAGTTTTTCTTTTTTGAATTAAATTTTTTCATGTATATGTTTGTTGTGCAGTATTGGATGTTAGAGGCTATCGAAGGCATGGAAAGAGCATCCAAGTCTAAGAAAAGACCTGGTTACTCTGCAAGGTATCCAAGGATGTTGCGATGGAGCTTAGGAGAAGTACCGCCAAACAATAAGAAGTTCAAAGCTTTTTTGAAGAAAGGGGCTCATGTATGTTTTGTAGTAATTAATTGTATTTTTTTAAATAATATCACTAATAAAATCTAATTTGGAATAATTATGTGTTTTTTTGTTATCAGGCTGTGATCCCGAGATTGATGCCTGATGCAAATGAGATAACGATGGCCTATTTTTGGGAAACCAAGAATTGGTTTCAACTAAAAAATAATCAAGCAGCCGAGTATGGTGCCCTGACTAGCGGCTTGGGCCTTGATTACGTCATCGTTCGGGATATTGAGTCATCATCTTCTCAGCATCAACCCGATGATTCTTCTAGCTCTCGCCATGCTCCTACCAGTGGAGGTCAACCCGACCATTCCTTCACCTCTCAGCGCCCTTCAACGTCGAATGATGAACTGCCACCTGATTGGTTTGTCCGAATGGAAGGAAAATTTGACCGAATGGAACAAAGGTTTGATCGAATTGAGAGTGGGCAAGCACAAGTCCTAAAGAGTTTCAAGTATCTTGAAAGGATGATCCGCACTGACTTTCAGTCGAAAGGAATCGAATATCCATCCGAAGAGGTGGATGAGTGATTTAATTTTGTGTTTTTACTGATAGTTTTTTATGCTTGAATTTTGATTAATGATAGTTTTTTATGCTTGGATTTGGATGTGTTTGGTTTATGTTTTTAATTTAGGATTTGGATATTTTTGGATGTTTTGTTCTAATTTTCAATGTTTTTGTTAAAATAGAATTCTCATCATTTTGCCGGAGTTGATAATCTGGAGGGTACTCAACATAATCACAGAGCTGATGATATTCATGGTTCTCAACAGAATTTCGAATATAATGATCCAGAGCATTTTGAGCAGAATCACGGAGTTGATGATCTAGGCTGCGATGTTATGAAAGCCAGAGCTGATGATCCGCAGGGTTCTCAGCAGAATCTCGGATATGATAATCCGGAGGATTTTGAGCAGGATCCCGGAGTTGATGATTTGGTGGGCATTGTTATGACTCCAGAAGAGAGGGCACGAAGGACAAGAAAACCTAGTGCCTATGTTAGAACTCCATTTGTTGATGATAGACCAACATATAAGCCCCAGATGCCTTCTAAATAATTAGGCAGTGTTATTGTTGGTATTTCACTTGTGGTACTTGAAATTTCTAATCATACCTTATAATTTGTTCTATGTTAAAAAATTTGCTCGTTATATTGTTGATATCGGGATAGAATCGCATAAATTGATTAGAGGCAAATTTGAAATTTTTAAAAATTGAGGGACCAAAAGTGCAAATTTGGATTTCAAAAAATTTGGGGCCGAATTGAAAATCTTAATTTTTTTTGAAAATTTTGGACTTAATTGGAGCTCTGGGTTTTCCGAAAATTTGGGGTTAAATGGCAATTTCTGAAAAATTTAGGGACTAAAAGTGCAAATATGGATTTTTGAAAATTAAAATGGACTGAACTCTCAATTCTGGGTTTTCTGAAAATGGGAGTCAAATTGTATTTTTTGAAAATTAAGGGACCAACAGTGAAATTTTGGATTTCTGAAAATCAGAGGTCTAATTGAAAATTTTAATTTTCCAAAAATTATGGAATGAATTGCAATTCAGACAGGGTTTTCCAAAATTTGGGGTCAAATTGCAGTTTTTGAAATTGAGGGACCAAATCAAATGTTGGAAGAATTTATTAACTCAAGAACAGCTAAGTGATCTTATCAGTTGAGTTAAATAAGTTAGTTAAAGGTTTTGATGATAACAAAAAGGTGTCATCAACCTTTGAAGATTGGATACTTGGTTTAAAAGAAAATCATTTAAGAACAGAAGTATTCAAGAAATGAAGATTCAATCTTACGAGAATAGTGAAAATCAGTTTAGTGGAAGATTGAAAATCAAATTAGTAAAAATCAGCTTAGTGGAAATGAGATCATCAAATGACTGATCATGAGATGACTAGTGCATCAGCTTTGTACATCAGACTAGTGCATCAGCTTTGTACATCAGACTTGTGCATCAGACTAGTGCATCAGACTAGTGATCATCAGCGGAGTGGATCCCATCAGCTAAGTAAAATCGGTCAGTAAGCTCTCCAACGGTAACAAGCTAAGTGCATTAAATGCTGCTGACAGAAAGTACATCAGAGTGTACAGTAAACAGTGCAGAAAGTACATCAGAGTGTACAGTGAACAGTGCGACAGTCTGCAAAAGTTACCATTCAAATTATGACCGTTGCTCAAGGACTTAAATGCAATTTTGCCAACCTTCAACGGGCAAAATTACAAATCCAAGAGTATAAATAGATGGTAAACTGAAGATTCAAGTAAGACTTGCACACTTTCAAGATCAAATCTTTAGAGCAAGAATCCATCAGTTGAGTCATCTTTTCATAAGCTTAGTCATCTTATGACGAAGCTGATTGTTGAAGAACAAGAGTGAACCCTTGTATATCTGAGTGATATTCAACTGAGTGCTGTGAGGAGTAGATATCCATCTTTGTGAGTGATATTACTTCGGAGAATAGGTCTTCTTTGTGATTTCCTATTGCGAACTTGTGGTCGTTTCATTTGTTGTTCGACGCAAGCAGAGTATACTGTAAACTTAGTGATTATAGTATAACCCAAGATCTGTGTGACTTGGAAGAGTGGATTAAGAGGATTTGTTCCTGTATAACCACTATAAAAATTCCTTGTGTTATTTACTTTATTTGTCTTGCATTGCATATCTCATAAGCTAAGTAAATACTTTAAAAGAAGAGTCTTTTAAATTGAGGAATTTTCAACTTGGGGCAAAACTTTCCTTGTGCTTTAAAAGTTTAATTGAGTTGAAAACATTGTTTGAAAAACACATATACATTATCCGCTGCATCACTGTTTGAAACTCTGATTACATAAGCTTGATGAGCAAAATCAGCACAGTAGTCTACTTTACTGAATAAGCTAAGTGCTAAATCAGCATAGTAGTCTTACGAATAAGATCAGCTTACTCAGCTTATAAGCTAAGTGCAAAATCAGCTTAGTCATTTTATTGTGCTGATGAGCGAACTGTACTTATAGAAGAAAAGTTTAAGATTTATTTTTAAAGTTTTGAGGTCTATTCACCCCCCCCCCTCTAGACCTCAACTGACCACTTTGGGACCAATATCAAAATTTGGGTTTTTCAAATTATATTGTAATTTCCGAAAATTGAGGGACCAAGAGTGCAAATTTATATTTTGGAAAATCTGGGGCTGAATTGAAAATCTTAATTTTGGACTTAGTTGGAACTCTGGGTTTTTCGAAAACTTGAGGTCAAATGGCAATTTCTAAAAATTTAAGGGACCAAAATTGCAAATATGGATTTTTGAAAATTAAAATCTTCTGAAAATTATGGACTGAACTCTCAATTCTGGATTTTTCAAAAATGGAAGTCATATTGCATTTTTTGAAAATTAAGGGATCAAAAGTGAATATTTGAATTTCTGAAAATCAGGGGCCGAATTGAAAATTTAATTAAGTTATGATTTACGGAGGAGCTATAAGTGAATGTTTTCCATTCGAATCCTCAAATAATCAAACTTCACTAAGTTGTGATTTACGAAGGGGTTAATGTTACTATAAATGAATGTTCTTCGTTCGAATCCTCAATTAATTAAATTTCACTAAGTTATGATTTACGAAGTAGTTAATGTTACTATAAATGAATATTCTCCGATTGGATCTTAAATTTCACTAAGTTGTGATTTACGAAGGGGTTCATGTTACCAGTGAATTTTCTCCGTTCGAATCCTCAATTAATCAAACTTCACTAAGTTGTGATTTACGAAGGGGTTAATGTAACTATAAATGAATGTTCTTCGTACGAATCCTCAATTAATTAAATTTTACTAAGTTATGATTTACGAAGGAGTTAATGTTACTATAAACGAATATTCTCCGATCGATCTTAAATTAATTAAATTTCACTAAGTTGTGATTTACGGAGAGGTACATGTTACTAGTGAATGTTCTCCGTTCGAATTCTCAATTAATCAAATTTCAATAAGTTATGATTTACGAAGGAGTTATAAGTGATGTTCTCCGATTGGATCATCAATTAATCAAATTTCATTAAATTGTATTTATGGATGAGTTAATGTTTACAAATTTAGGATAAGTTACGATCCTCGATTGACTAAATCAACAAATTTAGGGTAAGGACGATTGTTTTTCTGATAGTCATGCGCCCAGAATATCGGGTGCCTTTGAAGGCGCCCGGAATATCGGGCGTCTTAGAAGGCACTCAGGATTTCGGGAGCCTTTGACGGCGCTCGGAAGTTCGGGCACTTACAAAGGCGCCCGATATTCTGGGTGCCTTTGGATATTTCGAGCGCCCAAGACAGGGGAGCATTTTTTATCTCTTTCAATAATAATAAATGCTTCAACACAATAATCATTAAGTATTATTAGAAATATTGTTCAATAAACATCAAATAATACAAGTAGTTTGCATTAAAATAGACATCAACCTAAGATTGCTCTGAGTTCTCTGACTGTTGAGGTCATGCGCCCAGAATATCGGGTACCTTTGAAGGCGCCCGGAATATCGGGCGTCTTAGAAGGCGCTCAGGATTTCGGGAGCCTTTGAGGGCGCTCGAAAGTTCGGGCGCTTACAAAGGCGCTCGATATTCTGGGCGCCTTTGGATATTTCGAGCGCCCAAGACAGTAGTTTGCATTAAAATAGACATCAACCTAAGATTGCTCTGAGTTCTCCAACTCTTGAGGACATGTTTTTGCATTGTGTCCGGTACATTTGCAAATCGAGCATTTGTATTTTTTTTTTCGAATTTTCTAGACAAGAAGGATAACGTGACGTTCTTGGCCTTCCAACAGATATACATATTTAACTTATTTGAATTTATATATATAAACATTCAAAAGATAACTTAACAGTTAGATAAAAAAAATCTCATTTTTTTTTAGATTTTGGTCGACCGAGATTCAAAATGGAGAATCAAGTCGTTATGTAACATTAACTCCTCCGTTGGTAAAAAAAAAAAAAAGAATCTCATTTTTTTTTTATTTTGGTCGATCGGGATTCAAAACGGAGAACCAAGTCGTTATGTAACATTAACTCCTCCATTTGTGAAAATTCTCATTTTTTTTTATTTTGGTCGATCGGGATTTAAAATGGAGAACCAAGTCGTAATGTAACATTAACTCCTTCGTTTGTAAAAAAGAAAATCTCATTTTTTTATTTCGGTCGATCGGGATTCAAAACGGAGAATCAACTCGGTATGTAACATTAACTCCTCCGTTTGTAAAAAAAATAAAGAATCTCATTTTTTATAAATCAAGAGATGAATTTTTAAAAAAATTATCTCTTGAATATTTATGTATATAAATTCAAATAAATATAAACATTCAAATTTATTTTTATTATTTTTAATGTTATTATATTCAAATAAATTGTATATGTCATTATATTTACTATCAAGTATCAAGTAATAAATTGTATATGTCATTATATTTACTATCAAGTAAAATATAAAAATATTTAAATGTTCATGAGCTGAGTGATCAAGAGATGAGTGGTCTTGAGCTGAGTGATCAAAAGATGAGTGGTCATGAGTTGAGTGAGTGATCATGAGCTGAGTGATCAAGAGCTGAGTGGTCATCAGCTGAGTGAGTGATCATGAGCTGAGTGGTCATCAGCTGAGTGAGTGATCAAGAGATAAGTATTCATGAGCTGAGTGATCAAGAGATGAGTGTTCATGAGCTGAGTGAGTGATCAAGAGCCGAGTGATCAAGAGATGAACTTCTTTTAAGTTATCTCTTGAATGTTTATGTATATAAATTCAAATAAATTAAATATGTCATTATATTTTCTATCAAGTAAAATATAAAAACATTAAAAATAATACAAAAAATTGAATGTTTATGTTTATTTGAATTTATATACATAACAATTCAAGAGATGAGTGATTATGAGCTGAGTGATCAATAGATGAATTTTTTAAAAATCATCTATTGAATGATTATGTATATAAATCCAAATAAATTGAACATGTCATTATAATTTCTATAAAGTAAAATATAAAAACATTAAAAATAATAAAAACAAATTTGAATATTTATATTTATTTGAATTTATGAACATAAACATTCAATAGATGAGTGACCAAGAGATGAGTGAATGATCATGAGATGAACTTTTTTTAAAAATGATCTCTTGAATGTTTATGTGTATATTTATATACATAACAATTCAAGAGATGAGTGATTATGAGCTGAGTGATCAAGAGATGAATTTTTTAAAAATCATCTATTGAATGATTATGTATATAAATCCAAATAAATTGAACATGTCATTATAATTTCTATAAAGTAAAATATAAAAACATTAAAAATAATAAAAACAAATTTGAATATTTATATTTATTTGAATTTATGAACATAAACATTCAATAGATGAGTGACCAAGAGATGAGTAAATGATCATGAGATGAACTTTTTTTAAAAATGATCTCTTGAATGTTTATGTGTATAAATTCAAATAAATTGAATCTGTCATTATATTTTCTATCAAATAATATAAAAAAAACACCCGTTTTAAATCCCAATCGACCAAATGAGATTTTTTTTTTACAAATAGAGGAGTTAATGTTACATTATTTTTAATATTAAAAAATAATAAAAATAATTTTGAATGTTTATATTTATTTGAATTTATATACATAAACATTCAAGAGATAATTTTAAAAAAAAAATTCATCTCTTGATTTATATATATAAATTGAATATGTTTCACATAAAAACATACACTTTCGTTGATTTAAATATTTTCCTACAAGTCTTGCACATGTTACATAAAAACATCCGTTTTGAATCCCGATCGACCAAAATAAAATAAAAAATTGAGATTCCTTTTTTTTTTTTACAAACGGAGGAGTTAATGTTACATAACGACTTTGTTCTCCATTTTGTCCCGATTGACCAAAACAAAATTGAGATTCTTTTTTTTTTTCACAAACGAAGGAGTTATTGTTACATAACGACTTGGTTCTCCGTTTTGAATCCCGATCGAGCAAAATAAAAAAAAAATATGAGATTCTTTTTTTCACAAACAGAGGAGTTAATGTTATATAACGACTTGATTCTCCGTTTTGAATCATGATCGACCAAAATAAAAAAAATAAAAAAACTGAGATTCTTTTTTTTTTTACAAACGGAATATTTAATGTTACATAACGACTTGGTTCTCCGTTTTGAATCTCGGATCGACCAAAATAAAAAAAAAATTGAGATTCTTTTTTTTTTACAAACGGATGAGTTAATGTTACATAACGACTGGGTTCTCTGTGTTGAGTCCCGATCAACCAAAATAAAATAAAAAAAAGATTCGATAATTATTCCGATCAAATTTTATTAGATGGTTATGTAACACTAATTTGAAAATATTTTAATAATTTTAAAAAAATAAGGATTCGATTATTAGTGTTACAATATTTTCAATATTTAATGTTATAACTTTTGACATATATTTTTAAAAAATCAAATCAAATAATTGCAAAGTTGTTGAAACAAACTTGATTATAATTTGTAAATATTTTTTCATAAAAAAAAATATCGTAAATATGTGCTCGCTCGAGTTTGATTGTTGTGATGAAAAGAGTAATTACAAAAATTCTTTGTTGCAACATTTTTTTTAAAATTACTCATTAATTTACAATACAACAATTTTCAAATTATAAATATTTATTAACATTTTAATTTTTATAAATAAATTCAAATATAAATACATTTATTTTATTTTATTTTATTTTAAAAAAAAAACCTAAAAAACATATCACCCACCCAGCCGCCCCCCACCTCCCCCTCAATCCCAGGCCGTAACGGCCGATCCTAGGCCGGCAACGGCCTGGGATCAACGATTCCAGGCCGGCGACGGCCTGGGGACCTTCTCTCCAGGCCGTCCCCAGGCCGTCGCTGGCCTGGAAGTAGAGTTCCGAGGCCTGCGACGGCCTGAACTCGGAGGCCGTAGCAGGCCTCCGATCTGTCGTTTCCGGTCGGCGACGGCTTCTCCCGAGGTAGTCGCCGGGCTGGGAAGGTGGAGGGAGGCTGGCTCGGTTGGTGGAGGGTGGTGGCCGGTCGGATGGGGTGGGGATGGGTTAAGGAAGAAGATGTGTTTTTTCTTTTGTTTTTTTTAATTGTGAGGGTATTTTGGGTATTTTCTGTTGAGTAGGGTATGGACAAGGAATGAATAATTGACAAATGTCACTAATTGAGTGAAATGGTATGTTACTCACTCCATCCAAGAGTCAGGATTTAAAATAATGGGAGTGAGTGAGACAGCTACAATGATAGGGTCTGTTTGTTTCACTTTTTTTCAAAATTATTTCGTGTCCGAGAAAAACTAAACAAACATGTTTTCTACTTTCTGAAATAAATTTATTATCTTTCAATTTTCTTAAACGATTCTCCTAAAAGTCAAATAAACAACAATTTTCTTATAAAAAACATGTACAAATTTTACTTTGATTTGACATAAAGTAACACGTTACATACAAAATTTATCTCACATAATAAACATAATTTGACATAAAGTATTACACATTTTACAAGTATCACCTAGCTTTCTCGTAAATTAGAAAAAAATAAAAGGAAAGTTTTTGTATAGACTTTGTCTATAGAATTTTTATAGAATTTTTTGTTGTAAATGTTGGAGCAAGACATCATTAAAGTAATTGATATGGATTTACAATCATAGGGTCTATAAAAATCTCATAGATTAGATCTATGCAAGAATTTTATAAAAATATTTATACATATTTTATTTTTCAAACAATTCTCTCTAAACACAGACAAACAACATTATGCAACTTAAGATATAAAAACAACATTATGCAACTTGAGATTATATCACAAATCTTCGTTACTCTTCCCATCAAACAAACTGGCACACAATTTTTTGCGCTTGAAGGGTTGAAGTAAATATTTTAGACCAATAGGATGAAATTAAATTATTGCCTTGGAAATCGCTTTTTTGAAAGTTTGAGCCGTTTGCCACATTTTTAAGGAAATTTCGTGGCTATCCTCTCAGGTGGCCACCATCCGCCCTGTTAGGGGATTTTAGGGACACTTTTTAATACGAAAGTGTTCCTAAAAGGGACTTAACATGACATATGGTGGCTACCTAAAGAGTAACCACGAATTAATCCATTTTAAAATGTTTATTGTGCATCGTTAAAATAAAACAAGTCGTTTATTAAAAGTTTAATTCTGCGAGGGTTCATTTATTAAATTTAAATAAAACAAATCACCCTTTTTTTTGGTGATTTAATACTCCTTCTATTACATACTTCATCTGTTTCATATTACTTGGCATATTCTTTATTTTCACACAGGTTAAGAAACCTCATCATTAGACTTTTTTTATGCTAAAATGTCTTAAATATCATTTATAATGATGACTACTTTTTAGTTTTTTATTAGTGAGCGGTGATCATTGAATTTCCTAACTTAGATGTGAGAAAAAGGTAAAATTGAAAAAATTGCTTTAAAAATGAAACAATTTTTTTTGACCAAATGTGCCAATTAATATGAGAGGAAGGGAGTATTATTTTTTACTTTGAATTGTTGTATGGATATTAAGAAACTTATTAAATAGTCATCATCTGAAAATAAAAAATAAAAAATAGCCTTAATAATTTATTTTCTCTTTCCTCTCTAAATTAGAAGTTAAAATAATTGTAATGAGAGGGTAAATATGAAAAAATAAATTAATTGTACATTAAATTTCTAAAGGGACAATAATATAAAACGGAGGAAATACCTAATGAAAGAAGGAGTATTCTTAAATTAGGAACACATTGAGTTGTGCACATGTAAGGAACCTCTAATCAGTAGACACATGTCATTATTGTTCAAGACAACCTGATTAATAGGTAATAAATTTTTTTTTTTTTTTTATCTAAATAATAAAAAAAAAAAAAAAAAAAAATTGGAAATAAGGTCTTCATCCCTACCAAACCTCCAACCCCATTTCAACCGTAAACCCCCACCCAACCCCACCCCACCCTTCCTTCTCCCCTTCCCCGTAGCTTCCTTTCCAACCAATATCTCCTCCAAACCCTTCCCAACCAATATCTCCTCCAAACCCTTCCAACTCCATATCCTAAAATCTCACCACCGCCTCATTCAACCACCACCACCATTTCAGTCGTGACTGGACGCGACTTCAGTCGCCGTCGGCTGGAGGTGGTGGTGGTGTTGAGGGCTTGTTTGAAGTTTTTGAAAATTTATTTATTAAAATGTTAATTTACCCATAATTTCAAAATATGAGTTTATTAAGTCCACTTTTTAGAAAAAAAAAAGGTTTAGTCAGTCCAATTTGGAGTATCAAATTGAGCCCTAAGATTTTTAATTAAATCAATTATAAATATTAGCATTTTCACCTCGACTTAAATTTTTTGGCACTCTGCACCCTAAAAATATAATTTGTATGACATTTTGCACCCTAATGTATTTTTCTAAAAAAAACACACTCATGAATGTCGGCGATATAGAGATAAAATGGTCATTTCTTTGCACAACAATCATAAACTCGTTATTCTAATTTTTTTTTTACTTTATAATTACTTATTTTAACATTTTCTCACTGTAAAATTTAAATTAAAAAAAAAACATTGTCTTCATTTTATTTTCAAGTATCCTCAAGATTATTTAATTTATATGTAAAATACACGTTTACATATCTAACATATTATTATATTGCATGTCATTTACATAATTTAGATTATCATATTAAGTCGGAGTTAAAAATGCCAGAAATTATATTTTTTTGCTGCAAAGTGCCAATTTTCTATATTTCAGAGTGCAAAGTGTCAAAATCTATACTTTTAGGGTTTAAAGTGCCAAAAATATTCGAAAATAACTATTATACTCTTCAATCAATTAATTTTTTCTTCAAAACACACACTAGGGTGCAAATGCCAACTAAATTATATTTTCAGGGTCCAAAGTGCCAAAACTTTTAAGTTAGGGTGCAAAGTGTCAAAACCCTATAATTTCAGGGTGCAAAGTGCCAAAAATCCTAACTTAATTAATATTTGATTAATTTAAAGAATTCAAAAATCTGCCCAACTCAATCACCTACTTAATAGGTAGCCGGTCCAATTTTTTAAAGGCTGAGATTGAAATCTCATTTCTTATTTTCAATCCAATGACAAATAAAGGGGTTCCTTATGTGTACCCAACACAACATGTACTAACTTAAGACATCCCCATGAAAGAAATAATGTGTGTCAAAATAATTCTTTTCCAAAGAATTATTACAGATCACAATTGATGGATCAATTTGATTATTGTAGTGTGAGGTTATTAATTAGTTAAGGATTAATCTTTTCGGACCGAAACAACATTATAACTTTTCTATTTATTGAAACTGTAAATTTATCACTATATAATTATTTTCAGAGCAATAATTATTGCTGTCAGACCAAAATATTTAAACTCCTAAAATGTCCTTAAAAGTCAAAGGTTCAAAAGATATATTTAATTTTCTATTCCAATTATTCTCGAGAAGGAAACAATTCATGTGATATCCTCATTGATTTTGGATGATCCACAAACCAGTAACTAAAATCAAATGAATTACTTATGAAATATAATATAATCATTTTTACGAGAAAATAATAAATTAAAGATAAATGGAACTGAAAAAAGGGTGGTTTCATTTTCCTCTTCTTTTGGTCAGATGAATTTCAAAAAGTATCTTAACAGGAGTTCTATGGATTCAATTAAAAATAGTTTGGCTCTGATAATAAAATTTAGGGAAAAACATCAGTCTGGGTTTGTAACATAATTTTGTTTTTTTTTTTGGATAAACTATCCTTGAACATTTTAATTATGTGCTCTGTTGCACCCTTTTGCCTCTATCATGGAGGCTTTTTTCAAGAATGTTTAATTAAAAATAATAATCAATGACAAATGAATTTTAAGTAAACCAACATGATTATTTCGAAATGGAATTAATTGCATTTTGAAGATTTGCCCACTCTCACCTATAATTCTAGTTTTAATTTTATTTTTAATATTAATATTAATATTAATAATACTAATAATTATTTATTAATATAATTAAATTCTTAATAATATTTAAATATTAAAATTAAAGATAGTAAATAATCATGAAATTAAAATACGGTCAACAATGAATGAATGTAATTATTTGAATTTACTTATCCTGTTACTTTTAGTATGTATTTAAATTATTTGTATAAGTGTTTAATTATATTTTAATTTAAAAAAATTAAATTTTATTATATTAAATAATTCAATAAAAAATTGGCGACTACATATATTTATTAAATACTAGTGAATATACAATAGATGTGCAAATAAATTTGATTAAATAATTCAATTAAAAAAATAATTTAATATAGGAGAAAATTTTAATTTTATTAATTATGTATTTAATTAATTAATTTTTTCCAATTTAAAAACATAAATAAACAAACTTAATTAAGAAAGTAAAAAAAATGAACCAATCAGGGGATGCCTCTCTTGGCTTAAAGAGGAGCGCGTCTTTTCACGCACCCATGCGAGGCCCGAGCCACAACCAAGGCTCGCGCGAGCTCCGGCCCTGCCCCGGTTCCCACCCCGCCCTAAGCCCCCAGCCGCTGGAGACGGCTTCCCTCCCCACCCCTGACCCCACCCTGACCCCCTGACCCCAATAGAGATGGCCTAATTATCTTTCAAATGTTCATCGAGGCGGTGGGAAGGGGTTGGCTGACGACGGAGAAGAATTGAACGAACGGGAGAAAGGTAAATTGGAAATAAGCTATGAACATATTTTTTCTTTTCCTGTAAAAAGGTAATTATGTCTATTAGAAGCCATTTAATCTGGCATTATGACAATTGCTCTGGCTATATCAACAGCCATTTGAATATATGAAAACTCAGTCTTATGTTATTAACAAATTTTCGGTAGGAATTGTTGGTTAGGCAACAAAGCAAGGACAGGTTCCTAATTTTCAACTAACCAAATAATTTAGGGCCTGTTTGTCTCTTCATCGTCATTTTCTTTTTTAAAAGGGTTTCAAAATTAAATTGAGAATTAAAAATCATATATGAGATAAAAAAAACATAAGAGATGTGTTAATTTATGTTTAATCAAAGTAAAACATGCTTTTATTTTTTAGAGATTATTCTTTTTTTAGATGAGACTGCTTTTAATAATTGAGAGAGGGTATGTTAAATTTTGGAAAAAAGAAAAAAAATCAAGTCAATACTTTAGACAATTTGTCCTAAACTATTTATGAATATATTAGTTATAGGTCTGCAGAAAATAATACATTGTCATTCAATACTTAGGTCAGCTCCAATTGACGGGACTCAAAATAGCCTTGAGCCCTGCTTACCTTGTTACCATCGACATGGCTGACATAGTGATAAATCTTTTTAAAACTGGGGATAAATCTTTTAAGTTAAGAAAATAACTTGTGAAAAACACTTACTGAATCCGCTGCAAACAAGTTAATCAAAAACTCTGATCATCTTAAATCAGATAAGTCATATCAAAAGAGTGGTCAACTCTACTGATTAAGCTTTGTGCGCAATCAGCTAAATAGTCTCACACTTCCACGATCAGCTTAGTCTGCTGATAAGAAAAGTTGGAGAATTTTGTGAAAAAAATTTCGGAGGTCTATTCACCTCCCCACCCCCTCTAGACCTCATCTGACCATTTGGGACCAACAAAAATAGTAGCCGTTCAACATTAAGCTAAACCGCTGCAAGTGACATGCTAAAAATACCATCATATCTGAAAATGTCACTACAATTATATTTTTGGTATAATTTCTAATGCATATAAATCACTATTATTATGTAGTAAATGCTTTAATTTTTTAACCTAAATGAGTTTTTATATTTGTGTATAATGCATTCAATCTCTTCAGAGTGGTTAAAGAAACATCAAATTGACAAAAGTTTAGTTGTAGAGCTCTGTATCAATGAAAAGAATTGGGTAGCCAAATATCAATTTTTTTGGGTTTCCCAAGGCGGGTTGGACACATTAAGTGGGTACCTCTCCCAACAATGATTTGAACATGAGTGCATTACTTTATAGAGACTAGTCCCTTCTACTAGACCAATCACCTGTTGATGGTAGCCAAATATCATTATAAAGGCTATGGAGGTGGGATATGGGCGATTGGAAGAACTTTGTTCATGAAATTTTTTCTTAGAGGAATTTGATGTTTGTCTGTTTAAACTTGTTAGTCAAAAGTCTGATGCCATCAAACACCTCTCCATTTATGTGCAATCACTAGAAACAAGAGGAATTATGCAGTGATAATTGCTAATATAACCTTTCAACTTAAGATATTACAAAATTGTGTAATTTGATAATAGGATTGTGAATGTTACAAAAATTCTGAATATAAATTCAAATGTAATTTTGGATAAATATGGTGCAGTCTATCCCGACAAAGTTTAAGAGACAAGTCGACAGGATCAGTAGATTTGAAAGGTCCGACTCAGAGCATTTGGGATTTCGGGCTACTGGAAATTGGGGATACCATGCTTCTCAAAAAAGGTTGGACAACATTTGTTGAAGATCATTCCTTTGAGGCAAAAGGATATCAATGGGAATTCAAGATTTCATGTTTTGATCTTTGACCATGAAAACTCGTGTGAGATAGATGGTTCCTATTTCGCATAGCGAGAGTTTTTGTGGTAGTAAACGAAAGAGAAGCATTGAGAAAAGTTCTAAAGAAACCAACAACGAGTCTTGAGACTATGTTGAACATTACCAAGCGAAAAACAAGAGCGTTGCTACACGGTCAAGACATTCTAGATGACAACCTACTCGAGCTAGTTCTAGGGATCGTAGGCGAACCATAAGTAAGAGTGTGTAAAATTTAAATTAATAATTGATATCGAATTAGTTTTGGCAATTGTAGCTGCGATGGAGGACAATTTCATTTTAGTCATGCGCGCATCATAGTCTATAAGGGTTTCTTGATGGTATAATGTTGGAACGTTGTTGAGATTTATGGGGGAAAAGTTATAAAATATCATACGATTAACTTCATAAATTTTTATATAATATAAAGGTGCATGTGCGTTGCACGCAACAAAATAATTTTGTTAATTACATATTGATTTTTCATCATACTCTCGTCTCAATGAAATACATAAAAGGTTTTGCAGTTGCAGCTGCAATGGAGGTCAAATTTCATATTGGTCAGGCGTGCATCACATGTCTACAAAATATTTTGCATGTTAAGGAACAATTAAGATTGATAAACAAGCACCTTCAATTCTACAAAATTTATATATATATATATATATATATATATATATATATATATATATATATATATATATACTAGAGAAGACCCTTTTCTTTGTAACTTCTAATTGCTCCATCAAACATTTTCCTCCAGCCCATTCTCATAGGCAAAAATTCAATTTTGGTACCATAGAATAGGCTCAAGTCCATTTTTCATACCAAAATATCAAAAATCATACTGCCGTTAGTTTTTTAACTGAAGTTTAGCCTTCTCCGTTAAGTAAAAAAAAAGGTGAGAAATGCAATTATTAAAAATTAGGCAGGGGTTTTTTGCAATTATAGTCTTCTTCTTCCTCCTCCCATAAGACCGCCGGCTCCGGTGGATTTTGGTCGAAATTGGTTGAGGGTTTTTGTTCCCCTTGTCGTGGAGAACTCATACATATAAAGATCTTTTCAATCCGTTGAGTAATCTATTCGAATTTTGAGTTCTAATTTTCGAATTGTAGGTCAAAATTTCCGAAATTTCAAATTGTGATTTCTTCTTCGATTCTTAACCAAACTTCGTGATTCTTGTTGCAATAGTTTCCCCTGACCATGGGCATCATTTTCCATAGGTTTATTGTATCAGCCGTAGACGGTTGAGCTCCGCCCAAGTGGCTGCGCGTTTTCGGCCTAAACCCTAACTTTCTCGAAAAAACACTCCTCCCGTGCTCCACCGTCGACGGCCGCTACAATTAGCTTATGGGAAATGTTGCCCATGACAAGAGGAACAAAAACCCTTAATCAATTTCGACAAATGGCCACCGGAATCCGGCGATCGTCCAATTGGAGGAAGAAGGCAATAATTGCAAAAACACCCTGCTCAGTTTTAGACAATTGCATTTCCCCCCTATTTTGTTTCGACAGGTGACACGTGGCAGTTCCGTTAAGTAAACTAACGGAAGTATGATTTTTGAAACGTCTATATATTCTACGGTATGATTTTCAATCGATTGGTATGAAAAATGGACTTGGGCCTATTATATGGTATGAAAATTGAATTTTTGCCCATTCTCATACTTGAACCCAGTTTCCAGAAGTTTCTTGGACGGAATGCCAGAAAATTTTAGAGGAATCAAATCCTTCAAAGAACTGCAAACAAAAACAAAAAAAAAAAAAAAAATTCTTTTCTTTTCTTCTGATCAAGTAAAAAAGCAATGAATTGAGTTGGAAATTTGGCACTTACTCTGCGGTTGGCATTTCGTATTGAGGGTATCTTTTGGAAATAAAGTCACATAATTCCTCAATTGAAAACTCTAACACCAGTGCACAGATATCGCCCTTTTGCGTTTGGGTCATCGAAAAGGTGAATATGTGCTCTAGCTACATCATCTACGTGCACCAAACTGGTGCTCTTCAGAAGATTATAATGTTGCTTAGTCCCTGCAGCAAAACAAGAAAAAAGATATTTTATTGTAATTACAAGAAATGGACTGGAAAATGCAGT
Source organism: Penstemon barbatus (assembly GCA_003313485.2). Classification (NCBI taxonomy): domain Eukaryota; kingdom Viridiplantae; phylum Streptophyta; class Magnoliopsida; order Lamiales; family Plantaginaceae; genus Penstemon; species Penstemon barbatus. The sequence goes on along the minus strand of CM064879.1, from coordinate 50,436,241 downwards.
ATATATAATTAATATGAGCTCTGTCATTGTTAATGGTGTCAATTTGATTGGTTGAGTGTCCGGGTCATAAAAACTTTATTCTTGTTCGGTTTAAAATGATGGGTTGAAATGGGTTGGGCCAGAAAAGCCCGTTATTTTAAAATTTTTAGCTCCCTTTTTATAATACTCTTATGTATATAAATATTTTGTTTAATTAAATATTAAGGAGAGAATTGTAATTGTGGAACCAAACTATATATCGATTATTATTTGTGGTACCATGAAAACAGACGTCGATAAATTTGGTACCACAATTTAAGAAATTGAATCACATTTGGTACCACCGTTAAAATTAGACGTTAACTGGTGATGTGGAAGTAAAGTTTTATTGCAGAATTGATACCATTACTTATATTGACTGACAATTATACCCCTAACTTTTTAAGTTGTCAAAGTAACCCCACATCTTCAAATTTACTGACAATTTTAGTTCATATTGTTGCCCAATTTCAAAACTGGCCCGAATAAAACACTTGCAGATCATTTTAGAGATTTAACTTAATATATTTACATATGTATTTAACTAATTTAATTTATAAATAATATTAACAAACCAAATAATACATAAACATATATTCGATAAAATATTAATTAAATCTGAAATTTATATAATGATATGAATATATTTAATATTTATTAAAAAATAAATTATATATTATTAATAAAATAATTATAATTTTTTTAAAAAAAAAACTTCTCCTACTCCTAACCCCATCCCCCCTAACCAACCCCCAACCCCCCTCCCCCCACCCCAACCCAAATCCCAGACCGCCAGCGGCCTGGGATCGCCCGTCCCAGGCCGCGACGGCCTGGGATCGTCCGTCCCAGGCCACCGCCGGCCTGGGACCGGCAATCCCAGGCCGGCAGCGTAATGTTCACTAATTCCATTCCCTTGCAACTTCCAGTATATGTTCTCCTCTGTTTTAAATAGTGATGAATTTTATTATTATCCTATATTTTGCTCGAGTTTGAGTGTGATTTTTTGTTTTGGCTTTTTTTTTTTTCCATGTAACAATACATATTGTCTAGGTCCGGGGTATTGGCAAACTTTTACCATAGCTTTTTTTTCTCTTTTGTAAACAATTGTATTATTTTTACTGGCATTATAACATAGTGGACTTTTCATGACTTCTTTAAATATAAAGTTTACTTTATGTAGCCATTTTTTATGTTAACTAGAAAAGTGCACATACATTGTACATATCTAGTTAATTTTATGGGTAAATTTTATAAATTAGATTAATATTAATTTTATTATGTCATAAAATAGAGTAAATTAACCTTTTGATTGTTTTTTTCCGTTTTAAATCATTTTTCTATCGGTTCCACCTTGTTTTTGTCCGTTAAACTCTTCTTTCACTGTGTTCACTTATGTTTATCGGTTTAACTAATTTTCACCTATTTCGCACATTTTTTCCATTGATTTCACATGTTCTTTTCACCAATTTCACCTGAATTTTAATTTATTTCACGTGTTTTCACCAACTTTACCATTTTGACCGACTTTATTCATTTTTCACCGATTTCATCATTTTGCCACGAATTTCACCTGAATTTTTATCGATTTCACATGTAATTATCAATTTCAGGGGCACTTTCTTACAGGTTTTGCCCGTGTTTTCACCAACTTTTGTCAGTGTAATGTTAACTAATTCCACCCAAATTCTCATCGATTTCAAGGATTTATTTTATCGGTTTCACAAGACTTCATTGATTTCACATTTTTCACAAATTTATCCTTTTTTAACGAAAAGAATTTCATAAAATTCGAGGTTATGCACATCTTGATATTATTGAATATTCTTTTTTTAAGAACTATTGAATACTCCATCCATTCCACAATACATGTCTTTTTAGGGTGAGAAAAAACTTCCACAATACATGTCACTTTAGGAATTCAAGATAAACTTAAATGTTATTTTGACATTTTTACCCTTATTTATTAAAAATTGGAATAGAGAGATGGATTATGGGGAATTACAAACTATTTAGTTGTTTCTCAAGGGTAATTTTGTCCAACTACACTTTTTATCCTGAAATTTAGAGCATTAATTGATTCCTTAATCCTTGTGAAAAAACCTTAAACGACATGTAATATGGAATGAAGGGAGTATTATTTATATTTTTATTCTAGCCAAAGTAAATTACGTACATAGGTAATTAGTTTTTCATGAATTTCACCCGAATTTTCATTCTTTCAAAGGTAAGATATGATTCATAAGTATTTTTTATTCATTCATAGCTAATATATGATGCATTTTAATTTCTTTTTAACATAATGATACTTGAGAGAATTTCATTTTAATTCTTTGTATTTAGAAATATTAGGGGCTACTTAAAATAATAGTCTTTTTAATATTTCATTTCATTTTTATCGATTATAATGGAAGAAGATTAAAATTATAAAAATTGATGCAAGATAGAATTTATAAAGTTTAGGAGTTTATGTAGGAGATAAATATAATAATACATCATGATTGATTATACCTCTTCAATTACATTTACATATTTGCCATAAAATTAAATATCACTTTACTACTTAAATAAGAACAATTTAGTCGGTATAAAAAAATAAAAAAAATTCATGTTTTTATAATAGTACAGATAGAGATAGAGATGAAGATAGAAATTGTAGTTGTTATTGGTAGTTAAAAGTATTACTTTTTTTTGTTTTGATGGCCATCAAACACTGGCTTCGGAAGAATATGGACCAATCAATCGCATGACAATTATTTTCTTTTGATAATTCAACTACATGGCAATTCGTTTTGAGACGGTGATAAAGATCTCTCAATGTTTCTAATTCTAGATTAATAAATGGCTCTATAAATTGCTTTGATGTTTCATAATTATGACAACAATCACATTCACAATGAAGGTCCTCAAGAAGAAGTTCCAGCCACCTCCATGTCTTTGAAAGCTGAATTAAAGACAACCTCATAAGAACATGATCCAAGAAAAAAAAAATCGACAATTTATAAGCAGAAAATTGATACCTTTTCTTTCATGTTCTGTACCTGGAACATCTAGTCGAGGATGGTGAGATTCAACATTGTTGCGTTCTAATAAAAAATGTACAAAAAGAATAAGTTAAAACATTAAATAAAAACTTCTTCTTCTATCACCAATTTAGCTAAAGAATACAAAGCCAAATGTGTACAATGGGAACAAAATAAGCAACTCAATAATATAAGTACTGAAAGTATCCATTTAATTTTTTTGATCATTATGTAGTAGAACTCAAGGAAGAGACTACTCAAAAGGAAGTTTACGAATTGCAATCCGAGATAAAGCTATAATGCGAAATAAGAACATAAAACTGAGGGAGATATATACAAACAATTGAAGGCGTGCAGAACAAGAGCAATCATGAAATACATACCCTGCACCAAGTCATATTCCAAAGCAGAAAACTATATCCAAAACAAGGGGAAAATAAACTCTCGGAGCCCCAACCCAAAGCAAGCAACCAATTAGAGACAAATGAATCATCTGAGGCCCCGAACCGAACAAAGAAAAAAAGCAGGTATCAGGGACAAGATCACATCGACTAAAGCAATAGAAACGAAAAATCATCCAAATCTATTCAAGAATATAGTATTATAAGAAGCCCACTACCCATATACGAACAAAATAGAAGCAAGCAGCAGGCAATTGGAAAAAAAAAACGAAAGAAGAAAAAAAAGAGAGTCAACAACAACCAATTGAAGAAATGAAGGAAAAGAAATTCAAAGCAGCATAAGAACGCTTTGTATTGATAGTCAGACTAATCCTTCTAATGTAGAAAAAAGGGTCATGCTTCCTTCTTCTTTTATTGGAGGCCCACGGGATATGCGAAAGTGATACGTAAATGCTATGGCTCTGGTTCAAAAGTTTGGAAAGCCAGATTTGTTTCTTACTATGACTTGTAAATGTAATCCATCGTGGAAATAAATTAAGGACAATTTGCTTCCTTGTCAGGTCCCACATGATAGGCCCGATTTAATAGCACGTGTTTTAAAAGCTAACTTGGAGGAACTAAAGAATGAAGTTATAAGGAAAAAATTATTTGGAGATGTTGCGGCGTATGTGTATGCTGTAGAGTATCAAAAACGAGGATTACCTCATGTACACTGGGTTCTAATTCTCAGTGCTGCGCACAAGATTATATCGGCAGATGTGTATGATAACATTATTTTTGCAGAAATTCCTGATCACTCGCACCCGAACCTGCGTTCATATGTTCTTGGTCATATGATGCACGGTCCATGTGGAGCTGACAATCCTGGACACGTTTGTATGCAAAATGGTGTTTATAAAAATCACTATCCCAAAGATTTTTCTAAAGTTACTATGCATCGAGCTGGTTCGTATCCATCTTACAGGATAAGGAGAGACAGTAGGTCAATTATGATTCGGAACGTGCCTTTGGATAACCGATGGGTAATTCCTCATTGTCCTTATTTACTTGCCTAGTTTGACTCCCATATAAACGTAGAGATTTGTTCAGATATCAAATTGGCAAGGACTTATATAAGTATATCTATATCGACCATGATAAAGCGTCTTATCATGTAGTTAGCAATGGTGTAAATGATTGCTATGATGAAATACAGGCGTACCAAGCAACCCGTTACATTTGTGCTCCAGAAGCTTTCTGGAGAATATTTGCTTTTCCTATGTCTGAAATTTATCCTCCAGTGATAATTCTACCTGTTCATTTGCCTGATCATCAACCGTTGCGATTTGGGATGGAACCGTCGCTTGAGCAATTGTTGCAAAATCCTCTGTCTTCGAAGACTATGTTAACTGAATTTTTTTTATGAACTCAAACAACTCAGATGCCAAGCGTCTTAATTTGTTGTACAAAGAGTTCCCGGAACATTTTGTGTGGGATGGCATGTAACGCCCCCAAAATTTCGAACCCGTTTGATTGGATTTTTAATCCAAATTTATGTGCTACTTTTTATTTTCAAAGTTAAGCATTAATTTGAACTAAAATATACAAATTAATTAAATCTTGTGATCTTATGAACTTTGAAATAATTAAAAATATAAAATTTACTTTAAATAAGATCAAGACCTTTTTGAAAATTTTCGGGCTTGGATGCACACAAAATTTGTTTTTGGGGACAAAAATGTAAGTTTTCAAAACTTCAGGGGGCAAAGTGCAAATTCCGCCCCTACTTGATTTCAGCTGATAGGAGAGCCTTTATAGCTCTCCTAGCCAGCCCTAGGGAGTGGCCAAGCATGCCCCTTGAATAGAGAAATTTCTCTACCCAAGGTGGACATGCATTGGTTGGTTTTTGAAGACTAATTATGTCTCCCTCTATTCCCAATGTGTATATAATTATTATACACACTTAACATCAGATTTTTATCCTCTCCATAACCTCATTTACATACATATTATAGAGAATAAGAGAGAGAGAGAGAAGAGAGAACACACTAGAAAGAGAATTTTCGGATTTTCACTACACAGCCTCGGTTTTCCGACCATTCCGCCTTTGTCCACCGTTGGATCATGCCCAAATTTTGCGTGGAGGTCCTACACACATGGATCTACATATTGACCGTTCGGATCGTCGTTTGGATCTCCCGAAGTGTATAGACAGCCGTTAGGAAATGGTGAAAAGTAAGGATTTGAGGGCCTTTTTATGAACCACCACCGGAGCCGCCACCACTGCCACCGGAGCTGCCACCACCACCTTCGGAGTTCTGGAAATGAAGAGAGTTTCACCTCCTTCGTTGTTTTGGGTAAAAAGACATCCATGCATGTGTTATTTAGTCTTTGTGATATTACTTTCTTCTCTTTAAAATATATGTTGAAGAAGTTTAGTTTGTCCTTGTGATAAGTTGTTGAGTTCATGTTTAATATTAGATATTTAATGTGACTTGCTTTGGTTTTGTTTAAATATTGCTTATATGTTTGGATCTTGATTTATTTTCGTAAAAAAGTTATTGTTCATAATTTCAGAAACTTTGGGGGGTATTTTTGAAAGGTTTTAAAAGTTGAAGGGCTTAGGTTGCGATTCTTGTTGGTATTAAAAAGGGACTGAAAATATAAATTTTTGTTTGATATTTGGTTAGGTTTACTTGAAAAGCATTTGTTTTAAAGTTTGTTCCGATATTTTGCAAAAATGGGAGTTTTTGAAACATTTGGGGTTATTTTTGTAAATCTGAAAATAAGGGGTTAAAGTTGCTGTTTTGTTGCTGTTTTTACATGGTTCTTTTATAAACTCTTGATTAATTGATTTGAAGTAGTGTTTTATTCATTTTAGTTATAAGATTGAAAATTTGTAAATTTTTCCGAAGAAAATTTATAATTAAAGAACTTTTTATTTCTCAATGTTAGTTTGTGAAAAAAATTATTAAAACTTATTGTTAATCTTAGTTTTATATTGAAATTATGCTTGCTTATTTTTAAATTATTGCTTAAATGCGTGGATCTTATATTATTTTTCAAGAAAATTGGTTTGGTTAAGTTTTCAAAACTATGAGGGTGTTTTTGAAAAGTTTTAAACTAGTGGGGTTTTTAAAGCTTTGATTTTTGAAGTAAAATGATACTTAATACTTTCATTTGATTTTCGATATGGGTTTAGTTAAAAATCTTTCGATTTAAAGTTTGTTGCAAAAATTTTCGGAAAAATGGATGTTTATAAAAGTTTAGGGGTTATTTTGTAAATCTGGAAAATAAAAGGAAAATTTTTCTGTTTTGGCGTTGTTTTATGAAATTAGAATTTTGAGTTCTGAAAATAATAACTTTTAAGTGGAGTTGATGTCGTAAATTTTAAACACTTTTGTGCGATGTGTTAGTTTAGGAAATCCTTGTGTAGGATTTCATTAGTTACGTTTTAGTAAGATTGTTAGATACATTCTAAGTCGTATACGTACTTGCTCAGGTTTCGGATATGCATCATTTGTGGAGTTTTAGTCGCTATACTAAGCGACAAAGGTGAGCGCTGTGTGTTTAATTTGTATGTCGGTCCGATGTGCTAGTAGATCGAGTCCAAACATGCACTTAGGCTCTTAATAATCGAAGCACGAATTTTATTCTAACTTTTCTTACATGTCGTCACGAATAGGTTGACTTATTAGGTCAACATTACTCGCATGAAATCACTTAGCATTTCAACATGATTATCCAAATATATGCCACATCCGAATATACTAGTTGCGAATATATTTTTCAAAATTATCATGATAACCAAACTTTCATTTGATAAGTTATTAAATGTTGATAATATGTTAATATGTTTGATATGTTATGTTCCATTTGTTTTCGATTTTGTGTGGGCCCCCTTTTGATTGGTATATGGACCCGATGCCAACCTGGCCGGCAAGGGCCGGCAGGATTGTCACGGTTACCCGTAGGCCTGTCCTTACAACCCAAGTGGGGAGGAACACTTGGGGAGTAAAGACGAACTTCGGCAAAGACATGTCGATGCATTTTTGATAGTAAGGTCGCTCCTTACTTGGTGAGTTTGGATGGACATCAGACTGAGGATGGAGGGTAAGTGGAGGACGGCATCAACAAATTCTTGGTTATGTAAATTCCGTGAATCTTCCATCTTGAATATATGTTTATTTGCTTGATGACATGCTTATGTTATATAATATGTTGCATTCACACATCACCATGCAAATTCACACATAGCCTCACTAAGTTGGACGATCAACTTATGCGTTCCGTGTTTCACTCTTTTCAGTTTCAGGCGTTCTGGAAATAATAGTCGGGTTGCGGTTAAGTCATCATGGTTGCGGTCCCACCCTAGTATTCGGGAGTGTAGTAATATTTTGTGATCGATTTATGCTCTTTTTCAATTTTGATTAAAACCTTGTTTAGAATGTTTGATTTGTTAATGTTGATTTATATTTTTGTCAAAGATTCAAGATTTTCATAAATTACTTAATTATCTCTCTCGGTTGATTTTGTTCAAATATTTTGATATACTTTGATTAAATGCTTCCGCTTTAAAACCTTTAATTCATTGTTCCAAAAAAACAAAAAAGGGGCTCCGATGTTTTTAACGCTTTTTCAAAATAACAATAATTTTTCGACCGTTGTCCGACGGACCCGCGGAGCCGGGCCGTCACATGGCACTAAAAAAATGGGGTTTACGTAAAAAGCAGATTGTTATTGGACGATTGTGTACGGTTAGCCCTTTCGAAGGTGAGCGCTATTTTGAAAGATTACTTCTCATGCACATTAGATGTCCAACATCTTTTGATCATCTGATAACTTTAGTCTCGGAAATGTGGGTTCCTTTAGAGAAGGAGCAGTATTTAGAGGTCTGTTAGAATTAGACAATTATGCGGACAATTGTTTGGCTGAGGCTGCTTTCTATCAAATGCCATGTAGCTTAAGGAGATTATTTGCTTTCCTGCTTGTATACGGAGTTTGTGGTAATCCACAAATTTTATGGGATAAATATTACTCTTTCATGTCTGAGGATTTCGCAAGAGGTAATTTATTATCTATTGTTGAAATTATTCGAAGGACTATTGCTGCAGTGGATAACTCTTTATTATTAATGGACAGATCGTTGTCAGAGTTTTCTTTGCGTTTTCCAATTCCTTATTTACCGATTAAAGACAGAATTAGTAGAGAATATGAACACGAGCAAAACATGCCGATATCTGACCAAGATCGTCTCTCTGTAAACCAGTTAAATACTGATCAGCGATATATTTATGATATGATAGTTTCAAGGATCGTTTCAGGGCAAGCCGGTGCCTTCTTTGTTGATGGTCCCGGTGGAACGAGAGAAACTTTTCTTTACCGTGCTCTTCTAGCTTTTGTTCGTTCAAGAAAGAAGATTGCATTGGTTGTTGCCACTTCTGGAGTTGCTGCTTCATTGTTGCCTGGAGGAAGAACTGCTAATTCTAGATTTAAACTTCCTCTTCATAACGAGGACAAGTCGGTTGTCAGCATTAGTAAACAAGGTAGCCTGGCGAAAATGATAGTGGCTGCAGAACTTATCGTGTGGGATGAGGCATCCATGGCAAATCGACATTCGATCAAGACACTGGATAAGACGTTGCAAGACTTATGTGAATGTCATATGAAATTTGGAGGAAAAGTTATTCTATTCGGTGGATACTTTCGTCAAACTTTGCCTATAGTTGTTCGAGGTGCAAGGGAATCAATGATAGCTGCTAGCATTGTCAGCTCACCATTGTGGTCATCTATTGAGAAACTCACTTTACATGAAAATATGCGAGCTAGGGATGATCCTAATTTTCTGTCTTATTTGATGCATGTAGGCAATGGTCAAGAGTCAATAGTTTTTGATGATAATATACTTATTCCCCTGAATCTTTTTATCCCTTTTATCAACGTTCATGAGTCTCTCAATAGGTTATCGATTATGTTTTCCCTTCTTTAGATGTGACGTCCGCTGATCCCTATTCTCTAATTAATAGAGCTATTTGACACTCCTAAAAATGATTGTGTCGATGAAATTAATGAGATGTTAATAGATAGATTTCCTGGGGAAGCAAGAGAATATGTCAGCTATAATAAAACTCTAGATACTATGCAACAAGGAGAGTATGAGGACTATTTGAATATCTTAAAACTCAAAATAAACAGCCCAATCATGCTACTTAGAAATCTTAACCCATTTGAAGGACTGTGTAACGGAACACGTTTAATTAATAGAGAGTTAGGAGACAATTTCATTGGAGAAGAGATTGCTGTTGGAGAATTCAAAGGAAATCATGTTTTTATTCCACGGGTACCATTGGAATCTACAGACAAGTTGAAGTGTCGTATAGCTTTTAAAAGGATGCAATTTCCAGTAAGAACATGTTTTGCTATGACAATAAATAAGGCTCAAGGACAAACACTTGATTTCGTTGGAGTATATCTTCGCAAACCATTTTTTTCTCATGGTCAACTATACGTAGCACATTCAAGGGCTAGAACGGCTGATTCTGTCAAAATTTTAATCCGTCCATTTCTAGACAAAGGCGTTCAACTATACGTAGCACTTTCAAGGGCTAGAACGGCAGATTCTGTCAAAATTTTAATCCATCCATTTCTAGACAAAGGCGTTCAAAGAGGAATGACTAAGAACATAGTTTATCCATAATTTTTTTTACTTGCTCGAGGTTGACTGTTCTGTTTTATTGTGATGTTTAAAGTTTGAGAAAAAAATACTATAAAAAGAAGAGAGGCGTAAATTTTTTTTAATAAAACAGAACAGTCAACCTCGAGCAAGTAAAAAAGTTTTTGGATAAAACTATATTCTTAGTCATCCCTTGTTGAACGCCTTTGTCGAGAAATGGATGGATTAAAATTTTGATAGAATCAGCTGTTCTAGCCCTTGAAAGTGCTACGTATAGTTGACCATGAGAAAAAAATGGTTCGCGAAGATATACTCCAACGTAATCAAGTGTTTTCCTTGAGCCTTATTTATCGTCATAGCAAAACATGTTCTTACTGGAAATTGCATCCTTTTAAAAGCTATAGGACACTTCAACTTGTCTGTAGATTCCAATGGAATCCGTGGAATAAATACATGATTTTCTTTGAATTCTCCAACAACAATATCTAATCCAATGAAATTGTCTCCTAACTCTCTAATAATTAAACGTGTTCCGTTACACAGTCCTTAAACTGGGTTAAGATTTCTAAGTAGCATGATTGGGCTGTTTATTTTGAGTTTTAAGATATGAGAAGGCAGACCACTGATAGACACGCCATTCAAATAGTCCTCATACTTTCCTTGTTGCATAGTATCTAGAGTTCTGTTATAGCTGACATATTCTCTTGCTTCCCCAGGAAATCTATCTATTAACATCTCATTAATTTCATCGACACAATCATTTTTAGGAGTCAAAATAGCTCTATTAATTAGAGAATAGGGATCATCGGACGACACATCTAAAGAAGGGAAAACATAATCGATTAACTTATTGAGAGACTCATGAACGTTGATAAAAGGGATAAAAAGATCTGGGGGAATAAGTATATTATCATAAAAAACTATTGGCTCTTGACCATTGCATACACGCATCAAATAAGACACAAAATTAGGATCATCCCTAGCTCGCATATTTTCTTTTAAAGTGAGTTTCTCAATAGATGACCACAATGGTGAGCTGACAATGCTAGCAGCTATCATTGATTCCTTGCACCCCGAACAACTATAGGCAAAGTTTGACGAAAGTCTCCACCAAATAAAATAACTTTTTCTCCAAATTTTATATGACATTCACAAAAGTATTGCAACGTCTTATCCAGTGTCTCGATTGAATGTCGATTTGCCATGGATGCCTCATCCCACACGATAAGTTCTGCAGCCACTTATCATTTTTGCCAGGCTACCTTGCTTACTAATACTGCCGACCGACTTGTCCTCGTTATGAAGAGGAAGTTTAAATCTAGAATGAGCAGTTCTTCCTCCGGGCAACAATGAAGCAGCAACTCCAGAAGTGGCAACAACCAATGCAATATTCTTTCTTGAACGAACAAAAGCTAGAAGAGCACGGTAAAGAAAAAATTTTCCCGTTCCACCGGGACCATCAACAAAGAAGGCACCGGATTGCCTGTAACGATCCTTGAAACAACCATATCATAAATATATCGCTTATCAGTATTTACTGGTTTACAGAGAGACGATCTTGGTCAGATATTGGCATGTTTTGCTCGTGTTCATATTCTCTACTAATTATGTCTTTAACCGGTAAATAAGGAATTGGAAAACGCAAAGAAAACTCTGACAAAGATATGTCCATTGATACTAAAAAGTTATCCACTGCAGCAATAGTCCTTCGAATAATTTCAACAATAGATAATAAATTACCTCTTGCGAAATCCTCAGGCATGAAAGTGTAATATTTATCCCAAAATTTGTGGATTACCACAAACTCCGTATACAAGCTGCAAAGCAAATAATCTCCGTAAGCTGCATAGCATCTGATAGAAAGCAGCCTCAGCCAAACAATTGTCCAAATAATTGTCTGATTCTAACAGACCTCTAAATACTGCTACTTCTATAAAGGAACTCACATTTCCCGAGACTAAAGTTATCAGATGATCAAAAGATGTTGGACATCTAATGTGCATGAGAAGTAATCTTTCAAAATAGCGCTCACCTTCGAAAGGGCTAAACTTACACAATCGTCCAATAACAATCTGCTTTTCACGTAAACCCCATTTTTTTTAGTGCCATCCCACACAAAATGTTTCGGGAACTCTTTGTACAACAAATTAAGACGCTTGGCATCTGAGTTGTTTGAGTTCATAATAAAAATTCAGTTAACATAGTCTTCGAAGACAAAGGATTTTGCAACAATTGCTCAAGCGGCGGTTCCATCCCAAATCGCAACGGTTGATGATCATGCAAATGAACAGGTAGAATTATCACTGGAGGATAAATTTCAGACATAGGAAAAGCATATATTCTCCAGAAAGCTTCCGGAGCACAAATATAACGGGCTGCTTGGTACGCCTGTATTTCATCATAGCAATCATTTACACCATTGCTAACTACATGATAAGACGCTTTATCATGGCCCTTGTAGATATACTTATATAAGTACTTAACCAATTTGATATCTGAACAAATCTCTACGTTTATATGGCAGTCGAACTTGGCATGCAAATAAGGACAATGAGGAATTACATATCGGTTATCCAAAGGCACGTTCCGAATCACAATTGACCTACCCTCAGAAAAATCTTTGGGATAGTGATTTTTACAAACACCATTTTGCATACAAACGTGTCCAGGATTGTCAGCTCCACATGGACCATGCATCATATGTGACATCTGCCGATACAATCTTGTGCGCAGCAGTGAGAATTAGAACCCAGTGTACATGAGGTAATCCTCGTTTTTGATACTCTACAGCATACACATACGCCGCAACATCTCCAAATAATTTTTTCCTTATAACTTCATCCTTTAGTTTCCTCCAACTTAGCTTTAAAACACGTGCTATTAAATCGGGCCTATCATGTGGGACCTGACAAGGAAGCATATTGTCCTTAATTTCTTTCCACGATGGATTACAAGTCATAATAAGAAACAAATCTGGCTTTCCAAACTTTTGAACCAGAGCCATAGCATTTACGTATCGCTTTCGCATATCCTGTGGACCTCCAGTAAAAGAAGAAGGAAGCATGACCATTTTCCCTAAATTAGAAGGATTAGTCTGACTATCTATACAAAGCGCATCAACTATCCCTTGAAACTAAATTGTCTGTGATTGCTCAAATGAATAATAATCAAAGCGCGAAGTTTCTAATTTGATATAAGAATCGATAGCAAATTGATGACTCAATCTTCCAGAATGAAGAAGATAAGAATCATCACCGAGATGAATCTGTGCTCTATAACATGTTCTCTTCAAGATACATTGGAACAGGTGTTTTTATTAGCTTGTAGAAATGCAAGACAAGAAACGCAAAACATGAAGGTAAAGTATTATGACTGAAAGAAAGAGAGAAAATACAAAATATAGAAGCAAAATACAGACAACAACGAACAAAGCTCTAAAGTGCTTGCACGTGATGTTTATTTTCTAGCATAACTAATTGCTCTTATGAAACTCTTAATGCAATCTGGGTAGCTTTGATATTCTCCCATAGAGAAAGTTATTCCGATGAGCCTCCACTTGTGACGTGCAAAGGTTACTTGTATCTTATTATTGAGTTTCTTGATTTTCATACTACTTAATAACATGCATTCTGTGAATTCTTACTATATAATGTTCCATATCACATTAGACATTAATGAAAACAGTAAAGAAAAAATGTTTTCATCAAACATAATTTAACTAATTTAAAGAATGGTGGGAGACTCAACCCATACTTCTCTACTTTTCAACTTATATGACAGTTTGATTGTTAAGATTTTGTTGTGTATTAGTATGTTGTAAGAGTTATTTTCGAAGATGAAGCCTAATACAAAATAATTGTAACTTTTCGATGTTTGTTAATATCTAGTGAGCTACAATTCGGTCTTTTTTTTTTCATGACACATCAAACCTCACTTAAATTATGATAGAATACAATTTAGGATTCGTAGTTTCGGTCATTGAGACAGCAGTACTATCTTCTAAGAATCATTGTTGCTTTGCTACTTGATTTAGGATAGTTTAGTTGTTGTGCAAACAGCAATGGTTTTTATGTGAATAACATGAGCATACTTTGCTAAACTTCCAAGTATATATGTTGAGAAATTATTTGGTTCTGAAGCATCTTTACTGTTTTCAGCTTGGATTTCAACAGGAGCTCTAATTTTTTTGAAAGAAATGCTTTAAGAATAAGTAATTTTCCCCATTGAGCGTAAACTTGAGTACCTTCAGTGAAAAATAAGAGGAAGTCAACTTATCATGTACCTTGTTCTTTTTGCTCAAGAAATTCTTCCGCGGATGTCATATTTGTAGGGCAGCAGCATCAAAACCAACACAGGGATTCTTTCATTTTTGACCACCAGATGGCAAAACCATATCTTTCTTTTTTATCCCAGCATGCCATCCCGGTTCACCATTCGGAAACAACAAAGGATATTGAAGAGTATCATAACAACTATAATAATATTTGGTTGTATGACCTCGCGTGCCATCAATATAAACACGAATATCACGTCCCTGGCCAGCATCCCCTTCATCTGAATCTCTCCACACAGCGGCCACTTCAACCACAGTTGGTAAGTTGTGCGTTCTCTGGTCAAGACAAGGATTTGATCTAAAAACAACATGTGCGTCTTTTAAATTGTCCCACGAATGTAACCTTTTAAAGAATGCATAATAGGGATTTTTGATAGGGCTTCCACTATAAGAGACATTACATCATTCCGCAGACCTCTCGCCTCAAGAACCTCAGAGTCCAATTCTGCAGTACTTTGAAGAAAAAAACTTGAAGTAGGTCTTTAATATTTGGAAAACCATCAATAGGATTGATAAAATGAAACACCTGCCCGAAAACCTTTAGTGCATATATTCCTTCCTTAGCCAACCAAGAATCACTGTCAATGCTCATACCAATAGACGTGAAAGCAAAAGCATTATTGCAAGTACGATCGCGCTATCTAAAATCACACGCCATTTCAGACATATCGGTAAAAAAGGATCGCAGAATAGGGCAAACTTTGAATGGAGGAAGGCAAACTTTGAATGGAGGAAGACAAACTTGCCCATTAGAACAGTAGAAACCAGGACTCTCACGAAAAAAACGAAGAGCTCCACAATGCAAACAAGACGGCGAAGAAGGCAAATCTCATGGAATAATAGGAACATCCGAAATACGACCAAATCGGCCTACAGGCCGACGCCTCTGACGAGCACGAGGCAAAGGTGAAGATACGACAGGAACACCTGCCAGAAGAACAATTTTTTTATAAAATACTAATAAGCTGATTATTGAAACGTAATTGAAGAAATGCTTAATTTCACATTTAAAAAAAATTGAAAACAAAACTGAAGAATGACAACACAAAAAACATATATGTTTAGTATATTTGACCTCATTGGTAATGTCACTAATTTCATCAATCCAATCTGATTTGAGTATCGTATGTAAATTTGGATGTGAGGGTCATTTCTACTATCTATTTAATATGGGAATCTTCTGACTCTGAATGTAGATACGTTAACAACTTTTAGAGAATGAGTAGGAACACATAGCAGTGTTAAAATATGATCTATGAAGTAAGAAATGGCATGATTTTCATCAATAATGTGCTTCCAGAACTATTATATTATCTAGAGTTATATGATTTTAAACTCAATAGGTTTTATACTATTTGTTCTTAAGTGGCTTTTATTTCAGGGAAACAAAGAGAATTTTATAAGAATGCTAAATATGTTAAGAAATACTAAACACCATTTTTTCTTGTGTGTTACATCATTATATCACAATGCCAATGTTTAATTTGGTGCAACATTATCATTTTAAATAAAGTGCAGTACAATCACTGAATTATGTAATTAATTATTTAGTTTCGTAATGATATATGAATTGGGTGAATGAGGTTAGAAATGGCAGCGAACTAATGATGGATGATAAGATTAGGCCATATAGGTCATTTGGGTTAATTATAGAGTGACGTCGGATATCTTATTTCTTGTTTGGTTAGTTTTAAATCTAAATTCAGGTTTTGGCCTATAAGACCAAGTGTTACTCATAAGCTGTTTTAATCTGGAGAAGGTTAATTATATTGTCAAACTTGATTTGTTATTCTTCATGGACTAATATTATTGTACTAATGTTAGAAATAATAATAAACTTACGTTCTTTGAACAAGAAAGTATTTAAAAGCAGCAATAATTAAAATGTCATGTAATTGTTATGTAAAACTACAAACACATATACAGCCATTAACCTAAATCTCAACTCACATAGACACATATTAACTTTCTTTTCTTCTATTTCCAGATACAGAAACATGTGAAAGTTGATGATGAGTATTTATTTTTGTCATGAAAACATAACCACGTGATATGTGTCTAAAATGATAACAAATAAAAAAAATACTTTTGTACAGTGTATTAACTTTCATACAAAGACAAATCAGCAGATTAAGAATTATCTCCCTTTTTCAAAATTATGACCGCTAAGATCTATATCTACAGAAAGTTGCATTCAGCAAAATGGATATATATGCAAGCATCTAAAGAATTCCTGACTGACGTGAAGATTTTGAGAATCATATTCAACTTGTTCATACTTATATGAAACCAAACAATAGCAAACAAAAAAATTGTGTTTTACCAGATGGATCAATTATAATATACTACAAAGGGAGAAATATTATAACGAATCATGGACTATATTGCAGGACTAATAGATGTGCAGATCAATTAGAATATTAATTCATGATTTCCATATTTTATAGGATCAAAGAAGAATATAAGCAAGACTAACCATTCAGTAGGCCGACAGACGCAGTAGAACTTTGCCCAAGTTCAAATGTTGAAGCAGAACTTTGGCCAATTTCTAATGTTGATCCCAAGAGGCAGAGGACTCATCAGTTTGAGAATCACAATTTAAAGAAACGGATGAAGTCCATGGCAAATTACTGTGAACTGGAGCACACAACCCCACGAAAAAATAACATATCAGCAAGCAAGACCAATTAAAAAAAGTAAAGCAAACAGCAGAAGAGATGAAATTGAACAACACAAGGAAGGTAACAGTTTTTAAGATTCAGGAACACATTAGAACTTTCGCCAACTCAAAATCTGATTACAGAGGAGCAGAATTGTGTGCTATACTATTGGAAAATTGATTAATTTAATAAAGTTAGCCACATGCTAAAGTAGCTTAAGCGGGAGCCTTCATTGTCACACTAATCTTTTTGTTAATTTCCTTGTGATTATATTTGTTTACCGTGTTGTTTTATGTTAGATCATTTAAGAAAGTATTATTATTAATCGCTGACAGCACAATGAGGGGCACAAAAAGTTCCAAAATATAAAAGTCAAATTTGGCTTAAGAAATAAGTGATGATCATGTGAGGTAGAGGATATAATGTTTGTAAGTCTTTTAACAAAGCATAACATGAATAAGAAATAGGACTCCTAGAACATATGAACTTCAATACTGAACACTGATTTAAGGAAAGAAAACTTCAAATAAATTAGGTATATATAAACTGAAGCACTAACCATTGGAAGAAATAGAGGACTGATGGGATAGTGCCCTGCAAGCCAATAGATTTTAGCTTGTATAAGGACTATCATGTGATAATCTTTCTCTAGTATAAATGAAATAATACGATCGTTTGTTTACGATAAGTAAATCAAACAATGGCCAACTTCATCTCTCGCGAATAACTTAAGCGATTGGATGAAACCCTGAGATCACTTATGACTAAGGGATTATTCACTTCAGTATTGGGTGCGATTAATCATGAAACAGTCTCAAAGGTCGTGATCTCGAAAATGTTCCAAGTCATAGATTCCTATCGAGACGGGGTATCGAGGGAATCGCAAAGACTTATAGGATTATGCATGATTCACATGAAGTGAATTTGTTGTCGTTTCATGAACAAGACATTTTGATGTCAATGCATATGACTAGGTGGTTCGATAGGGGATCGAACGCATCGAACGACCCGAACAGAGAGACCCATTGTGGAAGTGCGTAAAAGCATATCGGTGATGGGATGTCTCTCAAGACTTATAACAGTGTACGATTTAGTCCTTAGACTTGAGATGCTAGGGCGAATTCGGTATACGGGTGTGCATACTTTGATTTAGGAGCCGGGCACATAGCTTGTCCATTGTGCGCCTACGTTGGGTATGTATAGTCGTATGCGCGGATGGTTAGCATCAAAATGGGATCTACCGACTCGACGTAGTTCGTTGAGAGAATTTCCTATACATTCTTAGATAATATGTTCCGAGAAACCCGTGGCCACGGTCGGTGACAGATTTGGAAAGGGGTTTCCAGATTTAGCAGTCACACTGGAATTATTATCCTGAATTAGAAAGTATAGTTATCGAGATAATTAGAGGTGCCGACCAATTCACACACCCTAGGTCTCGATCGGGAAATTAGTCGATAGAGGGACCGTATGTACATGGTACTTATAAGAGGTGAGGTTCACTGAGATCAATTCACCTGAAGTTGGGCCTCATGGGCTTGTGGCTAGACATCGACCATGAGGTGTGGGTACTCCTGAATTAATAGGGAGATTAATTATTGAGTGGTCAATTAAAGTGGTTAATTGATCGGAGCAATTAATGAAATATTAATTGCTCACTAATTAAATCACGTAATTGTGAGCCTGCGGCCAATTGATGGTGAACCTAGAGGGTCACACACAATCAGTTAGGACTGTGACAGTCAACTGAAGAAAGAATTGATTTAAAGAATTAAATCAATAGAATTAAAGGGTTAATTCTAAGAGAGAGAAAATTAATTAGATTATTCTAATTAATTAAAGTATTTAATTAAAGGGTTAATTAAAGTATTAAATCTTTAATTAGATTTAATGGGCTATTTAATTAAAGTGTTAATTAAATGAATGGGCCATTTAATTAAAGTGTTAATTAAATGAGTGGGCTATTTAATTAAAGTATTAATTAAATAGATGCAAGACATGGGCCAGTTTAATTAGTGGCCCATTAACTAAAGTCTTGCACAAGGAGTTAGGGTTTTTGGTATTCTCTATAAATAGGGAGTCTTAGAGACTCAAACCTAATGGCAAATTGGAGAGAGAATCCAAAAGGGAAGAAACACTAAAACCCTAACCCTAAACCTACATAGCCGCCGCCCCCTTCAACCCTAGCCCTAGTGCGCCGCCGCCTCCCAACCCTAGCCGCCGCCGCCGCCGATGTGTGCTAATGGGATCGGCCGCCGCCCCTCTCTCTTCCTTCTTCATGTACATCTAGAGTTGGATCTTGATCCAACCCTTGATTTTGACAAGTTTCCATCCTAGTTCTGAGCCTGAGGATCGAAGCAGTCACGGATCTAGCTGGTGTGGACTATTCTCTAGAGGCACAACGCATGGGGTGCTTCTCACGAACCAGATCCATCAGATCTGAATGAAGACCGGAGGAAAAACCACCACCTTGCATGTGGTGAGGTAAATTGCTATTTACCATCTTATAATTTAGTAATTTGTTTGCTAAATTGTATTCAACCTTTTCATATGTGCTAATAAGTAAATCTTGGGAATTGGTGTATGAAAAATTTTAAATTCCGCACCGTATGTAGTTGACAATCATACCCATGAAATCCCAACAGTTGTATCAGAGCCTAACTTATTATGCACATATGAAAAAGGCCTGAACACATCAAATTATATGCTTATATGTGATTGTTGTGTTCCGATCTTTGATTCTTGCTTGTTATGATAAATTGAATGTTCGGATCTATGCACTTTTCGGTTTTTGGGCCAAAAATGTAATTTTCGAAAATTGGAGGGCTAATTTGCAAATTGTATTTTTTCAAAATCTGGACAGAAAGTAAATTTTTCATTTTCTGCAATTCTGGACCAAAATTGTAATTTCTGGAATTTTTAAAATCTGGACTGTTTTGCAATTTACGAAAGGTTAGGGGCTGTTTTTGCTATTTACGTAAAGTTGGGGTCTGTTTTGCAATAAACAAAAGTTTCTAGAAATTTTGTTAATTTTCTGCTTTCTTGTCTAATTTGCATGTTTTGGAAATTTTGGGGCAAATTTGTAATTTCCAAAAGTTGAGGGGTCAAAATGTAATTTTCGAAAATTCAGGGGCCGAACTGCAATTTTTCAAAGTTGAAAAACAGAAACTGTTTTGTGCACTAAAAGGGTTTAGTGGATCCGGAAAGTTAATTTTATCATAACTAGTAGGGACTAAAAGTGAGAATCAAAGGGTCATTTTAAAAGGGGTTTAAAATGATGGTTAAGAGATTGTTTTAGAAAGGGGTTTTTAAAACTAGAATCTATAGGTATTTTAAAAGGTGGTTTTAAAATATGATAGGAGATAAGAAATAAGAAAATAACTTTTGCTTGTTTCTTGCTCTACGTGAACTGTTTACGTGGTTTTCGATCGCGCCGAGCCTTGACCCTTAGGGTAGATGTGATTGGTTTATTTAATTTTGTTGGTTTTATTAGGCCTGCGAGCCTTAAGTTTTTGGGCCACTTTGAGCCTTTGTAATAGATAGGGCTTTACTGTTTTATTAGTTTAGGATGGAGGCCCGTTACAAGCAAGGTGGGAGCCCAAGAAGACTAAAGGCCATGTATGCATGGTAGTATGTGTAATAGACTAGGTCTCTTTGAAACCCAATTAGATTGACCAATAGGACCATCGTCTTTGGCTCGATGGTGGTCCACATAGGAGGCTCCCGATCGAAAACATACTGTGGTAGAATGCATGCTAGGTATGTATGTTTTATTTACTGATTTATCTTTTAGCATGTATGATAATGCGCGCTAGTAATTTAGATCGTAAATAAAAGGTAAAGCATAATTGGAACGGTGAGATCTCGAGGAGAGTTACCTCAAACTCTTAAACCCGAAAAACCCCTCTTGAAAATAATATTAAGTCATATTGGATTAAAATAAAATGAAGTATTTATATAAATCCAAGCCTTCCATCAATAGGGACTAGTGTATGTTGTCTACTTATCGATAGAGGTGATCCAGAGTCTGGCACCCGAGTCGAAGAAAGGGACAATACGCGAAATTCCTTGATTCTTGTTTTTAACTAAACATGACAAGGGTGAGGACTGGTCGGGATGTGATTATCGACCGATAACTAGTTACGGGGACTTCACGACCGGGCCAGTTGCTCATCATGATTGATGGGTTAGACTTAACGATTAGTAACACTTATGATGTAGCAGTGCTAGATAAGTGCGAAGACCGAGGCAAAATAGCTTGAAGGTTGTGTAGTGACACAATTTGCAATAAGTATGCCTACCTGGGGAATTAGTTTTATGGCCACGAGTCGTGGGTGCAATTAATGGCCGCTGGGACGTCAAGACCTACTAGGAAATAGAATTTCCCGAACAATTGAAGGGGTAATTGTTTCGATAAAATAGTGGGAGAACTTTTACGATAGAAAGTCCAACCATCGTAGATTATAAGTATTTTTCATTAACTAGTCTTCTAGATTTTATGTCTTCTCTTTAAATTAGATATTGTGATATCTGCATGAATTATCCATTATTTATTATCCTCGACTTATAAAATATCTGGATTAAAATATCGATTGGCTTAGAAACCTGAGGATTATCCCCAATTCTGAAAACCGGAATCGTGTTCTTAATAACCAACCTATGCCTGATGCATTTTGAGATGAGTCTCAAAAGAAGGAACGAATCACCTATTGAATATGGGAATCTTAATGATCGTTGCCTCATACAAGCATCAAGATTGAACGAGCTAAAGAAGCGACATAAGAAAATGTCTGAAGCTTCTAAAACATACCTTCACCTCAAAAGGCTTGTTTTGAGGAGCAGTTTTCGAATCGTCTGATTCGAGATCTATAAGGTATTGTTTGAAACTTGAGAAGAAATGAAGGAACCAATGTCAAGGATCACTGTCCTTGTTTTATCAGTCTGGTTGAAAAACTAGATCGTTCAAACGTAGGCCTGCAAGTGATCTCAACATTGACTTCCTCCTAAAATTCTCCTCCCCGCTCATTCGAACTATTCGTGACAAATCTGAACTTCCTTGATAAGTTGATCAGGTTTCTCGAAATAACCAAAGTATTGGTAAAAGGCAAATAGGAACCTTTTAAAGAGGTATACCTGTCATGATTGCTTACACTTCAAGGACTGCAAAGTCAAAGAAGAGTAAAAGGAAGGAGAAAGGGTTCTTTTCCAAAGCGAACATAAAGGTAATGGAAAGAACGCAAGTAGCCTAAAATCGAAATTATCCCACTGCACCTAATAAAGGCACTGACATGTTTTATTGATTAGAAATTCTAATTAATTAAACAACGTCTCAATTAAAGAGTTAATTGAAAATAAAAGTCTCAATTAAAGAATTAATTGAGTAGCAACGATTCAATTAAAGAATTAATTGAAAAAGGGGAAATGAATCAATTAAAGTGTTAATTGAAGGCAACATTTCAATTAAAGAGTTAATTGAAAGGAAATTGATTGAATTAATATAATTCAATCAATACCAAGATAATAATCCGCAATCATATGGCACGCAAGATTATGTCACGTTTCCACAGGAAGGAATCAAAAGTTGGTGTCGTCGATGCTTCTTGAAATACAGGGCTTAGATGAACTATCAACTTACGAATCCTGTCTGAAGGGAAAAGATGACAAAGTTACCGTTTGCTAGGCATCCGGTGCGTACCAAACCAACTTTGGATTGAATCCATACGAATGAATGTGGACCACTAAAGTGTTAGTGAAAGAGGAGATTACTCATACCTCATAAGTGTTACTGATGACTTTGGTCACTAGTGATAAGTATATCTTATGATGTACAATTCGAAACTCTTGAAAGTATTCATAGAATTTTGAAACGAAGTAGAGATTCAAACTAGGCATAGTATTAAAGCCATTCGATCTAATTGAGATGGCAAATACTTAAGCTAAAAGTTCCTCAATTATCTTACTGAGAAAGATGTTCTCATACAACGAACTCCTTCTAAGACGCCTCAAGGTATTGGAGGGTCTGAAAGAAGAGAATCGAACCTTGTTGAACATAGTTCGATCCGTCATGAGTTTCGTTCAACATCCTTATACATACTAAGAATTGACCCTAATGATTGCATTGAAGATACTGAACAAAGTAACTTCAAAGTTCGTGCCTTTAAAACCCTACCAAGAATGGTGTGGTAAAATACCTCTATACTCTTTTGAGTATGGGGATCTCCTGCCTATATCGGGAACAAAAAGGAGATAAATTGGATAGTGGATCCAGTTTGTACAAATTTGTGGGGTATCCAAAGAAATCCATTTGGATGCCTGTTCTACACTCCTAAAGAACAAACGATGTTTGTTTCAAGGAATATCCATTTCTTAGAGGATGGCTTCCTCGTGAATAGAAATGGTACCGTAGTAGAACATGATGAGGTCCAAGAAGTGGAACTCATCCCCACAAACAGTGGGAGTTAATCCAGAAACTACTGAACCATCAAGTACACCAGTACTTCGTAGATCTGATCAAGTTCGTGAGGAACTTGATAGATATGGTTAAACCATATACGAAGAACCTACATTAGATGTAGACGCTCATGTATGCAAGAGGTCATACAATCCTAAATGGATTCCATCCATTCCAACAAGGAATTAACCTTGGTCGATCCATCCAAGGGAAGTACCCCATGGAAAGCAAATGGATCTTCAAGCGCAAGCAAGGAATGAATGATAAAGGTGTTAACCTATAAGGCTTGCCTAAGGACAAAGGTTATTCATAAAGGCCTGGAACGGACTTTGATGAAATACTTTCTCCATTTGGCAATGTCCGAATCCATTTGGACTCACATTCATTTTGATGAGATAGTCAAGGATTCGACTTCATCGAAAACAAATGTGAAACTGGAGTGTACAAAGGATTAGTGGGAGCTCTTTGGAGTTCATTAATTTTACATGTCGATAACATATTATCTGGGATGATATTGGAATGTTAACACAGATGGAAGCATGATTATTCATGCAATTCTCCATGAAAGATTTGAGAGAGACATCAGGAAAGATGTTGGGACTCTCTCAAACTAAGTACATAGAAGCAAATACTGAAAGTATTCAGTATGGAAGAATCCAAGAAAGGATTGCTTCCAGTGAGACACTGTATCTCTCCTCCCAAAATCGATGTGCCCTACATCGAATATGGAAAGGGAGAACGTCTCAAATACCTTATGTTTGAAACAAAAGGGAAGCATGTGGCATGCTTTACTATGTACTAGACCAGACGTAGAACCTGCTCTAAGCGCCACGAGCAGTTACTAGTCAAACTCCAATGAAGAGTATTGGATCGCCGTAAAAGATATCCTTGAGCTCTTGAAAAGGACTAAGGATTTGATCTTGGTCTGCAGTGATAATGGAGAATTGAAATTCAAAGGATTTACTGATTCGAATTTCTGGTCTGATGTGGATAAATATATGTATCCAGTTTTGGATACATATTTTGCCTTAGTGGGGTAGCGGTCAGTTGGAAAGGGTTCCAAGGGAAGCACCGTTACCATCTTAACCACTGAAGCAAGATATCTCGCAGCAAGGAGTGCAGCGTAAGAAAAGTGTTTGGATGAAAAACCTCATCCAACTTTTGGATGTGGTGCCTAGCATTGCGAAGCTCGTGGTTATCTTCTAAGATAACAAATCGAGCTATTGCTAAAGCAAAGGTAGATCTCACCAGAAATCTAAACACAAGATAAAAGTACCATTTGATTAGAGAAGTCATTGGTAGAGTTGACGCACGTGATGGATTGCGTCGATTCGGAAGACAAATCTAGTAGATCCACTAAACAGAGCTTTTTCACAAAATGAGTTCGAAGAACATCTATGAAAGATGGGTCTTAGAAACGTTTGTGATTGGCTTTAGGGCAAGTGGGAGATTGATGGGATAGTGCCCTGCAAGCCAATAGATTTTAGCTTGTATAAGGACTATCATGTGATAATCTTTCTCTAGTATAAATGAAATAATACGATCGTTTGTTTACGATAAGTAAATCAAACAATGGCCAACTTCATCTCTCGTGAATAACTTAAGCGATTGGATGAAACCCTGAGATCACTTATGACTAAGGGATTATTCACTTCAGTATTGGGTGCGATTAATCATGAAACAGTCTCAAAGGTCGTGATCTCGAAAATGTTCCAAGTCATAGATTCCTATCGAGACGGGGTATCGAGGGAATCGCAAAGACTTGTAGGATTATGCATGATTCACATGAAGTGAATTTGTTGTCGTTTCATGAACAAGACATTTTGATGTCAGTGCATATGACTAGGTGGTTCAATAGGGGATCGAACGCATCGAACGACCCGAACAGAGAGACCCATTGTGGAAGTGCGTAAAAGCATATCGATGATGGGATGTCTCTCAAGACTTATAACAGTGTACGATTTAGTCCTTAGACTTGAGATGCTAGGGCGAATTCGGTATACGGGTGTGCATACTTTGATTTAGGAGCCGGGCACATAGCTTGTCCATTGTGCGCCTACGTTGGGTATGTATAGTCGTATGCGCGGATGGTTAGCATCAAAATGGGATCTACCGACTCGACGTAGTTCGTTGAGAGAATTTCCTATACATTCTTAGATAATATGTTCCGAGAAACCCGTGGCCACGGTCGGTGACAGATTTGGAAAGGGGTTTCCAGATTTAGCAGTCACACTGGAATTATTATCCTGAATTAGAAAGAATAGTTATCGAGATAATTAGAGGTGCCGACCAATTCACACACCCTAGGTCTCGATCGGGAAATTAGTCGATAGAGGGACCGTATGTACATGGTACTTATAAGAGGTGAGGTTCACTGAGATCAATTGACCTGAAGTTGGGCCTCATGGGCTTGTGGCTAGACATCGACCATGAGGTGTGGGTACTCCTGAATTAATAGGGAGATTAATTCTTGAGTGGTCAATTAAAGTGGTTATGTGATCGGAGCAATTAATGAAATATTAATTGCTCACTAATTAAATCACGTAATTGTGAGCCTGCGGCCAATTGATGGTGAACCTAGAGGGTCACACACAATCAGTTAGGACTGTGACAGTCAACTGAAGAAAGAATTGATTTAAAGAATTAAATCAATAGAATTAAAGGGTTAATTCTAAGAGAGAGAAAATTAATTAGATTATTCTAATTAATTAAAGTATTTAATTAAAGGGTTAATTCTAAGAGAGAGAAAATTAATTAGATTATTCTAATTAATTAAAGTATTTAATTAAAGGGTTAATTAAAGTATTAAATCTTTAATTAGATTTAATGGGCTATTTAATTAAAGTGTTAATTAAATGAATGGGCCATTTAATTAAAGTGTTAATTAAATGAGTGGGCTATTTAATTAAAGTATTAATTAAATAGATGCAAGACATGGGCCAGTTTAATTAGTGGCCCATTAACTAAAGTCTTGCACAAGGAGTTAGGGTTTTTGGTATTCTCTATAAATAGGGAGTCTTAGAGACTCAAACCTAATGGCAAATTGGAGAGAGAATCCAAAAGGGAAGAAACACTAAAACCCTAACCCTAAACCTACATAGCCGCCGCCCCCTTCAACCCTAGCCCTAGTGCGCCGCCGCCTCCCAACCCTAGCCGCCGCCGCCGCCGCCGCCGATGTGTGCTAATGGGATCGGCCGCCGCCCCTCTCTCTTCCTTCTTCATGTATCTAGAGTTGGATCTTGATCCAACCCTTGATTTTGACAAGTTTCCATCCTAGTTCTGAGCCTGAGGATCGAAGCAGTCACGGATCTAGCTGGTGTGGACTATTCTCTAGAGGCACAACGCATGGGGTGCTTCTCACGAACCAGATCCATCAGATCTGAATGAAGACCGGAGGAAAAACCACCACCTTGCCTGTGGTGAGGTAAATTGCTATTTACCATCTTATAATTTAGTAATTTGTTTGCTAAATTGTATTCAACCTTTTCGTATGTGCTAATAAGTAAATCTTGGGAATTGGTGTATGAAAAATTTTAAATTCCGCACCGTATGTAGTTGACAATCATACCCATGAAATCCCAACAAGGACGCAGGGAAATCATTAACAAGGACAGAGCCCAAATGAACATCAGGCAGGAGCACACATCCCGAGCATAAAGGTGAGACAAGAGGAACAACGGATACAGATTCCCCAGAATCACAATCTACAGAGTCATTAACTGAACTAATAGAAGGAACATAAGTATACCGAGAGCTCGCACCATAGCTCCGGCTCTCTCCAGTCAAAACAGTGGCATACCTCTGACGGCGCCTTTCATTTCTCAAATCCTTCAACGATAATGGATGATACATAGAAACCAAAATACCAACTCTCAAAGTATACCCCTGACAGCACGAACCATACCCACAAAAACTCAAGAATTCCCGGAAGACCAACAAAAGACACTGAAGTAATCCCACAAAAACTTAAGAATTTCCGGAAGACAGACGAAAGGCTCACTAATGTAAAGCAACAGGGAAGAAAATTCACATCCGCAATACTCACAAATATAAAACTACACAGTGACAGCAAATAAAATTAAAAATCCTAAGCCAATCCCATATTCAGAATTATAAAGCATAATACACACAAAGTCTATGTTCTAATATAATAAAATTCACCAAACATTGATTAACAGAACACAAAGCAATTAAATGGGAAATCTCACATAATTTGTTACTATTTTATTACGTATATATAAGAGGTAGCACCAAGTTTGAGGTTTGAGAAGGTTTAAAGTAATTACCTGTAGAAGGGGATAGGGAAGTGATAAAATTAGAAGCACATGAAACTGAAACTGAAATTGGAAGCTGTGAATGTTGACTCCATCTCGATCATAAACAGCAACAATTTCCAAAGCATGTGAGAAAGGTGTGGAAGGGCAAATTAGTCCTAATTTTTTGCTGGTACAATAGAGAATTAACATGATTACAACTCACGTGGGAAGAGAAGTAATCGGACCGATGGTTGAAGACGGTGGAATGAAAGCCACGATCAAATTCATTGAGAGAAACATGAAAAAATAATCAATTGGCCGAAACCAAATAATTTGGAGGAAGTGAGGAACCTCCCATGTGAGAAAGAGACCCAAATTCGAAAAGAACAAGAGATTGCGGCAAGCAGGTGGTGGATTTCGAAGGAAGAGGTGGGGAGAAGAACTATGTCTGAAAACGATATAAAAAATTAAGATGTAAATTTAAGGTACAAAAGGTAAAGCCAATAGTACAAATAGGAAAGTAGCTGGGCTTTTAAAAGAGTTGACAACAAAACGACTTTGTTTTGTTACAGGGCTTAAAAAAAATTAAATGAGCGGGAGCCTTCATTGTCACACTAATCTTATTATTAATTTCCTTGTGATTATATTTGTTTACCGTGTTGTTTTATGTTAGATCATTTAAGAAAGTATTATTATTAATCGCTGACGGCACAATGAGGGGCACATAAAGTTCCAAAATATAAATGTCAAAATTGGCTTAAGAAATAAGTTCAAATGATCATGTGAGATAGAGAATATAATGTTTATAGGTATTTTAAATACAAAGCATAACATGAAAAAGAAATAGGACTCCTAGAACAGATGAACTTCAACACTGAACAATGATTTAAGGAAAGAAAACTTCAAATAAATTAGGTATATATAAACTGAAGCACTAACCATTGGAAGAAATCGAGGACGCAGGGAAATCTTTAACAAAGACAGAGCCCAAATTAACATCAGGTAGGAGCTCACACCCCGAGCATGAAGGTGAGACAAGATGAACAACAACGGATACAGATTCCCCAGAATCACAATCTACGGAGTCATTAACTGAACTAATAGAAGGAACATAAGTATCCCGAGAGCTCGCACCACGGCTCCGGCTCTCTCCAGTAAAAAAGTGGCATACCTTTGACGGAGCCTTTCATTTCTCAAATCCTTCAACGATAATGGATGATCCATAGAAACCAAAATACCAACTCTCAAAGTATACCCCTGAAAGCACGAACCATACCCACAAAAACCAAAGAATTCCCGGAAGACCATCAAAAGACACTGAAGTAATCCCACAAAAACCTAAGAATTCCCGGATGACCGACGAAAGGCTCACTAAAGTAAAGCAACAGGGAAGAAAATTCACATCCCCAATACTCACAAATATAAAACTACACAGTGACGGCAAATAAAATTAAAAATCCTAAGCCAATCCCATATTCAGAATTATAAAGCATAATACACACAAAGTCTATATTCTAATACAATAAAATTCACCAAACATTGATAAACAGAACACAAAGCAATTAAATGGAAAATCTCACATAATTTGTTACTATTTTACTACGTATATATAAGAGGTAGCACCAAGTTTGAGGTTTGAGGAGGTTTAAAGTAATTACATGTAGAAGGGGATAGGGAAGTGACAAAAATAGAAGCACACGAAACTGAAGGCAAAATAGCAATTTAGGTCCCCTAACTTTCACTAGTCCGCAGAATTAGGACACTTAACTTTTCAGCAAGCAATTTACATCCCTTAACTTTCACTAGTCCGCAGAATTAGGACACTTAATTTTCCAGCAAGCAATTTACGTCCCTTAACTTTCACTGGTATGCAGAATAAGGACACTTAATTTTTCAGCAAGCAATTTATGTCCCTTAACTTTCAGTGGTCTGTGGAATCAGGACACTTAATTTTTCAGCAAGCATTTTAGGTCCCTTAACTTTCATTGGTCCGCAGAATCAGGACACTTAATTTTTCGACAAGCAAAATACATCCTAACTTTTCTATACCCGCAATTTTACTCCATTTGACAAAACAAACACCCACTTGACAATCACTTAACAAATCGTCTACAACTATTTAACAACATCAATATTAATTCAAATCCCCAAATTAATTGTCCAGTTGGCAGTTATGAAATTTTCAGCGAGTTGCGGACTAAAATTGCGGTCAAGTGGACTAAAATTGTAGGTATAAAAAAGTTATAGATTTCGCAGACCAGTGAAAGTTAAGGGACGTAAAATGCTTGCTGAAAAATTAAGTATCTTGATTTTTCGGACCAATGAAAGTTAAGGAATGTAAAATGCTTGCTGAAAAATACATCCTAACTTTTCTATACCCGCGATTTTACTCCACTTGACAAAACAAACACCCACTTGACAATCACTTAACAAACCGTCTACACCCACTTGAATTAATATTGATGTTGTTAAATACAAACCGTCTACAACTATTTAACAACATCAATATTAATTCAAGTGGGTGTAGACGGTTTGTTAAGTGATTGTCAAGTGGGTGTTTGTTTTGTCAAGTGAAGTAAAATCGCGGGTATAGAAAAGTTAGGATGTATTTTTCAGCAAACATTTTACATCCCTTAACTTTCATTGGTCCTCCACTTGAATTAATATTGATGTTGTTAAATAGTTGTAGACGGTTTGTTAAGTGATTGTCAAGTGGGTGTTTGTTTTGTCAAGTGGAGTAAAATCGCGGGTATAGAAAAGTTAGGATGTATTTTTGAGCAAGCATTTTACATCCCTTAACTTTCATTGGTCCGAAAAATCAAGATACTTAATTTTTCAGCAAGCATTTTATGTCCCTTAACTTTCACTCTGCGAAATCTATAACTTTTTTATACCTACAATTATAGTCCACTTGACCGCAATTTTAGTCCACAACTCGCTGAAAATTCCATAATTGCCAACTGGACAATTAATTTGGGGATTTGAATTAATATTGATGTTGTTAAATAGTTGTAGACGGTTTGTTAAGTGAATGTCAAGTGGGTGTTTGTTTTGTCAAATGGAGTAAAATTACGGGTATAGAAAAGTTAGGATGTATTTTGCTTGTCGAAAAATTAAGTGTCATGATTCTGCGGACCAGTGAAAGTTAAGGAACCTAAAATGCTTACTGAAAAATTAAGTGTCCTGATTCCGCAGACCACTGAAAGTTAAGGGACGTAAATTGCTTGCTGAAAAATTAAGTGTCCTGATTCTGCATACCAGTGAAAGTTAAGGGACGTAAATTGCTTGCTAGAAAATTAAGTGTCCTAATTCTGCGGACTAGTGAAAGTTAAGGGACATAAATTGCTTGCTGGAAAATTAAGTGTCCTAATTCTGCAGACTAGTGAAAGTTAGGGGACCTAAATTTCTATTTTGCCCGAAACTAAAACTGAAATTGAAATTGGGAGCTGTGAATGCTGATTCCATCTCGATCATAAACAGCAACAATTTCCAAAGCAGGTGAGAAAGGTATGGAAGGGCAAATCAATCCTAATTTTTTGCTGATACAACAGAGAATTAACATGATTACAACTCACGTGGGAAGAGAAGTAATCGGACCGATGGTTGAAGGCGGTGAAATGAAAGCCATGATCAATGTCGTTGAGAGAAACTTCGAAAAATAATCAATTGGCCGAAATCAAATAATTCGGAAGAAGTGAGGAACCTCCCACGTGAGAGAGGGACCCAAATTCGAAAAGATCAAGAGATTGCGGCAAGCAGGGAGAGTAGTGGAGGTTTGTGAAATAATCTCGATTTGCGTAATATTTTTTTTTAGATTTTGAGAGAGTGATTTGAGAAATAAAGTAGGTGTAGATTTTTTTGAAAGAGTTAGATTGTAGGTATAAAATATGTCAGACTTTATGTGCAATCATATTTATTGAGAGATAAATTGTGTAAGAGATTGATTGCTTTATGTCAAATCAGAGTAGAGTTTGTATAGATTCTGTTTAGAGATAAGAAAATTGTTGTTTGTTTGAGTTTTTAGATAGTAGTTTGAGAAAATTGAGAGATGAAAAATTTATTTCAGAAAATAGAAAATATGTTTGTTTGGCATTTCTCAAACATTAAAATTTTTTGAGAAACGCCAAACAAACAGCCTCTTTAACTTTTTAACATAAATGAGTATTTATTTTTGCTGATTATACAGTCAATCCCATCAGAATAGGAATTAGGAAAATTAGAACAGTCAATCCCGTCAGAATGGTTAAAGAAACATCAAATTGACAAAAGTATAGTCGTAAAGCTCCGTATCAATGAAAAGAAATGGGTAGCCAAATACATTATAAAGGCTATGGAGGTGGGATATGGGCAGTTGGAAAAATTTTGTTCTTGAAAATTTTTCTTAAAGGAATTTGATATTTGTCTGTTTAATCATGTTAGTCAAAAGTCTGATGCAATCATCTTAGATATCAAATCTTTCGAGTTATTGAGAAGGTTATCCTACCATCAACTCTATTTTCCCAACCCTACTCAAGGGACAATGGTAGGAGGTTGATTACGAATGGTCACACCACAAGGGAGAGCGAGGAGTGAGCCATTGAAATGTAGTCTGGAATTTTATATCATAATCTATGTGTTTGTTTTGGATTCATTATTAGTACTACTATTAAAAGTTGTTTTGAATGAAATATGTGTTGAGGATTGTCATTTTCTTATTTGTGTTTTTTTTTGTAGATTTGTGTTTAGACTTATACCTTGGAAGAGTTTGTGCTCGGGTTTAGTTCGAATTTTGTTTCTAAGATTGGAATAGGATTTGAAAAACTCTCGAAACTCGATTCGAATGATTTTCATCAAGTAATTAGATGGTAATCATTAATAAAATAATTGTTACTGAGATTTGAATTTTGAAATATGATTAATATCTAATTTTTGAGTTGGTTGGGTTAAACAAGAATAATAGGTGATATGGATCAAATCTATAACTTAAGTTATAGGATATGTGATGATGAAGATGAAGATAAAGTGCAAAGAAGATAAGAAGATAAGGGAATGTTTTGATGATTTCCAAAACGTCAAAATCAGCTAAGTATGGAAAGCTTAGGTCCCTTAGAAGAATTTTGAACAAGTAAAGAAGATATCCGAAGGGTTCAAAGTTCAAAGCCCAGAAGACTACTGATCTCATGCTGAAACAGCAATCAGAAGGGTAGACCATCAGCTGACTCAAATCAGATTAGTTCAGTATTTGATCAACAGAGTATCTATCAGCAGGGTTGCATCGATCAGCAGAGTAGAAGAGATCATGAGATAGTTCAACGGTAATAAATGCACTTGGTGTAATTAATGCTGCAAGAGAAGGGTAGTAATGGCAAATGATTGAAGAATATTCTCAGATCAGCATGGTGCATTTAATGCAGCTACAGGAAAGTACAGCAGAAAAAGTACTGTAGCAGGGAGCCGTTCTGAATTTGGGCTAAGGCTATGGATTTGAATTGTGATTTGCTTCAACGGTCATATTTTCAAATCCAAGTATAAATAGAGCTGATTTCGAAGAGCGAGACACACAACAACATTCTGAGATTTTGATTCCGAAGCAAAAATTTCTCTAAGTCTCAAGAAGCTCGAACAGCTCACTCGTCTGGTGAAGTCATCTGTTGACAGAAGCCAAGTTGAAGCAAATAGAAAACATCTTCTGAGTGAATTTGTATTAGCTGAGTGTTGTGCGAAGTTTAAATCCGTCTTTGTGAGTGATTTAACTTCAGAGGATAGGTTTTCTGAGTGATTTCCTATCGCGAGCTTACAGCCTTTTCATTTGTTGTTTAGGTGTAAGTGGAGATATATTGTAAACTTTGTGTTTATAATATAACCCAGAATCTAAGTGATCTGGAAGAGTGGACTAAAGGATTTCTATCCATATAATCACTATAAAAATTCTTTGTGTTATTCTTGCATTTAAGTTTTCTTGCATATTTCAAAATTGCATAAGTAAACACTTTGAATTGATTTAAAGATTTTAAAAGGAGTTTTTAAACTGGGGATAAAATCTTTAAAAGACTTAGTCTACTTGTGAAAAACAATTTCAAATTATCCGCTGCAAGTATACTCTTGAAAAACTGTTTTGCTGAAAACAGCTAAGTAACTGTAAGAAGAGTGGTCACTCTGCTGTTCAAGATTTGTTCACGATCAGCATAATCAGCTTACTGTTCTTCATAAGCTTAGTCTGCTGACAGACGACTGAAAAGTTTTTAAGTCTAAAAATTTTCAGAGGTCTATTCACCCCCCCTCCGCTCTAGACCTCATCTGACCACTTGGGACCAACAATATGATATAATGTTTACCGTTGTTTAGATTTATGGGGAAAAAGTAATAAAATATCATATGAGTAACTTCATAATATTTTGTATACTGGACACGTGTGTTGCACATGACAAACTAATTTTGTTAATTGTTATTGAGATGTTTGAAATGCTCTTTGAAAATATGCAAATAAATATGCTAGAGATCAAACACACAGAATTTTTATAGTGGTTATATGGATTAAAATCCTTTAGTCCACTCTTCCAAGTCACTTAGATCTTGTGTTATACTATAAACACTTAGAAAACAGTATACAATGCTTGTGCTTTACAACATATGATAAGCCACAAGTTCATTACATGAAATCACTTAGAAGACCTGTACTCTGAAGTTAGATTACTCACAAAGACGAATCTAAACTCCTCACAACACTCTCCTCTAACAGAATCACTCAGATTTGTATATGTATGTGATCTTCAACTTCGACTTTTGTCAACAGATGACTAAGTTGATAGCGTTCTGTTCTTGAGCTTTGAGACTCAGACAAATTTGCTCGATGATTTTGCTTTCAAAAAGTGTTGCTAGTCTCTAACTCTTGAAACTCGAACTATTTATACTTGGAGTTTGAAATTTATCTATTGAAGAAAGACAAACTTTAGCGCTCCGTGTACTGGTCCCCCTTTTTCTGGAACGGCTCTCTGCAACTGTTGCTCTGTATACTCTGTTTTACTTTCTGTTAGTCGCATTAAATGCACCCTGCTGATCCGAGGTATATTTTCAATCATTTGTTTTTAATACTCTTCTCTTCCAGTCTAAATTACTCCAAGTGCATTTATTACCGTTTGAATGACTTTCTGATAATTTCCACTCTGCTGGTCGAAACGACTCTTCTAATGAATACTTTGCTGATCTCAAGTCAAACTCATCTAATTTGAGTCTGCTGAAAATCCACCAATCTGATTTCGAATGCAGCAACAAATCAGTAGTAAATTTGACCCATCTGATTTAGCTTGACTTCCTTGGTCAAATATTTTTAGAGATTTGCTAAGGTTTCGTTACTTAGTTGATGACTTTTGGAAATCATCAAAACATCCATTCAATCTTTAGTCTTGATCTTTATCTAACAATTTTATTTTTAAGTAACTAATAAATGGCAAGAATAATATCCCTGGCACTAATATTTGCAATATTTTTCAGAATTAATTTTTATGATGTTTGTTTTTAATAATGCCACTATATATATATATATATATATTCTAAAATTTAAAGTGTTTGTGCATCTATCTTAATTGTTCCTTTTCATTCAGAATAATTTATAGACATGTGATGCACGCCTGAACAATATGAAATTGTCCTCCATTGCAGCTGTAATTGCCAACCTTTAATGTATTTCATTGAGATGATAGTATGATGAAAAATAAATATATGATGCAATGAACAAAATTAGTTTGTCATTTGCAACGCTCTTTTTTTTTCGCTTGATGATGTTCAACGTCGTCTCGTGACTCGTTGTTGGTTTCTTCCAAAAAAATTCATTGCTTCCCTTTTATTTACTACCGCAAACACTCTCGTTATGCGAATATTTTTTCTGTAATTTACAAATTAAATAAATTGTTAAATAATATTTTTAGTTTTGAAAGAATTTATTGATTTTTTTAATTAAAAGTTTATGGAAAATTTATGTTAGTTCAATTATTTATACCTATTGAAACTTTAAAATCACACATTTTAATCTAACTAATTGGGGATAAATATGTAGTTATCAATATTAAATTTGGTTAGATTGTCCAATTCATAGTTTTGGGGTTTCAATATGCAATATCCATTTTAAAATTATGTGGGGATTCCTAATGTTAAAAACATGTTTAAGAAGGATAAATCTTGACTACTATATTTTGTTATATAAAGCGACATGAAAATTCCCTCAAAGACGGGCACGTGCAAGGCACGTAAGTGTAACGATCCGAAACCGGCACCTGCCTGCTATGAAATAAATAATTAATACGATAATCTTAATAACTTTTCAATAACTGTAATTCAGAGCTCTAACTATCTATTATAATACATTGATTCTCCCAACTAACTTATTACTTTAAAACTTTTCATTAGAAACCAAACCTTCACCTGACAAATTCTAGAAACTCTAGGGTAAACGCCCAATTGAAATCCCTTAGTCTGATGTGGTCCATCCCGCTCTTCGGTGATATTTTGAAAGAGTAATAATTTGAAAGCGTAAGTTGTAAAAACAACTTAGTGAAGCCTGTGCTGGGTGCAATTGAGATTTATGCAAGAAACGATTTAAAAATCCACGAACTACCTATTTCATATTAAAATTCATCCACAATAGTATAACAGTTATATTGATAACATAGACGAGATCACGTTCAATTACCCGTCAAAACGGGCTAAACAAGGATATGGAAAGATCAGGGTGTGATCAATAGTTAGCACGCCGGTTAGATAAGGGAGAAGGTGCTACCTTTCCCTTTTAAAGTGGCACTGACATGTCTTAGCCGGAGTAGGGGAGTCACTCCCCAAGGGGCTCTAATCCCTGGTTTGTGAGTCCGTTCAATGGCAGAGCTCTAGTAGCTCTGTAACCCCAAGCTACCCAAAATTATCCAGAGAATACCATCAAGCGAGAGCAAATGAGCGCACAAATAATCATGCACAGGCAATTGGTACATAGGTGAGATAAAGTACTACACCTTGGTACCATCCATCAATATGAGGTGAGATAAAGTACTACACCCATTATTCAACAATTATCATATAACGCGAGAAATGCAGACAAGTATAGAGTTATCAGTTCTACTATGAATATGCATTACATACTGCGAGCATTGCAGACAATTATAAACTTTGATATAACAACTATAGCCCTTTCAAATGAGAAATGCATATATATGATATGGTTTTCTTTTGAAGCTCTTTCAGTTTTAAAAATGTTATATTGAGGCGCTCACCGTTCTCAGGCTAGAGATGCTTATCCCTTTGTAGACAGTCGACCACAAGACTTGTTATCTCTTTCGCCGACTAGTATTGACCAACTAGCTTGACTCAATAGAGAAGTGGCAACACTTCAAATCTTTTCAAGTCTTGACTCTACAAACGATTAATCATATACCGATTAATCTCATATTAATTACAACGGGCGTTTCAATAATATCACTAATCATTTCACAATCAACTACCCTTGAGAATGCATCACCCATTTATTTCTTTTTTGTAACGTATTTCGATAATAATATTTTGATATTAATATGATTTGTTTATAATCACTTGCCGAAGTTACTAAGCTAAAGTTATAGTTCTTGATTTAAAATTCTATTAGTTTAATAATGTATAGATTACCTTATTATTACATAATACTATAATAATCCAAACCATTTCCTTCTAAACTGACTACCCAATCCATGAGATTATATATTTATTGAACTGGTAACATGGTCAAAGGACATAAGAAAATTAATTAATAGAATCTAAATTATAGTTATTATCTATTTTTCATTCAATTCTTTTATAAAGAATGACCATTAATAAAATAATTTTATTTCATTAATTCCCCATACTTTACATCTTCCAATTATTCGATCTTTAAACTCAAAATTATGATTTTAACTTTAATTAATCTAGTTTACAACTCAACTCAGAGTTATTTTAATTACTAGTCTATCAACAGAATTCATCCTCAACTAATATTTTAGACTTAAGCCTCACTTACTTAATTACAAAAGTTAAAGTAAAGCTTACGGGGTAAAATTTAATTGCAAGACCTTTTATGTACTGGCAACCTATATTAATTAGGTTAATTATATTTTCTTGATTAAACAACATTTGCCCTAGATTAACAACCTCAAAACACTCAAATTAACCAAATAACTTAATTAAGGAACCCACCTTTAGTCCTTTTCTGTTTTCTTCTCCAGCTTGTTGTCTCTCTTAGCATGAGTATTTGGAATATTTTTTGGGGGCTTGAATAGTAAGTCATAAAGAGGATAAAATTAGTAGTGATTATGTCCATTTTACACAATTCCAGCAACACTAAAAATTTACCATGTTTAGTATCTAAAGGACGTGTGGCAATATAAAATAAGAGTCATCAAAAATTGACTCTCCTTGCCTTGCTATAAATAGCCACGTGTATTTACGGTGGAAAAAGGGAAATTATGAGTACATATATTTGTATTTAAAGGATAAACATAGAAATTTAATAGGTGGATATATAATTGGTGCATGAAATGTGTCTTTAGTGTACGTGA
This sequence comes from Penstemon barbatus, assembly GCA_003313485.2. Classification (NCBI taxonomy): domain Eukaryota; kingdom Viridiplantae; phylum Streptophyta; class Magnoliopsida; order Lamiales; family Plantaginaceae; genus Penstemon; species Penstemon barbatus. Next base: position 50,397,918 of record CM064879.1, on the reverse strand, counting down.
GTTACTAATATATATATGTAGGGTGTTTCTACCGCCTTTCAAATTATTTAACCTAACTTTTGCTCAATTTTTATTTTATTTTATTTTTATTTTTATTTTTTGCGCTCAATTGTATGTGTAACTACTTGTTGTATATAAGAGAGGAGTGGAAGTGGGACGTATAGTGTAGAGTGTATGTGTAATAGTTGTGTGTCTAGTATGTATATTCTTCGAATTAAAGGAGGAATGGAGGATAATTATATATTAATTCCAAGCATAAGTATATTAGTTATTTTAGACCGTTCGCCCTAAACCAATAATGAAAATATATTCTAAAAAAAAATATGAGTATATTAGTTATTGGCTTATTACACACGTTCTTGTGGTCTTAGTTGAAAATATTCGGTACGTCTAATTTAGAGAAGAATACTATTTGAAAATGATTTTTAAAGACAAAATGTTCATTTTTACAGATAATTCCTGTTTTATTATTGCGCATGAGTGCGAAACTTATCAATTGACCTGCTAATATTAATGAAGAAAATCGAAATTGACAACTACATTTTTTATGCGGGTTAATGGCAATTTATCCCATGTAATATTTATAATGCTCAATTTACTATTTTATGATTTAAAAAAGAGCAATTTATCTCCTTTAAAAATTTTAAAGAAACAATTTACCCCCTTGAGTCGGCGAGTGTAACTCACTTGTCGAAACTGAGAGTGCGAATAAAAAGTCTTTTGTAACATGGGGGATAAATTGTCACGTTTATCATAACACAGTGAATAAATTATCACATTTATCATAACACAAGAGAATAAATTATCACATTATCATAACATAAAAAGGTAAAATGCTACATATAAAAATATTAGGAAGACAGTATGAAACTTTTTATAAAATTATAATGGGATAAATTACTATTTTTCAAACCACAAGAAATTAAGTTGAACATTTGAAGACTTAGTCATATTGTGTAAATTAATTTTGGGTGAAGAATCTATCTGTTTTCTGTCGTTTTCTAATTATTCGTGTTTTATTAAATTTGTTGACCATAAATAGTTTCACTTGTGTTTGCCAGTACTTATTTAAAGTGTTTTTCAACTCTTTCGTTTTTCACGTGTTTGCAATTACTGCTTCTGCTTTTGCTTCTTTAAGAAAACAGTTAAAAGCTGTTTTTGTACAAGTATGTTATGACGTGCTTTTTGGGTTAATAGCAATTTTGTAATAAATTAAGAAGTTATTTTGTTACAATTCAATCCTTCACACTTTCTCTTTAACTCCAGCAATACCCTTTTCCTTTATTTTATGTAATTGTTTGCTCTTTTCCATTTAATGTATAATAGCTAACTATGAAATATTGTGATATTCTTTTTTTACATCAATTTACGTGTCGTCTTAAATTTAAAATGTATTACCAATATGTTTTTTTTTTTTAAAGTATTGGTTAGCTTAATACATTTTATATATATTTTTTATTTTATTTGGAATTCTATTAGTTGTTTTTGCTCTTTTAACTTGTATATAGTGGTAATTTACAATTAGTTACTTTCAATGCTTAGAATTTAGAATATTTGTTCAATTTTTATCGATTTCTTATTTCAATTTTACTAAAGTATTTGTAAACTTGTTTGATTCATTGTTATTTCATGGGACCGTTTGATTCATTATAATTTGATATAATTTGGTTAATGATTGAGATAACATTTTTCATTCATTATAATTTGATCTAAAATTTAGCTAATGATTTACAATAACCTTGTATAATTCATTTGATTTGATACAAGTTTAGGGTGAGTTTGACCTAGCGGTTGAAGCTCATAAAATCACTTTTAGATCTCTATTGTGATTTTTGAAGTGTTTGTCCCAGATTATAAAAATTGATTTTGCTCAATCGTGATTTTCATGGTGTTTAGCCCCCAAGATCATAATCGCTTTTGAGATCTCGAGAAGCAAAAAATCAACTTATTTTAGAAGCTGCTAAAGTGTTACTTATGCAAAAGCTATTATACAAAAGCAATTATTCTATAATTAATTTTTATTATAATCAATTATTACCAAAATCAATTTAGTAAAATTAATTCTCCTATAATTGCTTTTCGAATCGCTAGGCCAAACTCACCCATAGTCAATAATCTATACAATTTCTATGATTTAAATATCAGTTGCTAAAAACGCATGTCCAAAAAATATTTTTAGAAATTAAAGAAATTTAAATATATGTAGCATTCAAAACCAAGGTCAAAATGGGTATTACAATGGTATTTACATAAAACAAAAGAGTTGCAATTTTATGTTTTTCAAAAATTGCAAACACTTAATAAAGAATTGCTTTAAGTTGATTTTTTTCTGTGTTCTGCAATCATCCACTGCTTTTTCTGATAAGTTATTAGCTACTTTAAGCAAAAGCACATGCTTCTACTTCTGAAAAAGCAGTTGCAAGCACCCCTTGATTTTTTTTATTAGTTGAAATGAAGGAACAGGGGTATGGATCACAAAATGACAGGCTTAAACACATACACACGTTACACCCAATGTAAATAAACTTCCATCAACAAGATTTTAACTGTTAAAAAGCACCAAGTATAAAATATGGGGAATTAAGCATAAAATCACTACCAATTCATTGATCTCATAAAAAGAGTACAAAAAGGCCTAAACCGTTTTTAAATTTAAATGAAATCAAGTATAAACTAATCTCAATAGATATATGCCATCTCCGTTCCTGTATTTCAATGAGTAAAATGAAGGGAAAATGAAACGAAACAATAAATGGAACTCAATGTTCTATCTTCGAGTCTTTTACTCACCGAAATCCAAGAAAAGCATAGTCATATATAAGGCGCGGAAATCTTGCTCTGTCAAATCTTTCACAATGTCCCACAGATAGTATTGTAGCTCATGTGGCTCCGCTCTATAGTAGATTACTGATGGTGGTTGTGCCTCATTAGCTAAAATATCCAAAGCTTGGATTATAGATTATATATTTTTATTATATGTAAAACGAATGACCTCGAGTTTGTAAGACCAGGACCTGTCAAACTGCCAAAGCCTCTTGCTGAAAATGCCAGGTGACCACATCTTTGTAGGGCAAATTACCCCCAAAAATATCCAAAGCACTGCCTACCGTAACATCTACACGTCCCACTCCTGCTATTTTGATCCTCTCCAAATCAGCCATGGTGGTCACTCCACCAGCATAGGTCACCGGAATCTATGAAATTCATGAAAAACAATTTTAACTTTGAGATGTTTTGAAGTCTTAATATAAAGGGGATAGTATATCAATGCTTAATGATCAAAGTTAGTACTTAAACCATTAAGCAATGAAAGATGATGTTTAAAGCATTGTGTTAGAAGATTTAGTGGTGACACAAACAGATTTAACATAAAGAACAACATGAGGTAAGAAGAAGTGTACAAGGCGTTATGTAGTTTACTTCTGAAAGAAGCTAGAAAAGTAATACATAGCTTAATGTTATAAGTAATACTCACTGGCGAGTGCTTGCCAAGCAAAGCTACAAGCTCCTCATCAATTCCGAGTCTGCAATATCAAAGTAAGTATTTAAAACCAGATGCTATGTACAGATATATCAACAATAAGACTAAATTTATGAATTTTTATTAGCACCAGAGTTAATTATTTCAGCCGGATATTCATTGCATTGTGAGCCATTAGCTTACTTTTTGCCTTCAACATCGACTCCATGGACCAGAATTCATCAGCATAATTGGCAAGAAAATCCAACACATTTTGATCAAGATATACATCGGTAAATTTCTGCCATCTATCCGTGACAACTGCATATTTATCCTCCTGCATATAACTTTTCCATGTCAATTAGCTGACATTGACAATAATGCATATTTTATTTTGACAATGAAGTAAGCTGCAAGAATTTCAATAATTCATTAAATCTATTCTACAATCAAGATTTAAGACAATTGAGCATACCAAAATATACGAAGACAATCTCAAACATGGACATAAAAGTGGACGAATAATAATGAGAAAGGATTCGTACAAGTCACTAAAGTTATTTCCATAGGTAGAGTTTACCTTCTTTCTGCAAGTAACATCCAGCACAAGTCTCGGTTTTCCCACAACATGGGCAAGTTCCTTTAGTCTTTCAAAATCAACTTGTCCATTACTAAATACATACTGCAATCACATTTAAGAATTAATTATTAAAGAACCTTACAGTGTGAGAATTTTGATTATCATGATTTACATCCGAAAATTATCCAACAAAATGAAAAATACATACAAGCATAACATTCAAGGTCTTCACTGAAATTTATGGGACTTTATAACAGTTAGTATCACAACTCTCTCATGTTAATTATATTTGCAGACTCACTAGACCAAGTAGCGAATTGTACTGTCCTCTCAAGTCTGAAAAGTGATTGTAGGTAGTTCATGTAGTAGTCTCATCATCTACAACTTTTCATATCTGTATATTACAGCAAATGCTCAATATCAAAGAACAAAAAGGAAGTTGACACATCATGTGTGTATATCAGCATTTCCTCGTGGTCACTAAGAAAGCATTAGTCATCTGTATACTTGAAATGCTATGCAATTCTAGCTCATCCGGGTCACTGAGCTAACCTTGATGTTCATCTCAGTAAAAACTCATCATGATGTCCTAAAATGCATAAATATAAATCACGTTGCATAACAATTTAATGTAAAGACAGCTAGCATATATAGAAAAATTAGGAAAAAAATACTTGGCGTCTATATTCAATGCAACACAAAATGCTAGCTATTAGAAATCCTTCTTTCAATATAATAAATAAATTCATCGGCACGTACTGATGTAACAAAAACATGGCTTGCTCCTTCATCTATGTAACTCAAGGCATTACTCGAATTGATACCACCTCCAACTTGCAAACCACCTAAATGTTTTCATGGTTACATATAGTAGTAGAAAAATCTGTAAGTTAAATCATACAATCAACCTTGGAGATCATAGAGAAACACAACACTCCATATAAACTACGGCCACATTTGGTTTTGAAGGATTGGGTTTGATAATATGATCCCAGTTACTAATTTGCTTGGCTATATAAATTATGGTGAGGTCCAAGTTTATCACGTGCGGCGCAGGGGAAGTGGTTTTTTAGCTTAATTGTTATGCCCAGTGGATAGTTTATCCCCGATTATGAGCATAAAGTATGGTTTTTCCTATAAAATGGCCTCCATATAAAGTTATTTCCCTTGTTGTAACATATCTGAGGGCAAATTTAATTGATCATCATACATTACCATACTACAATCTCACAGTCAAAACAACTTCCTCAAGTAAACAAACCAGGTTCAAATACACATTTTATTAAGCAAATTTCAATATATGATCACTTGGTAACAATCATGAGACAACTTAGTACTAGTAGAATCTTAAGAGCAGATATTTCAATCACAGAAAACAGTTCCATTAGAATGATAAGGAAGGAATGGGTTTGATACAGGGGATGGCAAGGGCTTCAGTTATTCCAGTAAACTTGAGTCACAACTGAAAACAGAATTAGATACGCAGCAGAGCAAAGCTTGACCAGGACAGGATTAGACAAGAGCTTCGGAAATGTCAGATAAATTTGACTGCCTCAAACAAGTTAGACGAAAAAAAAAAGAAAAACACAGCTACTTCAGTGCCTTCTGTAATTTGGAATTTGAGCAATTATTCAGCAGAATAGGGCTTCCCCATAAAAATAAATATTTAAGCTAATTCCAGTAATAACATTAGCAGCATATAGAGCATTCTTGGAGCACCATTAATAAGAACAAGTTGAGATGCAATAACATGAGAAAGTGGCCATTTCCATAAGAAAGACTGAGTTCTTTAATATTAAGAGTCTAAAACAGAATGAGATATATGCAATAATGAATAATTCATCTTATTATGGGGCAAATAATGAAACAAAAGCAAATGAATTCTAAACTTGTTCTACTGTGTAACACGATTTATTGTATTAAACATGCTAATGCATTTAGAATGATGCATCAAAATATTACATATCATTGTTTCCAAAGAGAAAGTAAACCATGCCTACCAGGAAAAGCATGCAATGCTTCAATGGCTGCTGATTTGCTAAATGGATCAGCTCCAAGCATATGATTGCATGACCACCAATAAGACCATCATCCTTGTACATTATAGCATATTCTGCGGCTGATTTATCTGATTCATAATTAGTTATAAGACTTGAATCTCCTTCTTTAGAATCTTGAAGAGTGGATCCAACAATCTGTTTCACTTTTCCCTAAAAAAAAATATAAAATAATAGTGATATTAGTCATCCACAATTCGTAGCTATTAAGTTCTAATCAAACATCATACTTCTATGTATGCATAGGGGACATTCACAAATTTCTCCAATGGTGCATAAAGATGGGGAAAAGACTGAGATGACAAATGATAGAGAACTTTCTGACAGTGTCCTACGCAAATGTTACATATCACGAGATAAATAAGAAATTGCTTGCAACCTATTGCATTAATAAACTTGAATAAGATCCAATTTGAAGAATAATCCTATATTCATCACAAGAAATATTTCAGTGATTTAGGAAAGAAATAAAATTGATCAGCAACAATAAAAGCAAATAGTGAGTGGCCCACGACCTAAAAGCAGCTCAATATAATCAGTTTTGCTTGGTTTTATGAAATCACTGGCAATGTGTTAATAAACTGCCAAGTTTTATGGTTAAAGGTAATCATGATACATCTTCTTAAGAATTCTCCAATACGTGCAAATTCTGCAGTCCTTGGAATGGGACTTTCTCAAATCAACTGGCCCCATTAAATTTGTACTTGACAGTCTTTCATTCATTATTTTCGTACAAAGATGTGTTGAGGTAAGTCATCATTGTCCTGGAAGGCTTACATGTGGCACAATTCCATAAACTAAATATACTTGAGGTGCTTGGGTTGCTAATAAGAACATACTAGTTCATCGTAAGCCCTAAGGATTAACATTGGAATAAAAGCAGATACAAATACTGATAGGAATGTTAATTTTAAAAAAAAAAAATTCTGTTTTATTGTAAAGAATTGCTTATAAGCACAGAAGCACTTCACCTGAATTCAGTGAATTGGCAATATCTAACATATATAAGATAAAATATAGGATCGCATCGATGTTAATTAGCTTTAAATTACTGACTACGCGAAAATGTTGAAGAAGCATGTCTGCACAAAGAGAATATTAACTCTAGATGATAGCAAGACTACAAATACATACTCCATGACTTAAAATACTTCTCCCAAGAAAGAATTGGACCACTAACAAGGAAATTACAGATTACATAATTCCAAGAGACTCCTACATAACTAAGGACTCCAAGTGAAACTCAGACAGGGGGAAAATGGCAGAAAGAACTACTCCAAATATAAAAAATTACCAATATACACTCAACTTCTAAGACTTACGCACATAAATGGGGAAAAGATATTAAATCACCAACTGATACGCTAGTTGACACGAAAGGCTTCATTCTATTAGTGGAGCTACTAATCTACATGCTCGACTTTTAACCTCCTTTATTGTTAACGTCAAAGCAGACATGGAGAGTTTCAGAAGGTGATATCGCAAGAGCAGTGAGTGACTGTCGGACAATGCTGTTTATATTTTCTTTCTCTTGGTGTTTTCCCATATTTAAAACACTACCAAAGAGAACCCTTCTTTAAATACAACATTAGATACTAAACTTTGTGGACTTGGACATTCTAGAAACCAAACTGAACCTCGGTGTCTCACTACAGCAATAGAAGGGACAAGTCATGAACTAAAACACAACAGTGCAATGGCTCAACAACCTTCACAATCCAGTTTATATCTACAATTGTAATCTACAAACATCACACACAAAATCCTATTTTATTTCCACGAAGTCAAAAGGAAACGAGAAATGCACAGGATATGGAATCAAACCTTGTGTATGTCAATACAAGGGCAAAACCGAACACTACATTGTATCGATAGCCTTTGAGTTCCTGGAAAATAATTCAAACATTCCAATCACGCCAATTTTTAGCTACTAATCCTAATTCAAAATGCTGATGAGAATAAAAATCGAAGAAACAAAGGTATACTTGAGACCAGCCAAGGCGCAGCAGACTGCATCAATTTTTGCTTCCCTTGAGGAGCGTAAACTGTGGAAGAATCGGAGAATGCTTTCCATATTGAATTTGGTGCCGTGAACCACAGATCTTTTGGCAATGAAAATAGTTACAAATTAGTCCTAAAAACCTTAAGATTTAGAAACGTCATTCATCAACATATTATAAGTTGCAATATCAGGTATAAACCCTCTATCCAACATTTCATTCACCAGAATTTCACCCTCCTTCCTTTTGCCTTCTTTGGCGTACCCTGAAATCAAAATTCTATACATCATTCCATCTGGATCCAAACCCTTTTTTGAAGCCAACAACCTCAACTTATTCGCTTCCATTGCTCTTCCCACATTACACATATCTTGAATTACACAACTAAATGTCACACTATCAGGTATAATTCCATTATCGAGCATTTTTCTCGTCAAATTGACCAACTCTTCAGTCCTTCCAACCCCACGTAAACCTTCAAGCAAAGTCGTACAAGCAATCACGCTCGGCACATATCCATTGTTCCACAACTCATGCACAAATTCAAACGCCCTCTCTACCTTTCCATCTCCACAAAGCATCTCGATTAGCACGAAATAATCAAACCCCTTAGGCAAAACCCCTTTCCTCAAAAACCCAACTATCAAATCAGCTGCCTCCATTACCTTCCCTATTCTACAAAGTCCATCAACAAGGATCTCACATGAAACGTATGAAAACTCGCAACCTAACTCAATCATCTCATGCGCCATCCCCACTGCCTCCTCAACCTTCTCATCCTGAAAAAATCCCTTAATCAAAGTATTAAAACTAACCACATTTGGGACACACCCTTTTTCTTTCATCTCCTTAAAAACCTCCAAAGCCAACTCAAAATGATTATTCCTACAATACCCACTAATCAAAGTATTAAACGTGACCGCATCTGGCCTCACCCTGTCTCTAACCATCCGTCTGTAAAACTCCAAACCCTTACTCAAATTCCCAAACTTAACAAATCCATGAATCACAATATTATACAAAGCAACATTCGCTTTCCCATCAATTAACCGTTTCATTGTATCAAACGCATAGAGTGCATCATCAAATTTACCAGTCCTACAAAAGGAAGTAATCGAAACTCGGAAAATGGGTTCGGTCATGGGGCAAGAGAAGATACCGTCGGAGCAGGGGCAAGGATTGGCGGCGATGAAGTGGAGGAGCGATGGGAGAGAATCGAGGCGGTGGGAGGAGACAAGAGACCGCACCATGTACTCGAAGGTTGAATGATCATGGCGAAATGAATCGATCGTGGCGGCATAACGGAAGAGGTGGAAATCGAGGTGGCTGAGGGTTGGGTGGTGGTGGAGGCGGGTTTTGAAGAAGTGGAGAAGGTCTTTTGGTGTGATTGAGGTGGCTCTCTTTTTGACGTGGGTGGCGAGGAGATTGGCGAGCTGGGATAATTGGGTTTGGGTGGGTGAGTTTAGAGAAGAAAGATAATGCGAGGGGTCAGCCGCAGCCGGCGGAGGCGACCGCGGCGGCGTGGGGTGGTGGAGGCTGGGTTTTGGGAGTTTCTTGAGGGCAATATTTCTAGACATTCCGCAGTATTGTGGTTGGTTATTCTATCCAGCTTCAAGGAAGCTTTTTATCCCTCCAAAATAAGTTGGGATATTCTATTATGAGATATTACAAAAATACATCTCATATGAGATATTCAATCCCAGCCATTAAAATTGGACAAAATTAAATATGGACCATATATATCTTATCCAATTGACAAAATTCAATTGCACACTTATGGGTGTATGTGGATGGGTTTTGACTCGGTCTCCCGGGTTTTGCGAGACCGAGCCAAAATTCTTTCAAATGAGTTTTCGTTAAACCCATAAAACCATTAAAAAATCTATTTATAAACTCATACTCAAACTCCTCAAACCTATAAAACATTGATTTGACACCTATCACCTACTTTTTTCCCCAAATCTCACTAAAAAAATACATTGATTTGACACCTATCACCTTTTTTTTCCCCAAATCTCACTAAAAAAAAGACATTGATTTGACACCTATCACCTACTTTTTTCCCTGAATCCCAACATCCAAACTCAATCCAAGTGGGGTTTCAATTTATCAAACCCCAAAACCCCAAAGCCAAAACTCATCCAAATGAAGTCTCAAAGGTTTCATCGAAACCACCCAAACTAATTTTTATAAATCGAGACCCGCTAGACCGAGCCAAAACCCATCCAAATAGACCCATAGTATCGGATATTAACAAAAATGCAATTTACTTTTATACCCTTTATAAAAAAACAAGGTAAAATTGCAGAAAACGTCCAAACTAATTACTGATTTTGGATTTTCGTCCCGAACTATTTAACTTGGCGAATTTCGTCCCGTAATTTAATATTTTAATGGAATGTCGTCCCAAACTAATTACTAATTTTGATTTTTCGTCCCAAACTATATCAACTCACCAAATTTCGTCCCATAATTTACCATTTTGTATGAATTTAGTCCCAATATTAAATTTCTAATTTAATGAAAATGACGTTCAATCTTGTAATTAATTTGGGACGAACTCTGCAATATTATATAATTATTCATGTTAAAATTTACCATGTCATGACACTTAAGCAGCCATGTGATAATTCATCGGCAAATGCGCAATTCCGTCTTATAATTATGGTGGGATGATATTCCAAAAAAATATTAAATTACGGGACAAAATTCACCAAATTAAATAGTTTGGGACGAAAATCCAAAATCAGTGATTAGTTTGGGACGATTTTTGCAATTTTGCCAAAAAACAATTTCTTTCTCATAATTTTGTCCCAACATTCTACTCTTTCCATCTTCAAAACTTAAAACTTTACCATCTCAACCATCACCTCACTTCACCCAATATGCCCGCCTTCCTACCCATGTTCTGCGCCGCGGACCACCCCTCAACGACCACTCCGACGAACCACCATGGCCAGATCTGGGCACAAGGAAATGCGCCCAGATCTGGTCCGCACAAGACCAGGACTGGCTTTGCGTGGCCACCCTGGCCCTGGCCTGGCGACTCGTTTTTTCATTAGTTTGATCGATTAAAATCATTTTGACATTTCCAATGGTTTTCATCAATTTTTATCACTAATTTTGTTGATTTAAACATATTTTGACCTATCGAACATGTTTACTCATCGTTTTCACCAGTTTAACCTTTTTTTTTACTAATCTCACCTATTTTTTCCTAATTTCATCAATTTAAGCTTTTTTTTTTCCTAATTTCATCAATTTAAGCCTTTTTTTTTACCGGTTCAACTCGTTTTTCACCATTTTCATCAATTTAAATTGTTTCTGACTGAGGTATCCGATTATTAACAGATATCATCTATCTTTCCGCTAATCTCATCGAATTAAAATATTATTGATCGATTTAACCCATTTTCACTAGTTTTCATCGAGTTACACAATTATGATCGATTTAACATAATTTTCATCGATTTCATTTTTTTTAGTAATTTCATCGAGTTGCACTGTTTTGATCTATCTAAATTATTTTCACCAATTTTTCATCGATTTAAAACATTTTTAACCATTGACCCATCGATTTCATCTGTTTTTCATTAATTTCATCGTTTGTAATTTTTTTTATTGATTTTACCCGTTTGGTTCACAAATGTCATCGATTTAACCTATTATGGACCAACTAAACTCGTTTTTTCACCAATCTCATAAGTTTTTTTTTTCAATTTTACGATTGAACCCACTTTTTCTTTGATTTCACCTTTTTTCCCACAGTTAATTTTGATTTAATTTTTTTTATCGATATAACTAATTTTTCCCTTAAATTTCATCAATTTAAATCTTTTTGACCAATTTAACTAGTTTTTTTAACCATTTTCATCATCTTTTTACTTATTTGATCAATTTAAATTATTTTTTACCGATTTAACTCGTTTAATCGTCGTTATCACTAGTTTTTCCGTTCCATTCGTTTTTACGAATTTCATCAAAATTACATGTTCCTTATGGGTTAAATCCATAAAAAATTGATTAAATAGATGAAATTGGTGAAAAAATATGCAAAACAGATTCAAACGAGTATACCTGGTAAAATTAGTGAATAAAATCAGTGAAGTCTGTAAAAAAAAGAGTTAAATTGGTAAAATATTCGATGAAAAACGTGTTAAATCGTTAAAAATGGTTAAACTAGTGAAATTGGTGAAATAATCATTGAAATCGAAGGAAAACGGGTTAAAATTGATCAAAAATGAGAAAATCATTGATATCGGTTAAAATAGAATATACCGGTCAAATTGGTAAAAAAAAATTAAAACGACGAAAAAATGGATCAAAATTAACGTGAGTTTGATTGGGCTCAATTTGAATACGGATCCAACTAATAAGGATGATCCATGTAGAGGGTGGTAGGTGCCCGGGTGTGGGGACGATTAAGAGGTGAAGGATGATGGGGGTGGTGGCAGGGTGGGGATGAGGTAGATTGGACAATTGATGTTTAGTAATATTTTCTTTGTTAAGTTGATCCAGTATGTTTCCATAAGTTTTATTTATGGATCAATAGTGGATCGGATCCAGCAGATTTGATCATGTTGAAAATTTAGTGGATCCCATATGGATCGGATCCAGCAAATCGATCCATATTACCACCTTTATGCCGAGCTGATTTATTAATGATCTTAGTCACAATGTAATTTATTAAGTGTAATTGCGTTTACTCTACGTTCCTATAAATTTGATTAGTTGAACATAATTATTATATTTGGATTAGGGAGAACTATCTTACTTCAAGATAATCTAATTTATCGGTTCTTGTTTCATAGTTCTTAGATATAAAATCAATTAAACTTTTGTGTATTATGAAAGAGAAGTAGTGACGTATTTTTTCACCCGAATGATTTCACTAATTTGGATCACTGACAAGTTAATAACAAATGTCAATCATAAATATTTTTTATTTCACAATTTTTTTTGGTATTTTGTTGTTATTAATCATGAAACATATTTCTATCGTTGGTTTTGTCGCTGTTCAGTTACACATTTTTACTAGAGCTAAATAGCAACGAAAATTTTTCCGTTGGAACAATTTCATCGCTATGGATAACTTTTTCCTACAACTTAACAACTGAAATCCTACGAAAAATATTTTTTCACAATTTTTTGTTGGTAATTAGTCGTTATTATTGGTGGAATATATTTTTATTGATGGTTCCGTCGCTATTCAGTTACTAAACCTAAATAGCAACGGATAATTTTCCTTTGAAATGATTTCGTCGCTATGGATAACTTTTTCCTATATAACAACCGAATTCCTACAAAAAATATTATTTTTCGATATTCCGTGGGTAATTTGTCGCTATTATTGAAGGAGCGCTTTTCATTTGAAATTTTTTTGGTATTTCGTTACTAATCCATTACAAATAGCGACAAATCTATTTTCGTTGGAATCAGGTCGTCGCTCATGCCCCATTTTCTTGTAGTGTATTACCTAATAATAGTATTAATTTTACTTTTGGTTAATATGATTAAATTCAACTTGAATGTTACAAATGAATAGCTAATCCATATTTATATTACTACTTCCTTAATGGATGGTGGAGACCAGTCCGTTCTAACGGCTATGATTGATCATCTAAAGGATTCTACATAGAATATACAACTTTATAATTATGGACAAGGTTCCATAATGTTCTACAACGTTCTAAATTATTCATGATTTTGAGGAAATTATTCATGAACCTTCCGAACTTGTGTAGAATGTTTCAGAAATTTCTCATAACCTCTCCTAATAAGTTTTCAATTATTCATTTGGTTAAAATCTCTTTGCTTGTTGTTTTATTAAAAAAATATTATTTCTCAATATCTTTGTTTAATTTTCAGTATCTGTTGTTTTCGATTTGAAATATGGTGATATCGTTCATACCAAGAAGTATGTTCATTCCCAGTTTCTTTTTCTTTAATCCCAAAATTTTATTGACACATTATTTCTCAATATCTTTGTTTAATTTTCAGTATGTGTTGTTATCAATTTGAAATATGGTGATATCATTCATACCAAGAAGTATGTTCATTCCCAGTTTCTTTTTCTTTAATCCCAAAATTTTATTGACACTATTGTATATCTTTTGGTAAGAAAAGTAAGCATAATTGGGACTATTCATTTAGAATTCCTATTGCAAAATATAATAGATGGTTGATTGAGAATGTTGACATAACAAGGGTGATAGAGCTGCTTATGAAATTTGACATATTCATCTTTTTTTCAATTGTTATTTTTCTTACCTCGTTTTTTTTACAGTTGTGCTATCGTACTATAACATTTCTAAAATATAATTGTTCGACCTCCTATTGCACCACATGTCTCACCAATTGATGGCACTGAAGGATTATGGGATAATCATTTTGACACTTTTTCAAATAGTCAACAATTGCAACAATTGGATATTGGTTCGTCCGAATTTCAATGAGCAACATGTGAAATCTAAGTAAGTGTTCTATTCATCACTTTGATTCTTTATTGGTTTGTTAATTTTCTGAATTTGATTTACTCAAATGTTAATCATATAGGGGTAAGCTCAAGTTTATGAATTGGAACCATGATCTTGAGATTCTTCTTCCAAATGTTGGATCACCCTTGTTTCTCTAACAGATGAACATATGTTATTTTTCAATCCTTAAATTCAACTTAGATCCATTTATGTAGTGTTTTTTTTAGATGCACTCAGATTATGTAATTTACCGTTTTTAATTGGTAATTCCATCACATTTTCCACATATTGATGCGATCGAAGGACTCGGGGATCATCATTTTGAAACTATAATGAATCTCCAACCATCACAACAAATGGATATTGGTTCATCGGGCCAACATATCCAAATTTGAATGAACAACATACGTAAACTAAGTGTTTTCTTCATCATTTTAATTATTTATTTGTTTGTTAACATGTTAATTTTATAGGGGCAAGCGTAAACTTTTTGAATTGGAACTATGATATCGAGATTTTTCTTCCGAATGTTGAATTACTTTGTTAAAAAAAAATACATATTATATTTTTCAATTTTGAAATGCAACTTATATATATATATATATATATATATATTGTTGGTCAGTATTGGAGAAGGTTATGAAGATGACAATGATGAGGGGTAATTTGGATCCCCTGCCTTCGCAGGCTCGATGCAGTTCGAACAACACCAGATCCTGCCCCCAAGAACCAAGAGCCGGCCCAGGGTCCTAATTAAACTATTCCGAACCTTGTAAAAGAGCCTGAGGTCGAGAGGTGCTGTTGGGCCGAGCCTAGGCCCAAGCCCATCAATTCTGTTATAAATACCCCACGCATTTATGACGACGACACAACTTCCCAGGTGCTCTTCCTTTGAGACTGCTGCTCGGACTCACTTGGGAATAATAGCATAGGCTAGCTCGTATGTATTTTGCCCTCTAGCTTGTACGGCATCCAGTAATGCTCGAATAGGACTCTAAATACTTGTAATCTGTACTCGATAATTCTGAATACAAAACTATTGATCTTTTTCTTCTATTTCTAAGCATTCATACCACTTTGCATATCACCTTGATCGAACCAACGAAAACACGTAAGATCAATTGGCGCCCACCGTGGGGCCTTATTCGAGTGTTAGATCGAAATATGCCTACCACGAGGAGAAATACGTATGTCAGCGGAAAGCCTTACTAGCCAGAAACTCCGCCATTCACTATCCAGGGCGATCCTCCGACCAGCGGAGCGTTCGTCAATTCGAGGTCGAAGATAAGACCTATAGGATGAATTTCCAAGCTTAAGATTGGTGGTTTTATTCTATGATTGCACAGCTCATTTATTCCTTCGATGGATTTATTTTCCACAGAGGCGAATAAGAAGTTCCACAGATATCGTCCACAGCAGATTAACATAGAATTAATCCCGTCGACTTGATCATCAGTTAACGTCAAGGGCTTAGAAAATCTATGGAATTACAACTTATTAATGGTCGGAATTTATTTTCCGATCATCATATTTATTAATTTCAGAAACAAATTTCGCGAATCAATGATTTGAGAGATCAATCGCATAATCTGTATACACTATTTATCGGTTATCTGTATTTTTCTCGAGTCAGTTGGGATAAGTTGAATATTTGAACAACGGCAACAAATTATATAAATCTTTGAAGTCGTGGCTGAATATTTGCAATCGTTCGACCGATAAAAGAAGTTAAATAATGAAATTCGATCAGAGAACAAAGCTTTATTATTAATATTCCTCAAACAAGTTACAAAGTGAAGCCTCGAATATAATTCGAGCTCAAGAAGTACAATACGATCACTCCGACCTTATTACAAGTTCTACGAATAATTCTACCCTGTTACGTGTTCGGTCTTCATTCCCTAAGATCGCTCCAGATGCAGAACTCAGCAGTGATTCTTATTAGCAATCACTCGCCACGTGTCGCACATCCGTCTTCGAACGGGATAAAAGCCGGATCGCAGCTCCTCTCCAAGGCTTCAGACCGACCTTAGGTCTTCATCTGTTAACAATGATTGAAACACTCAATCATTATTTACAGATTAATCCGAACCGGAGCAGCAAAGGGTTATCTCAGCAGAGGCACCCCAAGGAAGCTCGAAGGAACTATACTTCAAGAAAGCCCTCGAGGAAGCTGGTGCCTCAGATTTAAAGAACTCCTCTCAGAATAACCAGCTGCCCGATCGGATACAACGCCAGAAAACTGGAATTCTAACCCGCACCAGATAAGATATGTCTGGGAAAACAGGTTGCCTGCCGGTATTCTAGGCGCAATTTCTTTTGCCTGTCGATATTCTAAGCGAAAAGGCTTATACCTAAGGAGCTAAGATCGAAAAACAGGGTTCGAAGTCTAATCTCAAACTCCTTTATTGGGGATAAAGTATGAATCATATTTAAATTTCGACCCATGGGGATCGGAGGAAGCATAAAGGAAAAAATGAGGAATGTCGTGTAAATAAAGGGACCTATTTATAGTAGTAAAGGGTTTTGAATCAACGACCCAGATAACAGATCGCAAACGGTTAGGATGTCCGTATTAAATGGACTGACTGATGTGTTTCCCGAGAAATAGGGTCCTGTTTGGTTAGCAGAACATACGGTCCAACAGTGTGCAAAGAAGGGCTTATTCGAAACATTCATTCGAACAATTGTTTCACTTACTATCCTACTCCAAAAATAGCACAAAGATCGGGGACACTTGTCTGAAAGTTCAACCCTCATGCACTTGATACTCTAGATATGAAACCGCTATTTTTATAACCGACTAGAGATGTTCGAATCGAAAAAGCTACGATTGATCTACTCGAACAAAACTATCGAACTGAGAAATTCGACAGCTTTTGAAATTCGGCGATAGCAAGGATCAATCACAACAAAGTTCTTTACTAATTTCAAATCTACCAAGACATTAATATTCGTAGAGACCACTGTTCGGATATTTCGTCGTTAATCTTAGATATTCGTGGTTGAAGTTAATGGAAATAAGAGTGTCTGGTTGTCCTTTATTCTATCAACAAGGAAAAGAGAAAATTCCATTCATAAATATTATTAAAAAGATACAAGAGTTCAGAAGGAAAATATGGAAGATACATTTCGAACATAGTACAAGCTAATATGTTACATAAGAACACCTTTACTTTCTACAATCTTATGAAATTTTCGGTTTCCTCTCCTATCGTTTACTCGAAGTAACCTAGCTCCGAGCAGGGAATCTCCTTTGTATTCGCAGGCTTTTAACTTTATTTACGATCTTTCGGAGACAAAAGGGCGAACGCACGGCTTATCGGGTAACTGTATTCTGGATCGTTCTCTCCCCAGTATGTCTTCCTAAATGCATTGTAGGAACAGGTCCCTAATCAAAGACCTGCGCGACAACCTGCGGACTTCATGAATCTGGCATATTGGCCTTCAAGATGGAAATTATATTTGCCTGTCGATATTCTAAGCGAGGTCGAGTTAGAAGATTGTCCCTCTTAAAAATTGTTCGAAGTCTGAGCTCAAAAAGTTAAATTGATTGAATAACAATCTTGATTACCATGATCGGACAGATAAAATGCTGGTACAACGAATAAGATAATCTCAAAAATATGACAGCCTTTTATAGTGAAAGTAGAAAGAATCCAGTGGCAGATAATTCGCGGAATGAATGGATGAGATTTGTCGACCCTTGCAATTCTCGATAAATGAGGAACCGTTTGGAAAAAATCAAACTTGTCAAAATTGGGAACTTACAGACAAAGAATTTTCTTAACAAGGCATAAGGTTTATTTATTAAGTCCTAAGGTTATTAACTATTCGCGGTTTCGCTATGATTCATCTTTTCTCATGATTGCAGAAGACTATTATCTTAACAAAATTTATTTCGATCGGGGTTATATATTCAGAGGGGACTAGTCTCGCCAATATTCATATTTATTATTTATTATTTATTCATCTTATTCTGATATTATCGATCTCGTTAATCTATTATTCTATCTCTACTTGTCTCCATCTACTATTAAAAAGGGTGAAAGCTGTTGCTACGACCCTCGAAGATCGACCAAGGGTGAAAGCCGTTGCTACGCCCCTTGGATCGAAAAATAAAAATAGGTGACGACCCTCGGGCTAAAAATGCTCTGAAACGACTAAGGGTGAAAGCCGTTGCTACGCCCCTTAGATCGAAATTATTGAACGGGTGAAAGCTGTTGCTACGACCCTCGGGCTAAAAATGCTCTGAAACGACTAAGGGTGAAAGCCATTGCTACGCCCCTTAGATAGAAATTATTGAACGGGTGAAAGCTGTTGCTACGACCCTTGGGCTAAAAATGCTCTGAAACGACTAAGGGTGAAAGTCGTTGCTACGCCCCTTAGATCGAAATTATTGAACGGGTGAAAGCTGTTGCTACGACCCTCGGGCTAAAAATGCTCTGAAACGACTAAGGGTGAAAGCCGTTGCTACGCCCCTTAGATCGAAATTATTGAACGGGTGAAAGCTGTTGCTACGACCCTCGGGCTAAAAATGCTCTGAAACGACTAAGGGTGAAAGCCGTTGCTATGCCCCTTAGATCGAAGTTATTATCCGAGATCAATCAAAATTCTATTGTCTTATTTCTCCATGATTATTCATACGACTAAGGGTGAAAGCCGTTGCTATGCCCCTTAGATCAAAGTTATTATTCAAGATCGATCTAAATTCTATCTCGATTATTTCTCTACGATTATTTATCCGACTGGGGGATAAAACCTTTATTTGGCCCCTCAGATTGAAGTTATTACCCGAGATCGATCTGAATTCTACCGTGTGATTTCCTAACAGTTATGTATTCGATTAAGGGATAAAGCCTTAGACAG
Source organism: Penstemon barbatus (assembly GCA_003313485.2). Lineage (NCBI taxonomy): Eukaryota > Viridiplantae > Streptophyta > Magnoliopsida > Lamiales > Plantaginaceae > Penstemon > Penstemon barbatus. The sequence continues at coordinate 50,378,476 of CM064879.1, read as the reverse complement.
GGCCCTTACGTTTGAAGTATATTCAAAATTGATCTAAATTTTATCATGTTGTTTCTCCACGATTACCTATTCGACTAAGAAGGAAAAATCCATAATCAATTATGGCTCTAAAGTCAATTATGGCTATCAAATTATCTCATGAGGTTGTGAATTACAAAGGCCGAATTTAAAAGTATCAACAACAATATAGAAAGAAAATCTTTCATTCATAAAATCTTCAATACATTCACGAATACAAAAATGAAGTCCGAATTCAAGACAGAAAAAGGATTACATATTCTACTACAGATGCTACAATAGAATTGAGAGCCTTCGAATTAAAAAGGAGAACGGGATCGGAGCATGCCCCGGATTCTTAACCGATCTTAGATCATCATTAGTAAGTATTGACGGCTATGCCTATGATATAAGATCCACTGATGAAGGACCGGAGCACGAGAAGAATCTCGGATGATTTCCGCACGCGCTAACCCGAACCGGGATACTGTGAACCAGCTTCGAAAGTATCTAAAAGAAGTTGAGATCAAAATCTTAAAGATCCTTCCACAAGTTGACTCATTATCCGACTGGGTGGATTGACAGGATACAGGAGGTCGAACCACCCCTAATTGGTTGGATTCAGAGAGAGCTGGTCGCCTGTCGGTACCCCAGTCGCAGTTATTTTCGCCTGTCGATACCCTAGTCGAAGTAAATCGCCACGAGAGGCAGACAAAATAATAAAGGAAAATGGTTCGAACTCGAACCTCAAAACGCGTTATTGAAGATAGAGAGCGAAACATAGTAATCAAAGGAAGTAAAAGCTCAGTCGTAGAGTCGATCAAAATAATTACTGAAACGAAAAAATATGAAGGTAACTATGGAGCTATATATAGTGAAGAGATAAGGCAATCAACGACTCAGATTTGATAAAACTAACGGCTGGGATACAAGCAATAAATACGCCGACCGTTACGATTCCCGAGAATACGGAAATCGTTTGGATAAGCAAAGAAAATGTCAAAAGTATTCCTACTCGAGTTCACCTTGTTCGAATTTGTTATAATCTTAGTTCCAGTCATGAAAGGAGGATCATGAAGAAAAATTCCGAGCGTAGATTATAAAGAAAGCATTATCAGTATTTCATCCGAGAATAGCTGAGACCAAGAAGTATAACGTTTGAATAAAATAATTGAAAGGATCAATCAAAAAGACTATTATTTTCCAAGCTTGACACATCAAGCAATTACAAATTACAAGATATCAACTCCTATTACATATTAGACCAATCTTTTGATGCTAAGTGCTTTTTACAGTTTTGAGAACCTCGACAAAGAGCTAATCCATATATCCGAATGAGAGAGGAACTTCATAACCAGGCAGTCCTATGAAATTTTCGGCGGACGATAATGTCCTTACTCGAATAGGAGGAGCCTGTCAAGCCAACAGGCTTTTGTCTGTATTTATAGTTCCTCAAAAAGGAGAGGGGTAATGCATCTTTTTCTAGGTGTAACGTGAATACTTTATTGAGAACTTCGATCCTCGAAGCGCCACCCCTAGCATCCTCAATGAAGAACCGAACAAACCGCTGAAGATCCTTAAAAACTTGATGCTTGAGCCTCTCCTAGACCACTGAAGGTCGTGGGGACTACATGGGTCGTGGATGGTCAGCAATAAAGTTTTTTGGCCTCCAGGGTCGAAATAGTGTTTGCCTGCCGATATCCTAGTCGAAACTGAAGTACTAATTAGTCTGTGATCTGCAAAATATGTCCTAACTCGAAATTCAAAATATTGAGCCATGCAGCAAGATCTTTTAGTCAGCATGGTCGAAGGAATCTGCTTTCAGAAAATCTTATAAGGATATAAAACAAAGAGCCCCATTTATAGGTACTATTCTCAAAAATCCAACGGCTGGCAGGAAGCAAAAGGAACAGTCGAGATCAAAAGACTGTTGCGCTTCCCGAGGATTTGAGCGGGAAAAGAAAGTGACCTAATTTTGGAAATTAAGCAGAGTTAATATACCAAGATCGAAGATCAAGAATTCCGAGGGCAAACCCACGACCACAAGGTCAAACGAAGAAAGCAAACTAAAGCATGAACAGAAAAGAACACATCAAATTATAGAAGAACATGCAATCCGAGAAGTAAATAGATTATTACAAACCATAGGGGATAAAATGTCTGAAATTATTCATGATCACACAGAAGTAAAAACAATATAGCCATACAGCAAGTCTGAATAAATAAAAGACAACATCTAGAGAAGCTTATTGTCGGAGAAAATCTTTCGAAGCTCGGCTTTACGAGCCTCATATCCCGCTTCATATCCACGATCGTAAGCCTCCTTTTCTCGGCGCGCGAAGTCTTGTTTCTCCTGCTCGTGAAGACTTTTCAGTTTTTCGAGCTCCTCATTCAGCTGCTTGTGGATCTCTTCTCCATGTTCTTTAGCAGTCTTCTTCCTCTCTAGAGCAAGCTTCTCCGCGAAGACACGGTCGAATTCGTCTTTTTTCTCCTCCAGCTCGAGGGAAATAGCAGCACGCTGATTTGTTTCCCGCTCAGCAAACGTTTTAAGTTCGATAAAATCCTATCCGGCCTGTTAAAAAGATCGACAACGTTCGACAATATATATATATATATATATATATATATATATATATATATATATATATATATATATATATATATATATGTATCATTGTTAAAAACCTGAAACAGGAAGTGCGTCCCAGACTCGAACAACTCTTCTATATTCTCTCCTTGGACATGTCGGTTTCGGAAGAAGTAAAGTTAACTCGCAACAGACTATCCATGGGATCAGCCTTAGAAGCAGACCCATCTTTCGACTCCTCGGGCGGGGAAGGAGTAACTTTCGGTGGAGCGGAGTCAACGCGGGGTTCGGGAGGATTATCAATTTTTAAAGCTTCAGCAGAAGCCCCTCCACCAATTTCTAACTTGGGTTTTTTGCTGAGACCTCCTGTGGGGGGAACGGGTGAAGAATCATCAGAGGATGGTTTGCTACCGATAGCAAGATTCTGCAAAGCCTCAATGGGAGTGACCCCATCGGAATAAGGCCTTTTATTCGAAGAAGGAACGGGAGTCTTTTCTCTGACAGGGTCTTCACTCGAAGAATCGGCAACTTTCGGGGAAGAACCCCCGAGCGCAGCTTCGAGCTCTTCATCCAAAATGGACTTGTTGGAACTGCCCTTGGCTTGCCTTGAGGAAATGCTTTTATCTTTCTTATTTTCCCCTCCTTTAGAAGCTTTCGGGGAAGACACAGAGGTCTTGGAAGAGGATTTGGAGGGTTTGGCCTCCTTGGCAGTTTTCTGCTCTTTGGTCGGATTCTTATTCTTCAAGCCACCAAACAGCAGTTTGGGGTCGATTGCCTTGCCTAGTATATTTTCCATGATAAACGAGGAGAGAGTTGAGAAATTAAAAGAATGCAGAATATAGAGGAAGACCTCCGATCTCTGAGAATATTTTTTGACAAAAATTGAAGAGGTCCTCATATTTATAGGCGCTAGACCCTATAATTATAATAGTGGAATAGACGCGACTTTCAAGAAAGATTCTATATGGAATAAATAGATATCGAGCATAGATTACGGGAAAATATCGAACTACGAAAGGCAAATAATGTCCAAATATTTGCAAGGTTGGAATTTACAAATTACACGAATTAAACCGAAAGGAAAACAAATCCGATCACAAAAGTGGGTTACATACATGTATACATTCGATTCCTAACTACGAGACTATAGATCACCCCCTCCGGCATGCTCGAACTCAGCATTCGGACCGACGCCATCTTTGCCGCCGCTGCCTAATGGATTAGTCTGGTCAACGGGTCGATCATTTTCCTTATCTAATCCGTCCTCTATGTTAACATCTTCATTTTTCCCTGAAGCAGAAGGATAATCGTCGTTAGAGCGCTCGAGCAAGTCTGGGTTAGGCATCGGAATGCCAAACTCCTCTATTAAGGGGGCAAAGCGATGATCCTGCCAGTTTATATCCGTCTTGGGTAAAGAGGAAGCTTTGTAGTTCTTCCCTTCAGCATTTTTAAAAGGGTTCATATGCTGATAATATTCGTCCATATTATTTGGAATTCTCTCGGCCGAAACCAATTGTTGAACCCCTTTATAGAAGATCGTTTGAAGAATCCCTCCCATTCTCCTTTGGACTAAGGGATCTAAGACAGGAGATTCTAAGAATTCTCGTATGGCTGGAATCACAGCCTCTTCCCGGCCTTGGGCATATGCACGTTCGGAGTCTTGCTTTGCTAACTCAAGTTCGATCTTTACCTTCTTCAGCTCTTCCTCGAGGGCACTTCTCTCTTTAACGGATGACAGCAAATCCTCTTCCACAGACGAGGAACGTTTCATAGTCGCTTCTTCGAGCTCCTTCTTTACTTGAGATAATTCTCGTTGACTTTCTGCTAATTGAGATCGAAGAGTTTGATTATCAACGAAGATTTGCACATACGCATCATGAGCATCCTGCAACTCCTGCTCCAGCAATGCTAAGCGATAGGTTTGGATAGCGAACAAATCCCCGATCTATGAGGCAATTTAAGATAGCAGCAAAATGTTAAGGGCACTAAAGAAAGAAGAGATAGTCAAAAGATAAATATTTACCTCATGATACGTTCGGGAGAAATCACTCAAGACCTCAAAATCACCTTTGACGGTATGAAGCAGAATATCCCGTTTAAACCGACTAGCCATATAGATTCTAGCGGCTTTGTCGAACTCATTCTCACCACCCGAGTCCAGATCGGTTAGAATGGTACCGTCTTCAGGGTACCCAGCAGCCCTGCTATCGCGGAAGTGCTCGTCCATGAAATCCACCACATCGGGTTCCGACCTGCCTTCTCGACATGGAACAGAGTCAGAACTCACACCAAAGGGTTTTACCCTCCTTGAGGGTCCCGGGTGCTCAGCATTTCTCTTTCGACTCAGAAGTTTCTCGTATTCCTGGATACCCTGAATCCGGTTCCAGGAATGTTGACTATAGCCGACGGACGAAAGAGCAGAAGTATCAGGGGAAAACAAAGTTCGAAGAGGTCCGGCAGTGGCAGAGTTCAGGGAACTCATAGTGCCAAGCCCTCTCAAATCGGGAATCGTAACTGGTATAACAACTGAATTTCCACCTAAATTACTTGTGCCCACTCTTCTATCGGAGGTATATGGTAACGGGTCGAAATAAAATGGCTTATCTTCAACCGAGCCGGCAGCGGACAGTCGAAACTTTTCGACGACTCGACCTGCAAAGAAAATACAAAGTGTGCACGAGTTTAAACAAGAAGAATTGATCGGTCACACCTCAAAGTAGGCAGAAGCTAAGAAGCATACCCAAAGAAAGAGGGGCAAGAAGCGGAGCAGTAGAGGTTGGCAGGTCACTGATCTGCGGAAGGGACCCTTCGAAGGATTGATTGGAATATTTGATCGCCGGGGCCGAATAATCACAGTGGCTCAACCCAGCCAATCGCAAAACGCCTTCCTGAATTAGGAGCTTGGTCTGGTAAGGATTGGACCGCAACTGTTCGAGGAATTCATCGGAAAGACGGTGGCTGAGCTTCTCTTTAATTCTACGAGAACCATACGACCAAGAGTTTGCACCATCCCATCGATATGGTCTCGTTTTTGAACTACCTTCTGATGTTGGAACATCAGGACCTTTCACAAAAAAGAATCTCCTCTTCCAACCTTTACTTTTTCCCGTTGTTATAATTGTAAGAAAAGGCCGCTTAGACCGTTGGCGGATGGACACAAACCCTGCGTTTGAACCTTTGCATAGATACATTCGGAATATTTGCCAAAAGTTGCTAAAGGAGGCCTCTCCCCCTTTTGCTTCCATAAGAGCGCTGAACGCTACTATATACGCAACAGAGTGCGGGAGAAGCTGAGCGGGGGAAAGCGAAAAGAAAGTCAAGATGTTTCTGATTAGGGGAATGAACAGGATACGCAAACCACAAGAAAATTGACTCTCATAGAAGGCTTGATAGCCAGCCGGAGGCTCGGTAGCACGCTCAGTGTAAGAGGGAATGACGATCGAAAATCCCTTGGGAAGAAATTTCCCGAACTCCGCTTCGAGGTAAACACCATCCTTCTTCGAAAAACAACAGGAAGTTTGATTGGCGGGAAGTTCTAACCTGTTCGAGGTGGCGGTGTCAGAAGGATGCTTATGTTTAAAAATCCTGACGATGGCACCCTCGCCGATACTGTGTTTCTCGACCTCATCTTCTTCGAGATCCTCGCTCGGATCATCATCCTCGCCTCCTTGACGAAATTCTCCATCTTCGTAATCGTCGACAAGCTTTAATAAAGGATCGGACTCTTGGTTCTCTCCGACCTTATTCTTGCCCTTTGAACTTCTAGAACTTGACATTATGGATTCGGAAACGAATGTATTAAAGAAAGTGCCTTTTCGATTCAAATACTCCGAGCTCAAAAGAGAATGCGATATGGAAGTAATTTTTCAACGGGTCAACATATATATACGGGGTTAAAAAGGTAAAATTGCAAACAGGTCCCCGAGTAACCGCGACGGTTGAACTTACTCTGAGTAAAAATTTAAAGTTATCCTTCTGAGAATTGCATTCTCGGTCCTTTACTTTCCAAATTATGGAGTAAATTCCCCAGAAATTGTCCCCATGGTATTCCATTAATCTCTTTATTATGATCGAAAAATTTGGGAAGTATTCATCAAGGAATTGAATGAAGCATCGTGGAATAATAAAGAATATTACTATTTAGAGGTCCTACGCAGACGTCGGACGACGAGGTTATCTTTACAACACGCCGGTATACTGTTTCTTATATATGCACTCTTTTTCCCTGGCTCGGTTTTTATCCCAATGGGTTTTTCCGAGTTAGGTTTTTAACGAGGCATATCCGAAACACATTCTGAGCGGCTCATCTCGTAATAGTGTGCGACATAACTTGTACTTCTTCGAGTGCAAGCTCCACTTCACGCTCGAGAAGTGGGGGAGTATTGATGAGGGGTAATTTGGATCCCCTGCCTTCGCAGGCTCGATGCAGTTCGAACAACACCAGATCCTGCCCCCAAGAACCAAGAGCCGGCCCAGGGTCCTAATTAAACTATTACGAACCTTGTAAAAGAGCCCGAGGTCGAGAGGTGCTGTTGGGCCGAGCCTAGGCCCAAGCCCATCAATTCTGTTATAAATACCCCGCGCATTTATGACGACGACACAACTTCCCAGGTGCTCTTCCTTTGAGACTGCTTCTCGGACTTACTTGGGAATAATAGCATAGGCTAGCTCGTATGTATTTTGCCCTCTAGCTTGTACGGCATCCAGTAATGCTCGAATAGGACTCTAAATACTTGTAATCTGTACTCGATAATTCTGAATACAAAACTATTGATCTTTTTCTTCTATTTCTAAGCATTCATACCACTTTGCATATCACCTTGATCGAACCAACGAAAACACGTAAGATCAGACAAAAAGGCCAAAATGGTTTTGAAGATTAAAAGTATAAAAGAGTTGTCATCAACTAAGAATTGAAAAGCTTAGTGAAACCTATCTCACGGTCTGGAAGCTATGTGATCGAATCAGCCGAGTGGGATATCAGATCAGTGAAGATCAGATTGGTTATCATCAGCCGAGTCAAGATAGATGTGTTCATTCTTGAATCAGCAGAGTAGCCATCAGCTGAGTAATCCCATCAGCAAAGTGAAGACGGTCAGTAAGCTCTCCAACAGTAACATGCTGAATGCATTAAATGCGACTGACATAAAGCAGATTTATGTACAGCAGAGTGTACAGAGCAACAGTTGCAGAGAGCCGTTCCTGAAATTGGGGACCAGTACTCGAGGACTGTAGATTTCTGTCTCATCTTCAACGGGCAGAAATTCAAATCCACGAAGTATAAATAGAAGACAAACTGAATATCGAAAAGAGACTTGCACAAATCAAGATCATATACTTAGAGCAAGATCCATCAGTTGAGTCGTCTGATCACAAGCAAAGTCATATGTTGACGGAGCTAAAATTGTTGAAGAACAAAGATCAAACCTTTGTTTGTCTGAGTGACATTCAACTGTAAAGAGAAGGAGTTTATATCCGTCTTTGTGAGTGGTATAACTTCGTAGTATAGGTCTTCTGAGTGATTTCCTATACTGAGTGTAGCGAGGAGTTGTTATCCGTCTTTGTGAAGTGATAAAACTCTGTAGAATAGGCTTTCTTTGTGATTTCCTATTGCGCACTTGTGGCCATTTCATTTGTTGTTTGGCGCAAGCATTGTATACTGGTTACTTAGTGTGTCTAGTATAACTCAAGATCTGTGTGACTTGGAAGAGTGGACTAAAGGATTTTTATCCATATAACCACTATAAAAATTCCTTGTTTTTGATTACTTGCTTTTAACTTGCATATTTTCATAAGTAAACAATCGTTTAAAAGACAAAGCTTTTAAATTGAGGAATTAGCAAAACTGGGGTAAAACTTTGAAAGATAAACTTGTTTGAAAAACATACTTGATAAAATCCGCTGCATACAAGTTTTGAAACTCTAAAGTATATCTGAATCAGCTTAGTGAAATCAGATGAGTGGTCATCTCTGCTGTTCAAAGATTTGTGTGCGATCAGCTTAGTAATCTTACGAATCAGATCAGCTTAGTCTGTTGACAGAAAAAGTTAGAGAAAAGTTTTTAAAGTTTATGAGATCTATTCACCCCCCCCCTCTAGATCTCATTGACCACTTTGGGACCAACATATATATATATATATATATATATATATATATATATATATATATATATATATATATTATAGTTGCACTCGAGTAATGCAATTCACATCTTTTTAATTGGTTGTTTTCCTCATTTTTATTAAATATCCGTTCTATCCGCTCTCGTAATATTGCAACCCCTTTCCACCACTTAAGGAGAACATACAATCATTTGTTCTACAACTTGATACTGCTGCAGCACTCGGGGAGGACATACCATCACCTATTGTCCTAACTCCTATTCCACAACAACATACTAAAGATATGTATGTGTTTTCCTTATCACTTTAATCCTCTATGGGTTTGTTAAATTTCAGAAATTTTTTATGTACAGTGTGCGTCAAAATGAGAGAGACCAAAGTGCTACAACTAGTTTTTATGGGGGACCAAAGTGAAACATTTGTTCCCGTTGAAAAATAACCTTCAAAATGAATTTCTAAAAATACCCTCCCTTTAGTCATGTGCAAATCACGTGACGTTAGAGCCACCATGAAACCGCCTAAGAAGTACTACAATAAAACAAATAATTGATAATAGGGATTCAAATGTTAAGAAAAATATAAAAGAGAACAAATTGTGAAAAAAGATAAATAAGAAGGATCAAAAGTGATATTTACCCTATTCCCTTAACTATATTTAATTAAGTACTACAATATTACTTATAATTTCTCCATTGTCATCCCATCACCACTAAAGCTTCAAAGTTAAATGTGGTTTCATACTTAGTGTGTCCACCCGGTCATAGACACCATTCAACCTTTGATTCCTTCTTACATAGTAAAGGTACTTAAGCACTAGAGTGAATAGCATTTTTCGTCCCTCTTATAGTCTGACTTTATCACTTTGGTCCCTCTTAAATATTTCGTAGCAGATGAGTCCCTCTTATCACTGTAGTGTCTCAGATTAGTCCCTCTTATTTTTTTTCCAGTCATAACCTGGCGGAGACGGCCACACGTATTTTGCACGTGTAATAATAGGAGGGCATTTTCGTCCATTCAAATAATATTAACACTATATGTTGTTTCACTTTAGTCCCTTTTAAACTTATATTTTTGCAGCCATAGTCCCTATAAAATAATTCAGATTTTATCATTTTTGTCCCTAATTTCTTTATATTCTCTCTCATATCAAACGACAAAAATATTTTGAGTTAAACTAGGGTTTAAGAAATACACACTCTTAATCCTTATCAATTGTTTAAGATGGATGTCCCTGTAGAAGACCAAAAAAACGAAGAACCCGACCCATTGAGATGTTTATTCGTGGAGAAGATGTGAAAAATGATGAACCCACTTACAGTGAGATTCTCTACTTTTTGTCATTGTTCGATTTGTGTATTCATGCGCCCCCCCTCCCCCCTTCACTTTATGCAAGTTTTCCTAATTTTTTACCATTAAAGCTTATGATACAAATTTGTGTGATTTTTTGGTATCTACTGCATTAATACTATTGTTCCATTCCTTTTTTTTTTTTTTGGAACTTTTCCTAATTTTTTACCATTAAAGCTTATAATATAGATTTGTTTACCTTTTCTGGATCCCACAGCATTAATTTAATACTATTGTTCCATTTCTTTATGTATTTAACCACTGCTCCGTTTTATTGTTGCTACTTTATTGTTGTGGGGGCATGTGTAGGAAACATTGAACAAGATAGTCACGTGGTCTTGTTTATTAAAATGTATTTACTTTTTTTGTCTCATAAATGCAGGTATTGGAGATAACTATTTCACTTTGAAGGTATATCACGGTGGTGAGTTTCTTCAGGATCCTGAAAGAATGTACAATGGAGGTAGCATTCACTATGTAGATTATTATCATGTAGACAGAATTTCATGGGTAAATTTAGACCAGTTGGGTGAAAGATTAGGTCATTCAAAGTTTTTATCATTTTATTACATGCTCCCACATCACACTGACTTTGAAACTGGATTGATGAGTTTAATAACTGATGGTGATGTTACTAGAATGGCAAAAACTAGGGAAGTTATTTTGTATATGGCTTCATTAACTGAAATGCTAAATGCTAATATTGTTTATGTAAATGATGGGGATGATGAATCATTAGATAATGAGCAAGATGATGATGGTGTTGAGAAAGTTGCAAAAAAACCAGTGTTAGAAGATAGTGATTATGACCTAAGTGATGGAGAAGATAAGGACTATGAACAATCTGTTGACCTAGCACCAGAGTGGGATAGGATGATAGAGATATATGAGAAGATACCTATGGATGTGGATATAGACCTATCAAATGACATAAATGTAAATGAAGAGTCTGATGGTTTTTCAAGTGAAGATGACCTTACAAGTGTTTGTAGTGGTTCAGATGTTGAAGAAAGTAGGCTTGTTAGGTTTAACAGAAAATCAGACATGAAGGATCCTAAATTCAAAATTGGCATGCTTTTTAGCGACAAAAGAGGAATTCAAAGAAGCTGTGAAGCAACATGCTGTGACATGGCAGAGGAACATAAAGTTTTTTAAGAATGACTTGAAGAGGGTGAGAGCAAAATGTATTGGCAAAGGGTGCGAGTGGGTTATTCTTGCCTCAAATGTGAAAGGGTGACATTCCAAATCAGAACTCTCAGTGATAAGCATACATATGGTAGAGAGTTAAGGAAAAACAGATTTGACATCTAATTTGTTAAGTAATAGATATATAGATGATTGGAGATTACACAAGGGTTGGAAAGCAGGTGAGTTTTCTGAGAAGGTCCATGTGGACCTTAATGTTGAAATTAGTAGATCTCAATATTACATAACTAAGTGGAAGGTATCTGAAATGTTAGATGGGAAATACAAAGAGCAGTACAGGAGAATATATGATTACTTGGAGGAACTAAAGCGATCAAATCCTGGCATCACCATAGATTTGCAAACATACAAGGATCAAGAGTCTGAATGTGAGGTTTTTTAGAGGTTGTATATTTGTTACCTTGGAACTAGAGATTGTTTTTTAGGGTCTTGTAGACCAGTTGTTGGTGTGGATGGATGCCATCTAAGTGGTCCACACAAAGGGACACTTTTGACTCTAGTGGGTTTTGATTAGGCCTGAAAAGCGATTCGAGTTGCTCAGTGCTCGTTCGGAACTCGGCTCGAAAACTACTCGTTCATGTCCGTTTGAATAAATATCGAGCCGAGCTTGAACAATTTTTCAATTTCACCTTAAATTCCGAACCGAGTACGAACAACTATATGTACGGCTCGATATGTTCGTGAACGGAAGCTGAAAGGTAAATTTCTTCCACCATATTCTCCTAGCAATTTTAATTACACTAGACATGGAAAGATTTTAATAATTAAGCAACTTACTCTCATTCTCAATTCTTCAACAAGGAAGAAAAATCAGTAGCAAATTTGATTACAGTGAGAAGATTGGAAACCCCAAAAATATTAGGGATACTTCTGAATATATAATTACTTAATTGCTATAATGGATTATAACTCAAAAGCGTGGTGGCTTCTCAGTTTCGAATTTGAAGCAAGGAAGAACAGGTAAGAATAATATGGCTTCATTATTATTTTTATCTTAGTTTGAATTAATAGTTGTTTAAATCATTAGAAATTTATCTACGATTGAAATTTTTCTTCTTTATGTGTCTTGTTAATTTCTTATTGCTTAGTGTGATAATGCCCACTAATTGTTTATTGTGAAGATTGCTTAATGTGATAATGCCCACTACCTGTTTGATATAATTTCTAACTGAATATTGTTACTTTTATGTGTATCTATCTTTTTTTTTCTCAAATTCATGATCTTGTATATGATATATTGATAGTGATTATTAATCTCAATTTTTTATGGTTATTTTATTAGGCATTTCAACTTTCACAAAAATGGATGATTCTCAAGCAACACAAACACCAATTGTTATTGAAGATGACGCACAAGAAAAACCGCAGTTGGCTGAAGTTCAAGGACAAGATAATGAACTTAAAAAGAAAGATCGAAAGAGAAAATCGAAAGTGTGGTTGGAATTCTCCATTGTTACGGCAAATGATGGGGTCAAGAAGGCAAAGTGCAATTACTGCGATGCACTAATTGCCATGAACTCACAAGGTTCAACCACCCAGTTCCATAGACATCTTGATAATTGTCCAGTTCGTCTAGCCTCTACCATGAAACAAAGACTTTTAACTACTCAAACATTAGGTTCGAATGAGTTTGGTGGTGGTTCGGGTGGCACAATTACGACATACAGGTATGACAAAGAGAATGTTTAGCAAAGATGATTGTTGCACATGAGTACCCTTTAGAATTCTTAAGCATGAGTTTTTTGTCCTATTTTGCAAAACTTTGAATCCTAGATTTGAAAAGATTTCACGTGTGACAATAAGGAATGATTGCATGAAATTGTATAGCTTAGATAAGAAAAGGCTAAAACTCATGTTTGAAAGTGTTGCTAGGTTTAGTTTAACTTCTGATTTATGGACCTCAAACCAAAACATTGGGTATTTATGTCTTACATGTCATTTTCTTGATTCGGAATGGAAGTTGCATAAACGTATTCTAAACTTCTTTGCAATGGCTCATCCTCATACCGGACTTGCTATTTCTGATTCTATTTCACAATGTCTTATTGAGTGGGGAATTGACAATAAAATCTCAACAATCACTCTTGATAATGCTTCATCAAATGATTCAGCCGTGAGAAACTTGAAAGATAACTTTAGATTAAAAGGAAACCTTTACTTTGGTGGGAAGATTTTTCATGTGAGATGTTGTGCTCATGTTTTGAATCTTTTGGTGCAAGATGGCTTGCACGAGATACGAGCTGTCATTGAAAACATTCGTGAGAGTGTTAAGTATCTTAAGATGTCACCTTCTCGACTCTATAGGTTCACGGAAATTGTAAAACAACTCCAGCTTCCTACTTCAAAAGGTTTGATCCTTGATGTACCCACTCGTTGGAATTCTACTTATGCTATGTTGGAGTCTGCATTAATTTTTAGGGATGTATTTCCTAGATATAAAGAAAGAGATCCACGTTATCAATGGTTGCCGTCTTCAGATGATTGGGATAAAGCAGTTGAGGTATGCAAGTTTTTAGAAACTTTCAATGATGCCACTCATATATTCTCTGGCTCTAATTACCCAACATCAAATTTATTTCTTCCCGAAGTTTGGAAAATTAGACAAATCCTTAATGATAAGTCATTTTACCATAATGATTGTCTTATGAAAATGGCTACACGAATGAGGGATAAGTTTGAGAAATATTGGGGTGATTGTAATTTATTGATGGCTATGGGTGCAGTTCTAGATCCTAGATATAAGATGAAATTAATTGAGTTTTGTTACTAAAAAATCTATCCATCTTCTGAATCATGGAATGAAATTGAATTCGTTCGTAGTTCTTTGTATGAGCTTTATGAGACTTATATTGGTAATGGAGCTTCAAATCAGTTACAAGAAGCAAATCAATCAGTTACTTCTGGAAATATTGGAAGTGGTACTATTAAAACTAAGACAAAGGGTAGGGCTGAATTTGACATGTGGGCACAATATTTGGATACTATTGTCCCTGTGAAATCTGATCTGGATATTTACCTTGAAGAGGGTCGTTACATATGTAATGGAGAGTCAGATGTCAATTTTAATGCACTTGATTGGTGGAAAGCTAATACTTTAAAATTCCGATATTTATCTAACATGGCACGTGATATATTATCGATTCCAATCACAACTGTAGCTTCCGAATCTGCTTTTAGTGCTAGAGGAAGGGTACTTGATCAATACCGAAGCTCTTTAAAACCAGAAACTGTTCAAGCATTGGTTTGTACCGGAGATTGGTTGCGAAACGAGTCGAAAATTGTAAAATCAGCAGAGGTAATATTCATTTTATGCACTATAATAGTATAATAATTCTTTTAACTTTTCTAATGTAACATTAACATATTTTCTACAGCTTGATGAAGAGGATATGCAAAAAGTTGCTTTTGAACCATGTTTGCAATAGGTATGTCACCCATACATCAAAATTATTTTCTTCTAAATATTGGATTAATTACGTTTTTATAGAAGTATTGGACAAATGATATACTTATTGAGTAGTTTTCTTCTTTGTTTTTCTTTCTAATAATTCCAGATGTTGTTGGTAATTTGGAGAGTCTGAAGATTGTGCAGATGTTGGAAACTTGGAATGGAGTGATAGTTGCAACATATACTTTTTTTAAATAACTTTTAGTTAAGATAAACTGCTGTTTAGTTGAGTTACTCTAGTTTAATGAATTTTGATTTTTGTTTTCCATATTCTATTTTGATTTTGATTATTCACAGTGACAATTTCTATTTGAATATATATTAATGATGTGGCTTGGTTTAGAATTCTTATGTTGATGACTTATTCGGATTGACAACTGACAATATTATATTTAAATATATATTAATGATGTGGTTTGATTTAAAATTATTATGTTTGACAAATTAGTAATGTTATAGGTTTTGACCTATCAAAATTTATTGGGAAAGACAACAAGTATTATAAATAATTGAAATGTACTGGTGCTTTTACAGTTTATTAGCTTTTGCAGAGACTTTATACGGAAAAAGGTGAGATTAACAGTGAAAGTTTGTACTATTCTACAGTGTACAGTACATATTCTAACATGTAAGCTCAACTTTCGAGCCGAGCCGAGCCGAGTAGTTCACGAGCCATTTTTTCAGTTCACGAGCCGAGCTCAAACACCAAAAATCTGGGCGGCTTCGAGCTCGAGCCGAGCTCGAACATTAAGCCCCATATTTCGAGCCGAGCCTGAACATGTCAGTGTTTGGTTTTTTTATGATCGATTTCAGCCCTAGTTTTGATCCAAACAATTGTATATATCCAATAACCTTTGCTTTAGTAGAGATAGAAAATGAAGATGTATGGACATGGTTCTTTGCATGGATAGCAAGGGATTAAAAATTGTCGATCAAAGCACATGGACCATAATGTCTGACAGACAAAAGGTACTTGTTTATTACATCCTCTGTATTACTTACTTTATTTTAGACACATATTAATTCATATTACTTATTGTCACATGGGTTAGAGAATGCAATGCGAAAGGTATTTCCCGATGTTGAACACATGTATTGTGTTAGGTATATTTTACAAAACTTCAAGAAATTATTCAGTAGTGTGAAATTACATGATACTTTGTGGAGTTTACCACAGTTAACCAGTTCAGATATGGTATGGAAGACTTGAAAAAATTGGATGCAAATGCATTTGCTTATTTGGCAGATATTCCTCCTAGGCAGTGGACTAGATCTCACATGAGAACAAGTCCAAAAAATGATGTGTGGTTGAATAATATGTGTGAGCAATTAAATAAAGTTCTTTTAGAGGTTAGGGAAAAACCATTATTGAGTATGATTGAGATGATTAGAATTTACATGATGAAAAGACTAAAGGCCAAAAGGGATTATTGTAAGAAATGGGATGGATATATTTATCCAAATATAGTAAAAAAGATTGAAAAGTTGAAGGATCAGACAAGAGGTTGTCTTGCAATTCATGCTGGGAATGCTAAATTTCAAGTTAGGGAGATCTGGAGTGGGGGTATTTTTGCCGTAAACCTAGATACCAGTAGTTGCTCTTGTAGGAGGTGGGACTTGTGTGGCATACTTGTCTTCATGCTGTGTCTTCCATTGTGTCACATGGACATGACATCGAACAATATGTCAGTCCCTATTACAACATCTCGTGTTATGAGATAGCTTATGGAGATGTTATTAACCCTATAAGAGGTCCAATTGAGTGGCCACATACAGGGAAGCCAGATGTTTTGCCTCCAGTTCCTGTGAGCTTGCCTGGAAGGCCTAAGAAATCCAGAAAAAAAGACCCCACTGAGAATGTTAAAACCACTGCCGATAACACACAAAAATTGAAGGGTAAGAGCAGGCTCCAAAGAAATGCAGCATTTGTAAGGAAGCAAGACATACCTAGGGCAAATGTCCAAAAAAGAAAAAATTTAACCAAAAGATGAATGCTTAAAAGAGATCAAGGGCTAGGGCTGAGCGTTCGATCTGAACCGAACCCAACCAAATCGAATTTCGGTTCTATCCTGGTTCGGTCCTGAAAAATAACGGACCGTTTACCGGATCGAAATAGTCGGTCCGGTTCGGTACAAAAACTGACCGGTCCGATTCGGTCCATGTGTACCAAAATACAACTTAAGGCCCTACTACAACTTAAGGCCCAAAATACCAAAGCCCAATCTTCAAACCCTAATTTCATCATCATCCACACCCTCAAACCCTAGCCTCTGCCGCCGTCGCTGCCGCTACCGCTCCTGCCAGCCACCGCACCCCCACCGAAAACCACCACAGCCCCATATCAACCTTAAACAACTCAACCCAAGCCCAAAACTTCTTTCTCCATAACCGTAGCCACCACCACCGCCGCTCTCCTATTCGTTCTCGCTGCCGTTCAGGCCAACCACAACCTTCGTGAATCACCACCATCGTTTCATCTTTCTCTTATCTCTAACGGTTTCCCTCTCCCTCTCTCTTTTCTACACGTTCCATCGGATATCCAAAACCTCCACCTAACACATTCCATCACTTTCGCACCATCGCCTACCGCCTACTAGAAAATGTGAGAGAGAGAGAGAGAGAGAAAAGAAGAGGAGATAGGGCAAGTGGAAGTGGGTTAATGGGTTTAGGTAATAGGCCTAATAGGGAGAAAAAAAATACTAACAGGGTTCGGTTCGGGAAACCAACCGGTTTTACTGAAAATCGACCCCTATAAGGGGTCGGTTCTGAGGCACAAATCGAGTGCCGAACCGTTTTTCCGGTTCGGTACTCGGTCCGAACCGATTCGGTCGGTTCAGTTCGGTTCGATCGGATAACCGAACCGGTCTCAGCCCTATCAAGGGCAACCTGAAGCAAAAGATTAAGGTAAAAGAGATAAATGAGAACAAGTGCAGAATCAGGAAAGAGGTGTAGGAGAACAAGAAATAGGTGTAGGAGAACAAGAAAGAAGTTAAGAAAGAGGTGCAGAAAAAGGTGTCAGAGAACAAGAAAAATGTGAAGAAAAAGGTACAAGAGAACAAAAAAGAGGTGTTGGAGAGCAAGAAAAAAGTGAAGGAGAAAATGTGCAAAATCAAGAAGTCAAAAGTTCTATAAAGAAATGAAAATGTAGTTTATGCAGAGTAGAAGGACACAACAAAAGAACTGTACAAAAAGACATGCACATGAAATAGGAGTCACTGAAATAGAAGGAGTATTCAAACAAGGGAAGGAGGTACTCAAACAAGTGGGGGAGATCAAGTAATTGAAGTTAATGAAGAAGCAAACGAACAATCAAATGAAGAAGAACCACCTGAAGTGGAAAAGTTGATTAGAAAGTGCACTGTCTGCAAGTCTGAAAGTCACACTAGAGCCAATTTCCCAAAAGAAATGCCAAATATCATAAGTAACTCAATTGTTGTAAGTCACTAGAGTTCATATTTAATGTTTAACTTATTGTTACAAAGGCATTTAATTTTTTATACTAAACAACTTTTAATATGTTAGGAGCTTAAAAAGAATCCAATTTCATTGAAGCAATCTGCACAACCACTTGGAAGCAAAAGTTCAGTCAAGAGTTCATTTAAGTAGGGGGCAAAGAGTTTGTGACTCTAAAGGGCTTGCAGGAAACCACTAGATCAAAGAAAGCAAGAACAAATGCAGAGCATGATGAAGCTCTTGGACAGCCATCAACACAGCAGTCCACCAACGTGAGAAAAAATAAAATTGAGAAGAAGAAGCCAAAATAGAATAAGTATGTTTGATATGTTGAAGGTGGAGGGCCTTTTTGATTTATTTTGGCTTTTCAGCATTGAAGTACCTTTAAGTATTGCTTACTGTACTTTGAAGTATTGTGGTTGATGTGTTTTGGATTTAGTTTATACAGTGTTAAGTGTGTTTTATGTATTTTGGGTTTAATTTGGAGGTTTTAAGTATGTTTTATGTATTTTGGATTTAATTTGGAGGATGTAACTATGTTTGAAGCTTTTAGGTGGATGTGTATTGAAGATGTATTTTGGACTACTTTTGAAATTTAGAAAATTTTAGGGTGAATCTTTTTTTAGTTTGATGTGTTTTGACTTATAATGTGACGATGATGTTACTTCAATAATGAAACTCTTGTAATATGGGTTAATTAGGTCATTACCTTTGTAAAAGCAGCATTAATAACAACAAAACTCATATATGAAAATTTGGTCCAAAAATGGCTGAAAAATATATGAAAACTCATTTATAAAAGCAGCATTAATATGGGGAAATAAATAAAATCCCTATCATTTTATAGGGACTATTGCTGCAAAAATATATTTAAAAGGGACTAAAGTGAAACAACATATATATTTTTTTATAAAGTATGAATTTTTTATATTATTTAGATGGATGAAAATGCCCTCCTATTATTGCACGTGCAAAACACGTGTGGCTATCTCCACCAGGTTATGGCAGGAAAAAATTAAGAGAGACTAATCTGAGACACTACATTGATAAGAGGGACTTATTTGCTATGAAAAATATAAGAGGGACCAACGTGATAAATCCAGACTATAAGAGGGACGAAAATTGCTATTCACTCTTAAGCACTATAGGTTTATATTGTTGTAACTTGTAACTGTATTTTACTCATATTCCTATTTTTTTCATCATCTTATATAACTCATTTCATTATTGTTAGTGAGTGAATAACAAATTAATTCCCTGTGTTATTTATAATAGGTAATTAATCTTCATGTGATAAATAAAATGACAAAATAAACTCCTAATTTTTTAAAAGAAGCACACCGTTTTTCTCTTGATTTTTAAATTTTTACAAGGAGACACAATGCTTATTACACAATATCATAGGGAGGTAAATTGTGTATTTAAGTATATCATAAGGAGGTAAAGTGAAGTAAATATGTTGTCGAATTAGGGTTAAATTAATAATTTTCACATGAAAATAAAGTTTTAGTCGCATTAAGGAGCACTTGTGCAACTCCTCCCCAAGTAAGGAGTTAAATTGTTTATTATTTCACATAACAAGAATGTGTATTGCATATTTTCATATCACAAAGAGTTATATTGTCCATCAGATATATCACATAGAGTTTTAACAAAAAGGACAACCGGAGTATATGGATGTAACCAAAAATATTGAAAATGTATGAATATTGAAGTAAATAAAGAGTATGAGTTTGAGGCCTCTACTGATTTTGCCATTTACTCTCTTTTTTTCCCATTAATTTTTAATAGGAAGATAAAGGATTAGCATAACTAATGATTGAGTGTATTTCTTATTTTAGGATATTCATTTTCTCTTGGATTGATCTGGTGATTTGATAATACTTGTATACATATTCTCCACCTTGTGCTTAGAGAAATTTTTTTGAAGATTTTTTTCTCCATAATGTTTTGCCGTTATGTTGGTCCAAGTGGTCAGATGAGGTCTAGAGGGGGGGGGGGGGAGGGATGAATAGACCTCTAAACTTCTTGACAATTTTTAACTTTAAAACTTTTGTTCTAACTTAAACAGACCAAGCTGTTACGAACATCAATTTTACAAGGCTGATCGCGAACAAATCTTTGAACAGCTTTGTTGAACACTAATCTGATAATTACTTAGCTGATTTTGTTAAAATCAGTTTCAATACTTAGAGTACTTGCAGCGGATTTGTAAAGTTTTTCACAAGTAAACTTAGTAGTT
>CM064879.1:50062095-50106581 GCA_003313485.2 Penstemon barbatus | reverse complement strand
ACTGATTTAGCCGATTTCGTCGGGTTAATTGTATATCAGTGAATTTGTATATTTAGTAGGGCTCCGTTACTTTATTCCGGATGGATCAATCACAAAGAAAAGCAATGATTAAGAACAAGAAGTAAAACCACAAGTAAAGCTAATAACACATCAATATGGAGATCAAAATACTATGAATGATATAGATTCTTATTCAGTTGTAATGCCTTAGGCAGAGAATATTTGTGTATCCTTGAAGTATAGGATTTCGTAGTTGTTTAATACAATGATTAACTAGGTATTTATACAATGTTTAACCTAGTTTTACAAGGAATCATAGTCCTAATAGGACTCGGCCCATATATCCTTCATGGGTCCGGAGTATTATCTTTAGATCGAAGAGAGCAGTGCTTGGCCGGGTCTGTTAGACGATCTTGACCTGCTCGGATTGGTCTAATCGATCTTTAACATCTTCGTTCGATTCGAGTAATATGTAGGGTGCGAAATAGCCCCCATCAGTACTCCCTCACTTCTTCGAGCGTATAGATAATAGAGGCTCGTAGAAGTAGATAGATCTTTACGACTGTTTCTTTTCTATGAATGGAGCCTCGTTAAAAACCTTACTTAAGAAAAAACCCAGTGGGAAAAAATCTTAAGTAAGGAAAAGAGTGCTACATATCATAGATAGTCGTTTTCTCTGTCTAGTTACGAATCGCCACGCGTCTATTTTGGAAGCTTTTCGTATCCTTCCATTTCTTGGCGGGAATATCAGTAGCTGCCATAACTCCGAAACGTCATTTCTCATTTTCTTATAAATAGGTGACTCTATAGTTCGCCATTTCCCTTTTATACTTCCTTACAACTCGTAATCACTTTCTTGACTAGTCGCTCATCACGCTAAGTTTTTTCGTTTATCGACCTTCATTTTCCGAGAACCAGAATATATGGCTTCTGTGAGGAGATCTTCTTCTAGAGAGGTTGTCGCCCCCGACAATGAGGAGGAGTTGCAATCTAGTGTAACTGATTTTGTCGTCCCTGTGGAGGATACGTTTAAGGTACGGATCCTTACTGACGCGGATGTGGCGGCCCGAGCCAAAAAGGGCAAAGGTACTGTTCCTCAAATTTCTGAACCAATTGAGGATGTCGCTTGCGCTTATACGGCGGAGACATTTCCGGAGGTCGTGAATAACTACACTAAATATTTTCCGGAAGGTTCTGAGTTAATTCTTCCTTCCTCTGCTGATAGGGTCACAACTCCCCCGGAAGGATGTCGAGCCTTTTATACGGCTCACTTTAATAGTGGACTTCGTCTTCCTTTGTCTCCCCTTTTTCTGGAAGTTTTGAAAACTTTTAGTGTGTGCTTGACACAGCTGGTTCCTAATTCCGTCGCTTTTGTAGTTTGCTTTTCGGTTTTGATGATCGCCAAGGGGTTTAAACCTTCTTTCCGTAATTTTACACAACTTTTTCGCTTTAATATTTCTAGTTCTTCAAATCGGGGATATTTCTTCGCTAGTCAACGACCTAGCCGAGCAATCTTTGATGCCCCTGTTTCTAGTAATCCCTCATGGAAATCTCATTTCTTCTTCGTTCGTCCTCCATCTAATCTTCGCTTAGCGGATGGTACGAGTGTGCCTTTTTCATGGGATCATGGTTCTAGTTGGATTTCCGGAGGTCGCTTAGCGACAGGCGAACTGATTCCCGATGATGCTAAGTTTATCGCTGATATCTCCGAATTGCGTGCAAACAAATTTCAAAGTGCTCTTTTGATTGGGGAAGCTTTCCTTCGCAAGGCGGGGTTAAGCATTCATAGTTTTTCCATCAATTCACCATCCGAACCTCTTGGTTAGTAATTAATTTGATCTTAGTGTTGTGATGATATCATTTATTGGGAAGGTACATAATTTATGATTAATTTCTTTTTCAGCTGATATGGTAGAGAATTCTCGACATTCTTCGAAGGGAAAGATGGTCCTTTCAAAATCTTCTAAATCCGCCGAGAATGCGCCTATCGAGCAGAGAGCGTCACGAAAAAGGAAGTTGGAGTTAGGCCATGAATCCGAAGAGGACAGAGAGGAATCATCAGAATCTCCTCAGGAGCCCCCTATTCGTCAGGGCACGGGACCTGGTTATCCTCCTCTTTTTCTTAGAACATCTTTAGGCGTTCGAGGATGTCACACCTGGTCGAAGCCTCATCCAACTAATAATCCAGTCGATAGGAAGAGGAGTTATTATGGACGTTCCGGCCAGGATCTTTCTTTAGTCGGAGAAAAACACCCAAGACCTACTCTTGTCGAAATGATCGAGGAACATTTGGAGGGAAAGAGAGCCGCTGGTTATTCCGAGAAGGACTCTCTTATCCACGATGATAATGAGAACGCGATTGATAAGGCAACTCGTGTTCTTTTGTCTGGTGTTTTTACCCGTGATCTGAATAAACTTCTTCATAAGGATCCTCTGGAGAAATTCCAACGAGCTTGTCTTTATGCTGAAAAGGTGATATCCTTTTCCTTTGA
Source organism: Penstemon barbatus (assembly GCA_003313485.2). Lineage (NCBI taxonomy): Eukaryota > Viridiplantae > Streptophyta > Magnoliopsida > Lamiales > Plantaginaceae > Penstemon > Penstemon barbatus. The sequence continues at coordinate 50,104,089 of CM064879.1, read as the reverse complement.
TCATGTTAACAGATAACTTTAAGTGTCTTCCTTAATTTACTAATCCATCTCTTTTTCTTGCCCTCTTTGTTTGTTCAGACTAAGACGTGTCTTACGTCATACGCCTATGAGAATGCACTTTGGAAACAACAGTGCGAGTTCTTGGATGAGAAGAATAAAGCTTTGCTTCGTAAATCCTCCGGTTCAGAGGTTGGTCCCTCAACATCTTCTTTGGTTCCTACCGTAGAGACTTATGCTACTGGGACTGATGACCAGGAAATAATAAACAAGGTGATGGAGGTTTCTCGTGCTCAAGAGCAGGCCAACCAAATGGCTAGAAAGTTAGAGGAATTTCAGTTACAGAGCACGGCTCGAATTAGTGAGCTGGAATCTCAAGTGTCCATCCTCGAAGCTTCTTTAGAGGAGTACGAAAACGATGTCACACTTAGGCAAAGAGATAGATATGTCAGGAAATCTAACGAAAGTGTTGTTCGCGAATTTCTCAATTCTCCTGTTCATACGGCGTTGGTGTATCGGATGGTCGGTCCTTTACTTGAAAATACTTTTAAGAAGGCGATTCATCAGCTGGTCGCTCTGGAGATGATCGATGATCGTCGAAAAGAGTATTTTAAGGCTGCTCATATTCGGTTGAATCGCTACGGTGAGTTTTATTCTTCTTCTGAGGTCCCAGATGTTCTATATCAAGGTTTTCCTCTAGCTCACCTTGTCGAAGAATTTGGAAACCCATTGCCAATTCCTCCTTCTGACGTCAACGAAGAGCTTGATAATACTTTTGTTGATCCCGAAGTCGAGGAAGAAGAGGAAGAGGATATTGGTACGACTGAGGTCGTCGGTACCGACCAGAGAATTTCGGATAGCGAGCAGGCTTCTTTAAAACAGTGAATTTTTGAATGATCCTTGTAATTATTTTACCCGTAGGTATTAATTGTAATTTTACCTTTTCTTCTCTTTGTACGCTAAACGTTTCGTATTCTGACAGTCGTGTCTCTTCGGCTTCGCCGTAATAATTCAGACAAGTCATTAAATCTGGCGCAATCATTATGCGTGTGTCTTTTCATATTCTAGCGTTTGCTCCAAGGTCATTTTTCCTGTTTCGCGCCCTTTCTTTAGGTCTGACGCGTCCTTTCGTGTAGTATAAATACGAAAGGTAAAAACTTGACTTGTTTTTACTGCTATACTCTTCTCTTGACAGAATACTCGTTTTTTACTTAGTCGATAAATTTTCTCGATAATAATTTGTTTATTTTCATAATCCGACCATGAGTAACCTCTTTGGCAATACTTCGAAGCGACCTTCCCGCGAGGGCGCTCGGGACACCAGATCCAAAAGGCATCGAAGAGACGGACCGTCGATGGAGCCTTCTCGTTCGTCCCAAACAATTAGGTCGGAGATCGATACAGTGTTATTGTTTCTGAACCTCTCTCTGTGGTAAATTCGTCGTTTCCTGAACCAATCCATCCCGCTTCAACTCAAGTAGGAAGCATGCCTTCGCCTGGTCGGTTTGCTTTTGGCGATATGTCCAACGAGGAACCAGCTTATAACATAGCTGTTAGCTCAGATGCTCCTTCCTTTGAGCATGTTTTTCATGGGGGGAATTTTACTGTTTCCCTTCCTTTGTCAGTTTCTACTGCCCCAATCATCAGCGGAGGGCAAACTGGTGATGGCTTTTTTGTCAATCCTTCCGTAACACAATCTATTGTGCAGGATTGCCCAGAATATTTGTTCAATGATACTACAGTGATGACTACCTCCTTTGAGTCGGGGGGACCTTCCGGAGGTCGAACCCGTTCCAGGTCTGGCCACCGAACCGTATTTTCTGCTTCGGGCAAGGAAATCTCTGTTAGTCCCGACGGGAGAGAATCTCCTCGTCCATTAGATGATCGATGCATCTTTCAGCAAGTTAATGACATTCTTTTGTCAGAGACTCCACGTTCTGATGGTGTCCCTTTGACCAGCGAACTGCCTGGTTCTGTTGAGCCTGATGCTTTGTCATGGGACCTAGGCATGAGTACTATTTTGCCTGGCGAGTTGAGGAAGCTCGAAGGTACCTCCAATGTTCGCCTTGTTCAATCTTTGGTGAAGATATGTGAGCAGGTAAACATATTTCGAATATTTTTTTTTTTCTATGTTTAGAATCCCTTGTTGTAAGGCGGTTTTTCTTATTCTTTCTGTTCTCAGGGCAAGTATTTTGCACTCCAGCTGGGTGTGCAAAATGACGAACTGTGGAATAGTCGGAGAGTTCTTCAGGGTCAGTTGGAGTCCGAAAAAGCTAAAAGCAGGGGTTTGGAGTTGCAGCTGCAACTTGATAAAGATGATCTTCAAAAATTGGAGGCCGAAAAAGTTGTCCTCGAAAAGGAGAGAGATAATTTAGCTCAGGCAGCTGTTCTGGCGGAAGAATCTCGTCGGCAGTCCTATGAGGAAGGTTATGACGCTGGTTATCTAAAGCGTCAAGAAGAATTGATGGCTTTTGCTGGGAGTCTGACTCCTCGGAAAGCTGTTTCTGGTAGTCGGCCTGCTGACCGTTCTTCTCAGTGACCTTTGCTCGACCTGGCAGGCCTTGGACTGTCTCCTTTTTTTTTTTTTTTTTTTTTTTTTTATGGCCCGACTTTTGTGTAGTTACTTGGGCTGAAATTTTTGTAATGGGAGGAAAAATTGGAAACGATGATCTTTTTGTAGGCAGATTCTATCCAGTATAATCGTCTTTTGTATATGTACTTTGTTATGCTCATGCTTCCTTTTTGCATAAATATAATGTTCGCTTCAGCAAGTCAGGACCTTTGTTGATCAAAATCCAGTATATTTCTTTGGTCTACACGCACCAGTATATTTTACGTCATAATTTTGGTAATAGGTTATTCATATCGATAATGCCCATCGTCTTGGTCGATGCTCAATCTAAGCCTTGTACTTTTGTCTTTTTTGCGATCTAAAACTTATATAAAGAGGTTATTGTCCCTCTGTTGATCTTCAGTTTTCTTTACGTCATTCTCCAGAAAAATGTCGCTTTCAATCTTTTCCAAATCCTTATATTCCCCAGCATCAATTTTTGAACGATATTTCCCTTGGCTAGTGTACCATTATATTACTTTCTTGATATGGGAGGAATTGGAAAATGTATGTGTTTTAGTCAGATCTACCCTGTTCTGACCCTCTTAAGCAATTCTTTGGTATGTTAGGCAGTGACGTCTTTGCCGTTTAGAAGTAGGAGGACTATTCTCCTGATTTCTATGTCAGATATCTTGGGCTCCATAGGAGTTTCTGTAAAGCTTGGTCAATTGTCAGTCATATAATGTATGAGGCAGTGACGTCCCTCGTATTTTGAAGGGTTTGGTCTTTTATCCTCTATCTTTTATCGAGCAACTGTCCTTTTCGCTGTGATTTTGAAGCTTATGTCACATCGTTTGTGGCTTCTAGGTTTTTAAGCTATCGACCATGAAGTATGATCGTTCCAGTATGACCGGTCTGGAGTTCTTTAGGTTTACTTGTGTTATTTGGGTGATCGCTTCGATCCAAGACTTCTCTCGTTGTCGACCAGTTGGGGCGAATAGATGGTGCCGTTCCAACTTATTTGCATTTATTACGGGGAGTCAAAGGGTCGTATCCATGTCCGTTGATCAAATACTTTTTCAGCCGTTGGATCCCTTAGATCTGCCCCTATAAATAGGGGGGTGACTTATATTCTTCATTTGCAATTTCCCAAAAAGGATGGAGATCTCAAATTCCTTAGATTTTATTCTGCCCTCTGATCCCATTGTCTTCAAAAAATCACATTATCACGATTTATTTATTCAAAATAGTGAAGTCGTTCCCAGTCTTGTATTGACGGGTCCCATGCCAAGCCTACCTTGTATCGACGGGTCCCATGAGATCTCTGCATTAGTCTTCATCATACTAGAGGTCCGTGGTTTCCGTTTGCACATGGTGGGTTCATACTTGCCAGTCACCCCTGTTCTTCGATGTAACCTCAGGAGTGATAGACCACCGGGGTGGCTGGTAAACTTACCGTTTCACGACGGTCCCGAAGAGATGCTGCTATAGAGTAAAATGTTTTATAGATAAAGTAAAAGCAGTATCTTCTTGCGGGTGAGTGAGCATTGCTGGCTATCTGGCTGGTAATGTTCATTTCGTCTGGAAGAACATTTGATCTTCAGAGCCTGGCCGTCGAACCAAAGAAGTCGACCATCCTGAGCAGCATGCTTCTTAGGTGGTTTATCATAATCGACGAGGTACTAGGGAGGAGATTGGTGTTTCCGTGGACATTGTCGTGAAGATCGCCGATAACAGAGGATCATCTTATTTACACATTGTAATGATCTCTAAGTAGTATGTAGGCCTTTGTAACGTATGATTTTGTATGTAACTGTTTTGATGAATAAAATATACTTTATTCCTTGTATCTTCCTTGTCGTTAATTCTGTCATAATTTACTTATGAGTAGCTTCATCCGAGCAGACGGTTTTATACTTAGTCTATCTTCAAAACTTTAGCAGATCATTCAGATCGTTAGGAACAGATCAAGGAGTTTTTATTGAGCGTATCAATGTTTACTCGACTTGTCATAATCTAGAACTTTTGGTTTTTAACCCAAAGTCTTTTTGATCGTTTTTAAATAGTTCGAGGAGTGTTTATCGAGCGGATCGATGTTTACTCAACTCCTTTTGATTAGACTTAGGTTTTTAACTCAAACAGTCTTTTCGATTGTCGTAAATAATTCGAGGAGTGTTTATCGAGCGGATCGATGTTTACTCGACTCTTTTTTGATTGTAGACTTAGGTTTTTAACCCAAAGAGTCTTTTTGATATATCGAGGAGTTTTTATTGAGCGGATCAATGTTTACTCGACTCGTTTTTTTTATTAGACTTAGGTTTTTAACCAAAAAGTCTTTAGATTGAGCGAGGAGTTTTTATTGAGCGGATCAATGTATACTCGACTCGTTTTTTATTAGACTTAGGTTTTTATCTCAAACAGTCTTTTCGATTGTCGTAAATAATTCGAGGAGTGTTTATCGAGCGGATCGATGTTTACTCGACTCTTTTTTGATTGTAGACTTAGGTTTTTAACCCAAAGAGTCTTTTTGATATATCGAGGAGTTTTTATTGAGCGGATCAATGTTTACTCGACTCGTTTTTTTTTTTTATTAGACTTAGGTTTTTAACCAAAAAGTCTTTAGATTGAGCGAGGAGTTTTTATTGAGCGGATCAATGTATACTCGACTCGTTTTTTATTAGACTTAGGTTTTTAACCCAAAAAGTCTTTAGATCGATAAGTTTGAGCGAGGAGTTTTTATTGAGCGGATCAATGTTTACTCAACTCGTTTTTGATTATACTTAGGTTTTTAACCCAAAAAGTATTTTTGATATATCGAGGAGTTTTTATTGAGCGGATCAATGTTTACTCGACTCGTTTTAGATTAGACTTAGGTTTTTAACCCAAAAAAGTCTTTTTGATATATCGAGGAGTTTTTATTGAGCGGATCAATGTTTACTCGACTCGTTTTAGATTAGACTTAGGTTTTTAACCCAAAAAAGTCTTTTTGATATATCGAGGAGTTTTTATTGAGCGGATCAATGTTTACTCGACTCGTTTTAGATTAGACTTAGGTTTTTAACCCAAAAAAGTCTTTTTGATATATCGAGGAGTTTTTATTGAGCGGATCAATGTTTACTCAACTCGTTTTTGATTATACTTAGGTTTTTAACCCAAAAAGTATTTTTGATATATCGAGGAGTTTTTATTGAGCGGATCAATGTTTACTCGACTCGTTTTTGATTATAGACTTAGGTAAGTCTTTTTGGTATATCGAGGAGTTTTTATTGAGCGGATCAATGTTTACTCGACTCGTTTCGTTCTGACAATATGATTGCGCGATTTCGACGAATGTTTAACCGATATAATCGATATATATAAAATGCCAAAGAAATTTTTACTAATTGAACTTTAGGCCAAGGCCTTTATTACAAAGATCGAAATTTGATAAAGTAAAAGGTAAAATAATGCAGTATAACCTGCTAAAATTTATTTACCATAGTATTTCCTAAGGTTGACAGCATTCCAGGTTCTTGGTAAGGCAGTTCCATCCAAGTGTGCAATTCTGTATGAACCTTTCTTCCCCACGCCAATGACTATGTAAGGTCCATCCCAATTTTGTTGTAACTTTCCCACATGCTTGGATACTTCTACCTTTTTCAAGACCAAATCTCCTTCTTTGAAGGTTCGGATGCGTACTTTTTGATTGTATGCTTTCTCCATATTAGCTTTAGTGGTTTGTAAGCGTACAGCAGCTTTATCTCTTAAAGCTTCTGTTAAATCAATGTCGTTTTCTCTTGACTTTTCATTTTCTTGGTCATCGAACATTTCTACTCTTGGCGTTGGGATTAGGGTTTCCACAGGGATAACCGCTTCCGACCCATATACCAAACTAAATGGGGTTTCCCCAGTTGAGTTCCTTACCGTCGTCCGATTAGCCCATAATACTCCTGGGAGTTCATCAAGCCATTTTCCTTTGGCTGCTCCTAATCTTTTTTCCAAAGATTTTATTATCTCTCTGTTTGCTACTTCAGTTTGTCCATTTGCTCGAGGATGTCCTACCGAGGTAAAATTTTGTTGAATTCCAAGTTTTGTACACCATTCTATTATCTGTTTCCCCGCGAACTGAGTTCCATTATCGGAGATAAGGATCCTTGGGATGCCGAATCGACAAACTATGAATTTCCATAGGAAATTGATAACTTGGAATTGGGTTATTCGGGCGAGGGCGACGCATTCTATCCATTTGCTGAAGTACTCTACGGCGACCAGGACATAAGATTTCTTTGATCTGGCCACTGGGAAAGGTCCCACGATGTCCATTCCCCATTGCTCGAATGGCCAACAAACTGGAATAGGGTGCATGTTTTCTGCCGGTCGATGACATATGTTAGCATGGATCTGGCAGTGATGACATTCTTGGACATATTGAGCGGCATCTTTATTGATGGTCGGCCAATAGCAACCCGTCCTGAGACATTTTAAAGCCAATGCTCTTGATCCGCTGTGGTTTCCTGCATCCCCATCATGTATTTCTCGTAGTATATCGATGGTTTGTGATTCAGGTACGCATTTCAGAAGAATCCCTGATACTGATCTTCGGTAGAGTTTTCCTTCTATGAGTGTATATTTCGGAGCTCGATATTTTATTTTCCGAGCTTCATTTTGGTCAGGTGGTAATTTTTCTTCTCGAAGATAGTCTATCATTGGGGTCATCCAGTTTTCTTCGGCTTCTTCGATTTCCATTATATCGACTACTGGCGTTTCGTCGATGTCGATTGCTGGTGTATTAGAGACCAACCAGTTGATCACCCGTTCGGTCTTTCCGTCATGGGATCCTGTGAATTTCGATAGCTGATCGGCCCATTTATTTTCCGAACGTGGTATGTTCTGGATACTAAAACTTTCAAATTTCTCAGCTAGAGTTTTCACTTTGGCGAGGTATTTGACCATGTTGAATTCCTTAGCCTCGTATAGGCCTTCTATCTGTCTTTGCACTAATTCTGAATCAGTGAGTACCTTAAGAGTTTTTATATTGGCTTTGATCGCCATCTCCATTCCTGCGATTAATGCTTCATATTCAGCTTCATTGTTTGTCACAACGAAGTCCAGTGTTATCGCACAATTTAAATCTTCCTTATTTGGTCCGGTGAAGTTGATTCCGGCGCCTCCTCCTTCTCGGCATGAAGCACCATCGACATGCATTAGCCAAGTTTGATCTTCAATGATCAAAACATCCTCGTTGGGGCAGCTCGATGATTCAGTAGCCTGTGTCGGTGTTTCTAATATAAAATCGGCCAACACTTGGGCCTTGATGGCAATCCTTGGTTTGTAGTCTACCTCGAACTGACTGAGTTCGATGGCCCATTTGATTAGTCGACCGGAGGCTTCTGGTTTTGCTAGAACTTGCCTTAGTGGCTGATTCGTCAGAACGATGATTTTGTAAGTTAAGAAGTAGGGTCGGAGTTTTCGTGCGGCCACTACTAAGGCCAGTGTGAATTTTTCTATTTCTAAGTAATTCTTCTCCGCCCCTTGTAATAATTTGCTGAGATAATATACAGGCTTATGATCTGAGCCCTCGATTTTGATTAGTACCGAACTAATCGCTGCATCGGAGATGGAGATGTACATGTACAACGGTTCTCCTTCTGTTGGTTTTGCCAACATCGGAGGTGTCGACAAATATTCTTTGAGCTGCTCGAAGGCCTGATCGCATTCTTCGGTCCAAACAAAGTTCTTCGCCTTTCGGAGAGTTTGGAAAAAAGGGAGGCTTTTGTCTGCAGACTTTGATATAAATCTGTTTAATGCTACGATTTTTCCTAACTAGGCTTTGTACTTGAGAGATAGTTTTAGGAGGTTTCATTTCAGTTATGGCTCGGATTTTTTTTGGATTGGCTTCAATTCCGCGTTGGTGAACTAGATATCCCAAGAATTTTCCTGATTTGACACCAAAGGTGCATTTTGCGGGGTTTAACTTCATACGATATTTTCTTAAGATCTGAAAGCATCGATCGAGATGCTTTACATGATCTGCTTCGTTCATACTTTTGACCAGCATGTCGTCCACGTAGACTTCCATCAGTTCTCCGATTAATTCTTTGAACATTAGGTTTACTAACCTTTGGTAAGTAGCTCCGGCATTTCTCAAGCCGAATGGCATTACTATGAAGCAATATACTCCCTGCTCGGTTACGAATGCGGTCTTTTCTTGATCCCTCTCATCCATGTATATTTGGTAAAACCCTTGGAAGGCGTCCATCATACTGAATAATGCGAAGCCAGCTGTCGAGTCGACCAATAAGTCGATCCTTGGCAGGGGGTAAGGGTCACGCGGACACAACTTGTTGAGGTCGGTGAAATCATTACACATCCTCCATTTATTATCTTTTTTATCTCCTTTAGCGACTAGTACGACATTGCATAGCCATTCCGAGAAATGAATTTCTCGGATTTGTTTTGCCTCGAGCAACCTTTCAACCTCGGCTTTGATAATTTTATCTTTCACCGGTCCATGATTTCTCTTCTTCTGTCTGGCGGGTTTCGCCAAAGGATCTATTTTTAGGGAATGCTTTATTATTCGAGGATCAATTCCTTCAATGTCATTTGCGCTCCAAGCGAAGACATCGGCATTGTTTCTGAGGAAGTCGATCAGCATTATTTCTCCTTCTTCGCTCAACTCTGTACCAATTCTCGTCTTTTTGGATGAGTCGCCTTCTACTAGAATTATATCTTTATGTTCAGGGGGTTTCAAAGATAAGTCTAGCGGTTCTTTCCCCTTTTTATCTAGTCGATCAGTACTAGGAATTTCAACCTCGTTTCTAATGAGATCGCCTTCGATCTTTCTCTTGCTCGGAGTAATGGACTTAGGATGTTCTTTCATTGTTAACGAAGTACTATAGCAGTCCCAAACCATGCAATGGTCGTTTGTTATTTCTCCGATGCCTGTATCGGTTGGAAACTTTATCTTCTGATGATAAGTAGAGACAACAGCTCGGAATAGATTGAGAGCAGGTCGTCCCAATATCGCATTATAAGCGAAAGGGGTTTCTACTACTAGAAATTTTACTAGCTTCACTGTCCGGTGGGGTACTTTTCCGAGCGATACGCTCAAAGTTATCGTTCCGCTGGGGATGATTTCGGACCCCCCGAATCCTATTAATGGCGTAGCTACTTTCTGCAAGTTTATCTGCCCCAAGTCCATTTGGGCTAAAACTTCTCGGGAGATAATATTAGCTGAGCTCCCATTATCTATTAAGATTCTCTTGACATTGTAATTTGCTATTTCTAGCGATATTACCATAGGGAAGTCGGGGTTATCCTCTCTTGCGTCCCAAGTAATATTTTTAGGTGCCTCGCCTTCATTAAAACTGATCTGCTGATCGTTTGACGGCCTGCTTTCCAAGGTCCAAATTTCTTTTGGGTATTTTGAGTTTCCAATTATGGACCTGGCAGTTCTTCGCCGGGCGTTACGACTATCTCCACCCGCGGGACCCCCGGAGATCGTATGGATAGTTCCAATGATCTGGTCGTGGTTTGACTCCTGAATAGGTCGTCGCTCAGGTGATCTTTGATGAGAATTTCTCCTTCGATCAACATTCCGAGGGCTCCTACTTCTTTCCCTTTTACGGTTATCTCGCTCTATGTATTCGTCAAGTTTTCCTTGCTCGATAAGTTTCTCAACCTCTCTTTTGAGGTGAAAACAATTCTCCGTTCGATGTCCATGTGCCCTATGGTATTTACAGTATTGATCGTAGTTTCGAGAGCCTGGTCTCGGCTGTGCGATTTTCCTCGCTTCGGGAATCCAGTTATTTCTTTCTAGGACTTCCAATATTTCTTCCATTGGAACATTTAACCTTGGATGTTCTACTTGATTCACCCTGCTTCTTATTGGTTGATCATGGTTTCTTGGTCTTTGGTAGAAATTAGGTTGTCTGTCATGATCGGCTTTGTTGTATTCCAGTCGGTGGAAAACATTACCCCTCCTGGAAGATCGCTCGTAATCCGAAGCTTTTTGGGTAGGAAACCTATCGTGCCGTTTGGAGCCTGAGGTGGTGGCTTTGTTTTTGTTTTTATCCTTAAAGGAATTCATCTCTTCTTGGGTCATATATTTAGAAGCCAAACTCATAATGTCGGAAAACGTTCTCGGTTGTTTTCGACTGAGGGCGTTTCCGAATTGCCTATTTTTAGTGAGGTCGAAGAGGATAGAAATTATGTAATCGATATTCGGTGAGTCGATTTTGAGTAATTCCACGTTGAACCTCGCCAACCAATTTCTTAGGGTTTCTCCCTCTTGTTGATGTATGGTTCCCAGGTAGCTCATCGGAAGTTTTTGTCTCTTCTGACTGGCAAACTGCTGCGTTAGTTTATTGCATAATTCTCGGAAACTGAATATAGAGTTGGCCGGTTGTTTGGCAAACCAATCCAGCGCGAGTCCTTCGAATGTTGTTACCATTAGCTTGGCGGTGAATTCGGCGGAGTGGGCGTACAAATTCATTATGTTCGTAAAGCTAAAGATATAATCGTCCGGGTCGGTGGTTCCATCATATCGGGGTAGTCTTCCCGGGACCTGTCCTGCGGACTGTGCTTCTTTTATTTCCCTGCAGAAAGGAGAGCAAGCCGCAAGGCTTTCCTGGAGTTCTGCAGTCCGGGCCCACGGGTTCTGCACAGATCGTAATCGTTGTTCGAGTCGCTCCTGTACCATCCTTTCAATTTCTCGTTCTGAGAATCGAGTCGCTCTCGGTCGATAGGGGATTGTATCATCTATATCATCTTCGATTGGGATGATCGTTCGTTCCTTCGATCCGCTGCGAACTGCTTGTGGTACTCTTCGACCAGTTCTTCTTTGGGGACGGTTGTCAGATGGTTTAGAATTTACGTGCTGTGGGCTGTGTAGCGAGCGTCGCTCACTCGCTGGGCTGTCAGCTTGTTGAGAGGTCCGTTCGTTCGGCCTTGGCACTCCTGGCGCGGGAGTTGCCCCAGGAGCCGTAACGTTTTGAGGAATTTGGTCTAAAACTAGCAATTCTTCTGGAGAGAGTGATTTGAAGAGCATCGCTATTTGTTTCAGTTTTTCCTGAGCGCCAGGGAGAGGAACGCGTATTTCGGGAACTTCGGGTTCCTCTGGTATAGTACCGGTAAGACCTCCTTGGTGTTCCTGCTGACGTGATCGGGTATCTGGGAGATTTTCATTGGTGTTGGGATTGTTGTTATCGTTGTTGTCTTGTGGATCTTCAGATGTGTTGTGGCCGGTGGTTGTATTGCTTCTCGCTCCAACACGAGCGCTTTTCCTTGGGCGAGCCATGTGTCGATTCGAATAATTAACCTAGCCCCTCGGTGGGCGCCAACTGATTTAGCCGGATTTCGTCGGGTTAATTGTATATCAGTGAATTTGTATATTTAGTAGGGCTCCGTTACTTTATTCCGGATGGATCAATCACAAAGAAAAGCAATGATTAAGAACAAGAAGTATAACCACAAGTAAAGCTAATAACACATCAATATGGAGAGCAAAATACTATGAATGATATAGATTCTTATTCAGTTGTAATGCCTTAGGCAGAGAATATTTGTGTATCCTTGAAGTATAGGATTTCGTAGTTGTTTAATACAATGATTAACTAGGTATTTATACAATGTTTAACCTAGTTTTACAAGGAATCATAGTCCTAATAGGACTCGGCCCATATATCCTTCATGGGTCCGGAGTATTATCTTTAGATCGAAGAGAGCAGTGCTTGGCCGGGTCTGTTAGACGATCTTGACCTGCTCGGATTGGTCTAATCGATCTTTAACATCTTCGTTCGATTCGAGTAATATGTAGGGTGCGAAATAGCCCCCATCAAGCACATAGCTACATCACTCGGAGTCGAGGACGATTCTGAGATTTCTCAGCCAGTCAACGAAGTTTGAGCCATTCAATTTGTTTGCGTCGAGGATAACAGATAATGGATTCTTAGACATTGTACTTAATATCTACAAATGGAAAGAAGACAACATTAAGCTAACTGATCTTATATCTAATACTTATAATTAACGAATTTTGGACTTGTTTTCGAAAAAGTTCTCCCACTATTTTATCGAAACAATCACCCCTTTGACTGCTCAGGAATTTTAATTCCTAGTAGGTCTTGACGTCCCAGCAGCAATTAATTGCACCCACGACTCGTGGCCATACAACCAATTCTCCAGGTAGGTATACCTTTTACCAATTGTGTTACTCCACAACCTTCAAGCTTGTTTTGCCTCGGTTTTCGCACTTATCTAGCACTGCTACATCATAAGTGTTACTAATCGTTAAGTCTAACCCATCAATCGTGATGAGCAACGGGCCCGGTCGTGAGTTCTCCGTAACTAGTTATCGGTCGATCCTCACATCCCGACCAGTCCTCACCCTTGTCGTGTTTAGTTAAAAACAGGAGTCAAGGAATTTCACGTATTGTCCCTTTCTTCGACTCGGGTGCCAGACTCTGGATCACCTCTATCGATAAGTAGACAACATACGTTAGTCCCTATTGATGGAAGGCTTGGATTTATATAAATACTTCATTTTATTTTAATCCAATATGACTTAATATTTAATTCGAGAGGGGAATTTCTGGTTTTGAAAGTTATGCTAACTCTCCTCGAGATCTCACCGATTCAGTTATGCTTTATCTTTTATTACGATCTAGTTTCTAGCGCGCATCTCATACAAGCTAAACATAAATCGACAAAAATAAATAAAAGCCATACAAACCTAGCATGCATACTACCACAATATATTTTCGATCGGGAGCCTCCTATGTGGGCCATCATCGAGCCAATGATGTTGGCCCTATTGGTCAATCTAAAGGGTTTGTAAATGGGCCTATGCTATTACACAATGTACCACGCATACATGGCCTTCATATCTTCTTGGGTTCCCACCTTGCTTGTAAACGGGCCTCCATACTAAACTAGGAAAGCAGTAAAGCCCTATTCTATTACAAAGACTCAAAATGGCCCAAAAACATAATATGCTCGCAGACCCAATAAAAACCAAACAATAAATTAAACCAATCACATCTAACCTAAGGTCAAGGCTCGGCTCAATCGAAAACCACGTAAACAATTCACATAGAGCAAGAAACAAGCAAACATCCTTTACCTATTTCTTTCTTAATTTTAAAACTACCTTTTAAAATTATCTCCCTATGATTCTTACTTTTTAGTCACTACTAATTATGACAAAATGAATATTCGGGTAAACAAAAATTAATTTTCTGCTCAAATTCAGATTCTGTTTTTCAACTTTTGAAAATTGCATTTTCGCCCCTCAACTTTCAAAAATTGCACTTTGACCCCAAAACTTTTAAAAAGTTACAAAAACACCCCTGGGCAGATACCAGAAAAATAATATTTTGAATTCTGAAAATTTTTCGATTTTTCAAATTGACCCCTCAAGTTTCGGTAATTGCAAAACAGCCCCAAAATTTTCGGAAATTACAAAATGTCCCCAAAACGCGTGCGACCAGATTTGCAAAAACAGTCCATAATTTTGAAAATTCCAGATTCCAAAAATTCGAATTTTTCAGCCCTCTAAAACCCTATATGCGATTTTTATCATTAAAAGTCCTGAAGTTTTCAAAAACTATAAAAACGGCACAGATCTAAAAAAGCAGTTTTACCCAATCATAGATCCAGTCATAACAAGTAAGAATCAACTTACAGAACATAATTATCACGTGTTTACATATACATAATTAAACATATATGGTGGAAACACATTATGTTCAGGCTTTTCGTATAATAATGATGGAGTTGGCTCTGATACCACTGTTGGGATAGTGGTTGGGATGCCTCGATTGTCAGAACAACGACAGTGCGGAATTTAAAATTTTTTGAAGCACCCAAGGTCCCATATTAATTCTCCATATTAATTACACGTAAGCAAGAACAAAAACACACATTAATTTAACAAGGGTGTTTATGCGATATACCTCACCACAGGCAAGGTGGTGGCAACCTTCGATTCTGATTCTGCAACTGGATCTGGATCTGGATCTGGCTCACAGAAGTGATCCAAGCGTCTCACCTCCAAAGTAAGTCCACACCAATTGGATTCTGGCAACACCTCAAGATCTTAGGCTCAGAACTGGATTCAGGAGGTTTGTTGAAGCAGGACTGTGTAGATTCTCTTGACGAGTCAAGATCTAACACAGAGGAACAAGAGGAGATGGGCGGCGGCACAAGAGCAGCCCACGGCAGCAGGGTGGCGGCGTCTCTTGGTGGCGGCGGCGGCTAGGGCTTCTAGCACAAGGGGGGGCGGCGGCTAGGTTGAGAGGAAAGCTAGGGTTTTTCTACTTAGTGTGTTAGCTTATGAGCTCAAGTAGATCCCCTTTATATAGACTCCCTCAACTTAGGTTTTGCAAGACTCCTTATGGGCTTTTAATTAAAAGCCCATGTCTTGCAAGCCCTCTTCATTTAATTAATTACTTAATTAAATGCCCAGTCTAATTAAATCATTATTTCTTTTATATAATTAATTAGCAACTCAATTAAGTATTTAATTAATTAAGTTAGCCAATTAATTAATCTCCCACTTGAATAAATACCTTTAATTCATTTAATTGATTTAATTACCTTTAAATCAATTAATTCCTTTTAGTATCCTTTTCAAAAGTCACCGTCCAATTGTATTGTGTGTGACCCTCTGGGTTCACCATCAATTGGCAGCAGGCCTACGAATTCCTCGTGATTTAATTTATGAACAATAAATTGCTCCGGTCAATTAAACAACCTTTAATTGACCACTCCTAGAATCAATTCCTCTATTAACTCAGGAGTACCTACACTTCATGGTCGATGTCTAGCCACAAGCCCATGAAGCCCAACTTCAGGTGAATTGATACTTGTGAACCTCGTCTCATATATTTACCATGTACATACGGTCCTTCTATCGACTAATATTCCCGATCAAGACTTAGGGTGTGTGAATACGAGTTGTTTCTTCAATCATTTGCCATTAATGACCTCGGACTTCAGCATTTATTACTCCAGTGGCATTTATTACCGTTGGGACGACTTCTTGATCTTTCCTCTTGGCTGATGAGAGTACAAGTCTGATGATGAACAAAGCTGATCTGAAACTTGAACAAATCTGATTTGAGTCGGCTGATTTACACCAGCCTGATTTATTCTCTTCAGCAGATCAGTAGTCTTCTGGACCTTGAATATTTGACCCGTCTGATATGTCTTCTTGGTTAAAACTCCTTTTAAGGGATTACAACTAAGTTGTCTTTACTTAGCTGATATGTAGTTTTGGAAATCATCAAAACCTCCCTTAACTAAATCGAATTCAGTGCAATCCATCTTCATCTTTATCCAACAAGCATTAAGAACCCCATTCGCATCTTTGATTTTCATAAACTCTGAGCCATACATTTGAAGTTAACTTTCGTTTTTTAACCACATATTCTTCACTTTCTATGTTAACACCTACTACCCCACCTATATTACTTGTGGATTCTGTCATATTTTGATCATTCATTTGGGTAGTATTTGACATTTTGATTTTATATTCCTGAATCGAACAAATGAACAAGTAAGAAATATGCTTTGTTTTCATGAAAACTTAAATCCTAGTTTTACTAAGGTGCACAAAATATTATATAGAATTATTAATGCATATCCAACTTAAGATGAGGAAAAAATTTACCACTGCACGATTCTTTCCAAATCTGAGAAATACAAAAAATTAAATTTCTGTAAAAGATAGAAAAATAAGATTTTGTATATAGAACTGAAGATAATAAAAAAAATAGCGATTTTTGCTTGATTTTGTCCACGACCTGAGAAATACAAAAACTAAATTAAAAAAAAAGTAAGAAAACTAAGATTTAGAGGATAAAATTTGCATTAAAAAATTCGAGGGAATTTACCAATAATCCAATTGAAATGCAATACAGGACCTGGAAAAGTATAACTAATAGATTAGGTATAAAAGAGAATGAGAAGGAAAGAGAAAAATAATTGTGAATGAAATTGAGAAAGGCAACCTTGACGGCGGTTGTAGAACGAAGAAAGAAACCCTAACTCATATTGTGAGCCAATATATATGTGTTATAATTTTTCAAATTTTTTTTTTTTTGATATAAAACTTAAAATAATTATAAAAAAGAAAAAAAACTTAAACTGATGTTAGCTTGGCCTTGGACGCAATTGCAAAATAACTAATTCATGTTTCCATTCCACATCTTAATAAATTATATGGTGGCATAGAAGAATTTAAAATATGTTGTTTTTCCTTTTTTATCTCAAATCAGGCAACCTATATTCGATAAATTTGTGAAGTTTATGGAATTATTAAAATTATATCTTGGTCGGTGGATACTTATAATCAACATTAACGAATTATGTACTTAACCAACATTCTAATTGCACGTGAAAGGCGAAACATGAAAATTAAATGTATATACTATTACATCAAATATTATCCGGATGTGGATCTTTAACGGATCGGATCAGCCTAGATCCATATTCGCTCCATATAATTCGAATTACGGATCTTTTTAATCGGATCAGCTCCATCGAATCTCTAATCGGACAATTATCCTAATAAATCGGACCGGATTCAGATTGGATCCGGATTGAAATCCTCCCCATTGACAGCCCTATGGATGACAATTGATCATGATTCATGGGTTGTCCTACTAGAGGTTTGGTACATTCCAATTGAATCCATCTTTTTCCTAATGTTGATGTGTAGGCTTTAGTTTAGTTTTATATGGACTAAAAGTAAGTTCATAAATGAGTTAAATGAAAAAAAACATTCAGCTAATCTAGTAAACCTTTAATGGTTAGTCACTATAATGCAGCAAACTCAAGTTCGAATTTCTATTGAAGAATGTTCTCACTTAATGTGTTCGACGTATTTAAAAATGAATTAAATTAACTGTAAGACCCAAATACCCTTGGAAAACCTAAAAACAACCATGTGAAAGTAGGGGACTATGAGCTTGAGATTTATCTAAACCCCATCTCTATATTCATGAATTTCATTCAGATTTTTTAACATTGCAAGAATCTTTTTTCAAACCCAAATGATTTGTTATATTAATCTTTGCGGTCGAACCCAAAATATACAGATATAATATATTTGATTTTTGTTTAAATAACACTTCTAAAAGAATGAAATATAATCAATTATGGTTTAATGAGTTTGAAGAAATTAAAATTTTGATTTTCAATAATCAAAGTACTTTCCATAAAATTTCGTTATAAATTGAAATATGCACTTCTACCTCCACTTACAACTTAATCTTGAAACCCACGAGGTCATTTAAATTAATTTAGAATATCCAGTATTTGTGTAGTCTAACAAGCTCCAACATAAAATGAAAATTAAAATATATCAATATCCGACATTGTACCTCTTGTTTCGAGGTATTTATTAGATATCGTTCGAAAACGATTTTAGTAATGTAATAAATCAAATTATATTATGCAGGAGTTAAGGTAAACATTAGACATTGAATTATATCATTAATTCACTTATTGTTGGATTGGCATAAGCCTTATTGATGTTAGTGCAAGATCAACAATTTCAGACATTGTTCTCAACCTACACTATTACCAAATTCATTATTTGTTTGAACACCTTCACTGTATGAGTCGATCGGGTGGTACCGAACATCAAACTTGAGGTTATTTGTGTTGCGCATTTCTCCTTAAAGAACCAATTAACCACGACTTCATAGATGTAGCAGTAATGGATAAATCAAGCCATGTTTCATAATCAAGTTTTGAATACTATCTCTTTAGCCTCTATTCTTTGTCCCATTTAATTTTATGCGATTATAAAATGTGCTTCAACATAATAATACCCTTCTGTTTAAGCTTTGCAATTGCAACATCAGCATCGGAATTCAAATAATTAATAGGCCATGTTTACTTTGGATGTTTGCTTATTAGGAGTCCTAAGTTTTGGAAACTCAAAATTTCTAAAATTGGTTCCTATAAACACATTTTAATTCTTTTTATAATTTAACATTTTAAGAAATCGTATCACACAAAAACGAGCTGATGACCACAATGACAACGACTAGACGGACGCCATCAATCCGTAAACCTACGTAGTTTGCTAAGAGAAGAGAAAGGAGGAAAGAAAATAACTTTACTAGAATAAAAGTATAGACTTCATGCGCGCGGAGATACATACATAGTAATTTGTTGGAATTGGAAAAATCTTCGTCTCAAAATCAAAGAGAAAGAAATTTTTTTAAGTTCTAGAAAACAGAACAGTGGTTTCCCAGAAATCATACATAATGTATATACATTGACATTTTCAAATCCACAAAATCTCAATTAAGTCACATACGTTCCCCAATTTCTACGTTTTTTTTCGTATCAAAACTTTGTTTACATAATTATTCTCATTCCCAAACTTCAAAACCTTAAAAGTTAAAACTATAACAACAAACCATACAAACTCCCCTTTCCAAATTTAAGCATATTGAATGTAAGTAGTGTTCTTAACTATTCCGCTTTTGCTCATTTGGATTTCTTCATCCTCACGTGTATAGTCATCATTCTTGGGCCTCCCCCACCTATGCTTCATTTCTGGAGGTACGAGCACCTCAATTTCATCCTTATTATCAATCTTAACTACGTTCCTCTTGTTTTCTTCATGAGTTGAATTGTCAACCCTTTTTCTTTTACTGTGAACTTTTTTTTTGTTCCGATTAATCAACTCTCTCCCAACTTTCATCTTAATTGGCACACACATTAAAATCCTACTCAAATTAGATAAGTAAATAATAAAAATTCAATCTTGAAACAAAATCACAAAACCAATGCAGAAAATATAAAGAATTTAGATGTCTTACCAAAGCGAAGCAGAGGTGTGCCTGAAGAAGAACACAGACAAATTAAATCCTACCAGATTAGATAAGTAAACAATAAAAGTTCAATCTTGAAACAAAATCGCAAAATCAATGTAGAAAAAATGAAGAATTGAGATATGTCTTACCAATGCGAAACAGAGGTGTGCATGAAGAAGAACACAAGCAAATTAAATCCTGCCAAATTAGTAAACAACTAATATTCAATCTTGAAACAAAATAACAAAATCAATGCAAAAAAGAATGAAGAATTGAGATATGTCTTACCAATGCAAAACAGAGTCGTGCCTGAGTAAAATGCAGTATGAGCTGTATATATTACTGTACAGATAGCTTTTTAAGGTTGGTACCAGATTTGGATGATGATGGATTATCTACATTTATTACCGTAATTTGGATTCTAATACGGAAATTTTTCCTCATTAATTACATTTACAATTTGAAATTCCGAAATAGAGTTGACTGATTTTGACGTTATCTTTATCCACATGGGGGTTTTAGGGATTCAATTGTCATTGCGAAGGATTATTGTGGGATTTTAAATTCAGTTGCTCGGCAATATATAGTCCGCAATATGAGCTAAGCTTTTATAACTTTTTCCCCATTTTGGTTTAAAAACTCGTTTCTTGAGTTATTTGCATATCATATTACAATATTAGGTTGGATTAATTCTTCTATCATTTGATTCATGAACCATATGGGTTTTAGTAATTTAAAGATATCATGAATAAAATAAAACAGTTACCGTGAATATCCGTTTATGCTCCTACTAAAGATGTGCATAATATCAGACAATTGTTTCCCGTGAATATCCATTTATGCTTCTACTAAAATGTGCATAAGATCAGAGAATTTTTTATAAGTAATTAGTGCATGGTTTGTATCTCAGAGATAAAAAAGAAAAATAAATTGCATGATTCAATATTTCATGTTTAGGATATGTTTTCATCAACTTAATATTGTAAATATTTCGAAAACACAAGGAAAATTGTTAAATTAAAACAAAATTGAGAGTTTGAAAGCAATATAAAGAATTTCAAAGCTACAACATTCTAATTGCACGTGAAAGGTGAAACATGAAAATTAAATGTATATACTATTATATTAAATATTATTCGGATGCGGATCTTTAACGGATCGGATCAGCCTAGATCCATATTCGCTCCATATAATTCGAATTACGGATCTTCTTAACCGGATCAATTCCATCGAATCTCTAATCGGACAATTATCCTGATAAATCAGACCGGATTCAGATCCGATCCGGATAGAAATCCGCCCCATTGACAGCCCTAGTCGTAATGTCGTATTAAAAAGATTTAAGTGGATATAAGCAAAAGAAATCGACATAGCCCACATATTTTTTGTCAAACAGATTGGACTGTGTTCTTTTGAAATATTTGGCCCAAGTGACCAGTGATTGGGTTGTCTTCTAAGTCTGTCAATGGGTCTGATTCTATTTGGGTAAGGCTTATCCATATTCGACTTCATTTCTAGATTTTTTGAATTCAATTGATATTTGTCGGATTTTGCCAGATATTGGATCTTTTCGGATCCAATAAAAAATTATTTAAGAAATTAAATTAATATTTTTTTTCTTAAAATAAGTTTATTAACTTTACAATTTTATTTAATTTTGGCCCACTGGTTCAAACTTTCTTTACTATTGTTCATAGTAAGATTTAATTTGGAATTTTGATATGATTGAAATATATCCACCGGATTATTTATTCCAATTATTTGCATATTGTTTAGTAGACTGAAACAATAAAAATAATTGAAGAGAGGGGATATAATTTATAACATATTAAGAGCATCTCAATTAATAATTTAATAACTTAAGTACGTGATATAGTTGAAAAATGGAATGCAATCTGTTGTTATTACTTATAAGGAACATTGCGATCAAAAGAAGCGACATATATTTATTATATTGATAAGATTAATGTATACCATCTAAAAGGAAAAAGATAAGATTAATGTATAACTTCAAATTTTTCATAAATACTTTTTAGTTCGACATATAATATACATGAATGAGTATTAATTGATGACAATATAATTTAAATTATATTTTGTTATCGAAGTTGATACTTGTTACATGATAATAATAAATATCTCAATTTGAGTGCACATTAAATCGAAAAATTTAATAATTGTTTATTTATTAATTATTGATACCATATTGAAGATAAGCATAAAAGTACGACATAATCCGTAAACTACATAAAATTTGTATCTGTATAGCCTCTATGAAAATTGGATCAAACAAAATAAAGTAGCATGTCGTAATTAGGGCTGTCAATGGGCCGGATTCGGAGTGGATCTGGGTGACTCCGGATTCGAATCCGAAAATTGAAAGTTGTATCCGAATCCGATCGAAGATACTACCGGATATGCAAAAGAGCTACCAAATCCGAATCCGTAAAATATTCGATATTCGACTAAAAAATCCGGATCCGAACATAAAAAAGTTAATTTATATTTTAACTTTAAAAGATAAAAAAAAAAAACTATGAATTATCTAATCCAAAAATATATACAAGCTAAAGAGAAATGAAAATAATTGTAGGTAATTTATGGGAACAAAATACAAAGTTTACCAATTTTACAATAAACGTTAAAATTCTACACCTACTTATAATCGAAGGAGGTATATTGTTGGTAATATCAACTTATACATGTTTAATTGGAAGCATTACCACAACATAATAATATCATAACTACAATATCCAAATAGAAGTTGAACGAAGGGGTCACATCCCATAAGACTTTGTTTTTTTCATGGTATATAGTTCCTTTTCAGTGCACTTTTCCTTTCATCTCCTATTACAAAAAAAAAAAAAAAAAAAACACAGTTAAAAATTTGTAACTTTATCCAAAACAGATCACTCAACAAAAAATTTAAAAACAAAAATTAAAGATGTAAATCAAATTAAAGAAAACCCTCAATAATTAATACCTGAACAAGTCTTAGTCTTGTAGTGATCTTATAAATCAAGACCAAAATCCCAACAAAGTGGACAATTTTAATCTCATTCCAATGTTTCGAGTTGAGATACGAGTTAAATCTGCAAAAACTAATAAAATCAATAGCTAAAGTTGATATACACTTTAATAAGCTAATTTTAATATATTTAGATGGTAGTAACTTTATAATTTTTCAGCAATTGCATCAGACTCCAACTTTCTCATATATATCAGATGCAACATATTCCTGAAACATCCAAATATATATATATATATATATATATATATATATATATATATATATATATATATATAAATCAATAAAATCACTATTTTGTCCATAGATTAAAAATCAATCTAAAGGATCTGACAATAGTGTAACCAGTTTAGGAAAAACTTCATTTCAATTCTGGAGCAAAACATATCATATAATTGGCTCAATTGACAATATGATTCTAAATTGTGACAACCAAACCAACAAAAAAGGCCGGCTAGAGAAACCAATTTTAATCATTCCACCCCATATTGGAAAAAAACATAAATTTAGGATTAATATAACAATAATGAACATAACAATGCTAGACTAAAATAACAAAGTTATTCATCTACTTCAATAAGGCTGATTAAGAAAAACTTGTGTGTTAATTACAAACACTAAAATGGGGACAACTTACCAATATTAAAAGTCCAAGTCAAAACCATTTCCATAAATAGGTTTTACAAACAAGCCCTCACAAAATATAATAGATCATTTGGTCAAAAATTGATCTATCCAAAAACCTTCAAAGATAACAAGTATTACTTAAGTACATTATTCATTTTGACACAAGTGAACAAAAAATAGCATAATATGCAAAAGCAAATAAAAAAGAGATTTGTACCTGCAAATTAACCAAAAAACAAAAAAAGAGGCCAAGCTCATTTGTGTTGCAACTTAGCACCCGTAGAACGGCGAGACACTAAGAAAATAGATACGTATAAAACATTAAAACATACAAATAGTTATTAAAAGAGGCCAATTAAAATAATTTGAATGTATGTATACCCTTTCCTTTAGGTAGTTCAATCCAATCTTGTGCACACATCAAAGCATGCACTATATCCGCACCAAGAGCATGCCGACATGGTTCTATAATGTTTACACCAATGCTGAAAGCTGATTCTGAAGCAACGGTTGAGATAGGGGCATCAAGAACATCCCGAGCTATTTTCCCAATAGTAGGAAACCTTGGAGCATTATCGCACCACCAACTTAGGATGTTTAATTCTACAGCTTGAATGATTGTCTCTTCCAAATACCTCTCTAGTTCAGATTTTTGAGCGGCGACAAAGTTAATTTTTCGAGTTTGATTATACCACGTGTTGAATCCCTCCAAGCAATCATCACCAACATTAAAAGAATTACTTGAGTTAGAAACATTATTTTCATCAAATAGAGAAGAAGAAGATGGTGTATTGCTTGAACCTTCACCATATTGATGAAACAAATTACTTAAAGAAGTTCGAATTTTCGACAATTGACTTTCGGCACCTATACCATAAATTTCATTTAAGTAATACTCAACAAAATCTAATTTGAATCGAGGATCACGAATAACACCAAGTGCCATAAGCAAACTACATTCACTCCAATACTTCTCAAACTTTGCTTTCATTGATTCAGCCATTGTTTGAACATAAAATTGTTCATGATCCTCCTATTTTAAAATAGATCGCTGAATTCCACAAACAATTGGAAAATAAATGCTTGAAGTCGGATATTTTACTCCATAAAATTTACATGTGGCCTCATAAAACACTTTTAAACATTTACATATAGCCTCTCCAATTTCCCATTCCTCTCTAGATGGGTACGACTTATACTTTCTATCAACTTGTTCCAAACGTCAAAATGCTTCCTTGATAGAAATGACACTTTCAAGCATAAGATAAGTTGAATTCCATCTAGTAAGAATATCATCACCAGGTTCTCGAAGATTTTGCATCTTTAACTGATTTATAACTTTTCCAAATTGTTGCTTCTTCCTTAGAGGAGAACTATTTTCATAAATAACTGAAACTCTTGTCTTTTCAAGCATTCCATTTACTGCTTTTAAACCATATTGGACAATAAGATTAAGAATATGCACAACACATCTAATGTGAAATATTTCTCCATGTAAAGGAAGCAACCCTAGACCATTAAACCATCTTTTCAATGTTTTTGTCCTCACATCATTTGACATTGCATTGTATACAGTTTGAGAAAAAAAATTCTTTTCAATATTCCATTCCAAAAGCAAGATTTTAATGATTTCAAAAAGAGATAACCCATCATGCTTGGACTCCACATTTGGAAAAAGCAATAATTTTTTTTCTCAAAACCCAATCATTATCAATGAAGTGACAAGTCAAAGAACAATAAGCAACTTTTTTAGTATCACTAGTCCACATATCGCTTGTCAAAGTAATACGACTAGGGAGCTCATCAAGTAGCTTATACACTTTTTTTTTTCTCCATTTCATAAACTTTCATTATATCAGCCCTTAAAGTATTCCAAGAATGAACCCTGAACTTTGGTTGCAAATTATTCACAAAAATAGCAAACAACTCATGTTAAACAATATTAAAAGGATAATTAAGCTTAATAACCATTCTCGACATGTCAAGTCTACTTCGTTCTTGATCAAAGTTGAAGTTTTGTATCTTAATAGTGCTAGTTTCAGCTTCTTCAATAATTGTTTGAAGTTCTTGTTGGCCTTTAGCTTTAGTGGTTCTCAGTAGACACCTTTTCAAGTGATTTCTCAAGTGTGCAGTCCCGCTACTACTAACACCAGTGAATTTCCTTCCGCAATGGTTGCATGTAGCATTGTTGGTCCCAAGTGGTCAGATGAGGTCTAGAGGGAGGGGGGGGTGAATAGACCTCTGAAAATTTTTAGTCAAATTTTAACTTTAAAACTGTTGCTTAAACGTGAACAGACTAAGCTGTTGCAGAACAATGAGTTTACAAGGCTGATCGCGAACAAATCTTAGAACATCTTTGTTGACCACTAATCTGATAGTTACTTAGCTGATTTTGATTAAAATCAGTTTTAATACCAGAATACTTGCAGCGGATTTTTAAAGTGTTTTTCACAAGTAAACTTAGTAGTTTGAAAATTTTATCCCCAGATTTATAAATCCCTTTAAATCCTTTTCAAACAGTTAATCAAGTGTTTTATGCAATCTGAAAATATGCAAGTAAGAAGCAAGATAAAAACACAGGAATTTTTATAGTGGTTATATGGATGTAAATATCCTTTAATCCACTATTCCAAGTCACAAAGATCTTGGGTTATACTAAAAACACACAGTAATCAGTATACTCCACTTACCAACAGGTGATTGGTCTAGTGGAAGGGACTAGTCACTACAAAGTAGCGGACTCAGTTTCGAATCCCTGTTGGGAGAGGTTCCCACATTATGTGCCCGAGGCGCCTCGAAAGGGATTAAACCCTTGGGAAACCAAAAAAAAGTATACTCCATTTACGCCAAAACAACAAATGAATCTGGCCGTAAGCTCACAATAGAAAATCACAAAGAAGACCTATTCTACAGAGTTTTATCACTTCACACAGATGGATAAACACTCCTCACAACACTTTTCACTCAGAAAAATGTGTTTATCTTTTATCTTCAACTTCAGCTTAAGTCAACAAATGACAAGGCTGATGAGTGAGCTATTCTTGAGCTTTTGAGACTTAGAAAATATTTTGCTTCGAAATCAATCTCTCAGTTGCTGTGTTGTATTTTTCTCTTCGTCTCTCTCAGCTATTTATAGTCACTCTTTGAATTATGTCCGTTGAAGTGAGACAAAATTCAAATCTCTTGATTTCTGGTCCTTAATTTCCGCGAACGGCTCTATGCACAGTGACAGTACCGCAAACTGTACTATCTGTCAGGCAGCAGTAAATGCACCGAGTTAATACGAGTTGTTTCTTCAATCATTTGCCATTAATAACCTCGGACTTCAGCATTTATTACTCCAGTGGCATTTATTACCGTTGGGACGACTTCTTGATCTTTCCTCTTGGCTGATGAGAGTACAAGTCTGATGATGAACAAAGCTGATCTGAAACTTGAACAAATCTGATTTGAGTCGGCTGATTTACACCAGTCTGATTTATTCTCTTCAGCAGATCAGTAGTCTTCTGGACCTTGAATATTTGACCCGTCTGATATGTCTTCTTGGTTAAAATTCCTTTTAAGGGATTACAACTAAGTTGTCTTTACTTAGCTGATATGTAGTTTTGGAAATCATCAAAACCTCCCTTAACTAAATCGAATTCAGTGCAATCCATCTTCATCTTTATCCAACAAGCATTAAGAACCCCATTCGCATCTTTGATTTTCATAAACTCGAGCCATACATTTGAAGTTAACTTTCGTTTTTTAACCACATATTCTTCACTTTCTATGTTAACACCTACTACCCCACCTATATTACTTGTGGATTCTGTCATATTTTGATCATTCATTTGGATAGTATTTGACATTTTGATTTTATATTCCTGAATCGAACAAATGAACAAGTAAGAAATATGCTTTGTTTTCATGAAAACTTAAATCCTAGTTTTACTAAGGTGCACAAAATATTATATAGAATTATTAATGCATATCCAACTTAAGATGAGGAAAAAATTTACCACTGCACGATTCTTTCCAAATCTGAGAAATACAAAAAATTAAATTTCTGTAAAAGATAGAAAAATAAGATTTTGTATATAGAACTGAAGATAATAAAAAAAATAGCGATTTTTGCTTGATTCTGTCCACGACCTGAGAAATATAAAAATTAAATTAAAAAAAAAAGTAAGAAAACTAAGATTTAGAGGATAAAATTTGCATTAAAAAATTCGAGGGAATTTACCAATAATCCAATTGAAATGCAATACAGGACCTGGAAAAGTATAACTAATAGATTAGGTATAAAAGAGAATGAGAAGGAAAGAGAAAAATAATTGTGAATGAAATTGAGAAAGGCAACCTTGACGGCGGTTGTAGAACGAAGAAAGAAACCCTAACTCATATTGTGAGCCAATATATATGTGTTATAATTTTTCAATTTTTTTTTTTTGATATAAAACTTAAAATAATTATAAAAAAGAAAAAAAACTTAAACTGATGTTAGCTTGGCCTTGGACGCAATTGCAAAATAACTAATTCATGTTTCCATTCCACATCTTAATAAATTATATGGTGGCATAGAAGAATTTAAAATATGTTGTTTTTCCTTTTTTATCTCAAATCAGGCAACCTATATTCGATAAATTTGTGAAGTTTATGGAATTATTAAAATTATATATTGGTCGGTGGATACTTATAATCAACATTAACGAATTATGTACTTAACCATTTCTAATTGCACGTGAAAGGCGAAACATGAAAATTAAATGTATATACTATTACATCAAATATTATCCGGATGCGGATCTTTAACGGATCGGATCAGCCTAGATCCATATTCGCTCCATATAATTCGAATTACGGATCTTTTTAATCGGATCAGCTCCATCGAATCTCTAATCGGACAATTATCCTAATAAATCGGACCGGATTCGGATCGGATCCGGATTGAAATCCTCCCCCTGGACAGCCCTATGGATGACAATTGATCATGATTCATGGGTTGGCCTACTAGAGGTTTGGTACATTCCAATTGAATCCATCTTTTTCCTAATGTTGATGTGTAGGCTTTAGTTTAGTTTTATATGGACTAAAAGTAAGTTCATAAATGAGTTAAATGAAAAAATACATTCAGCTAATCTAGTAAACCTTTAATGGTTAGTCACTACAATGCAGCAAACTCAAGTTCGAATTTCTATTGAAGAATGTTCTCACTTAATGTGATTTAGCCGGATTTCGTCGGGTTAATTTGTATATCAGTGAATTTGTATATTTAGTAGGGCTCCGTTACTTTATTCCGGATGGATCAATCACAAAGAAAAGCAATGATTAAGAACAAGAAGTATAACCACAAGTTAAGCTAATAACACATCAATATGGAGAGCAAAATACTATGAATAATATAGATTCTTATTCAGTTGTAATGCCTTGGGCAGAGAATATTTGTGTATCCTTGAAGTATAGGATTTCGTAGTTGTCTAATACAATGATTAACTAGGTATTTATACAATGTTTAACCTAGTTTTACAAGGAATCATAGTCCTAAAAGGACTCGGCCCAAATATCCTTCATGGGTCCGGAGTATTTATCTTTAGATCGAAGAGAGCCGTGCTTGGCCGGGTCTGTTAGACGATCTTGATCTGCTCGGATTGGTCTAATCGATCTTAACATCTTCGTTCGATTCGAGTAATATGTAGGGTGCGAAATAGCCCCCATCAGTACTCCCTCACTTCTTCGAGCGTATATATAATAGAAGCTCGTAGAAGTAGATAGATCTTTACGACTGTTTCTTTTCTATGAATGGAGCCTCGTTAAAAACCTTACTTAAGAAAAAACCCAGTGGGAAAAAATCTTAAATAAGGAAAAGAGTGCTACATGTCATAGATAGTCGTTTTCTCCCTCACGTTACGAATCGCCACGCGTCTATTTTGGAAGCTTTTCGTATCCTTCCATTTCTTGGCGGGAATATCAGTAGCTGTCATAACTCCGAAACGTCATTTCTCATTTTCTTATAAATAGGTGACTCTTTGGTTCGCCATTTCCCTTTTATACTTCATTACAACTCGTAATCACTTTCTTGACTAGTCGCTCATCACGTTAAGTTTTTTCGTTTACCGACCTCCATTTTCCGAGAACCAGATTGTATGGCTTCTGTGAGGAGATCTTCTTCTAGAGAGGTTGTCGCCCCCGACAACGAGGAGGAGTTGCAATCTAGTGTAATCGATTTTGTCGTCCCCGTGGAGGATACCTTTAAGGTACGGATCCTTACTGACGCGGATGTGGCGGCCCGAGCCAAAAAGGGCAAAGGTACTGTTCCTCAAATTTCTGAACCCATTGAGGATGTTGCTTGTGCTTATACGGTGGAGACATTTCCGGAGGTTGCTTAGCGACAGGCGAACTGATTCCTGATGATGCTAAGTTTATCGCTGATATCTCCGAATTGCGTGCAAACAAATTTCAAAGTGCTCTTTTGATTGGGGAAGCTTTCCTTCGCAAGGCGGGGTTAAGCATTCATAGTTTTCCCATCAATTCACCATCTGAACCTCTTGGTTAGTAATTTATTCGATCTTAGTGTTGTGATAACATCATTTATAGGGAAGGTACATAATTCATGATTAATTTCTTTTTCAGCTGATATGGTAGAGAATTCTCGACATTCTTCGAAGGGAAAGATGGTCCTTTCAAAATCTTCTAAATCCGCCGAGAATGCGCCTATCGAGCAGAGAGCGTCACGAAAAAGGAATTTGGAGTTAGGCCATGAATCCGAAGAGGATAGAGAGGAATCATCAGAATCTCCTCAGGAGCCCTCTATTCGTCAGGGCACGGGACCTGGTTATCCTCCTCTTTCTCTTAGAACATCTTTAGGCGTTCGAGGATGTCACACTTGGTCGAAGCCTCATCCAACTAATAATCCAGTCGATAGAAAGAGGAGTTATTATGGTCGTTCCGGCCATGATCTTTCTTTAGTCGGAGAAAAACACCCAAGACCTACTCTTGTCGAAATGATCGAGGAACATTTGGAGGGAAAGAGAGCCGCTGGTTATTCCGAGAAGGACTCTCTTATCCATGATGATAACGAGAACGCGATTGATAAGGCAACTCGTGTTCTTTTGTCTGGTGTTTTTACCCGAGATCTGAATAAACTTCTTCATAAGGATCCTCTGGAGAAATTCCAACGGGCTTGTCTTTATGCTGAAAAGGTGATATCCTTTTCCTTTAATCATGTTAGCAGATAACTTTAAGTGTCTTCCTTAATTTACTAATCCATCTCTTTTTCTTGTCCTCCTTGTTTGTTCAGACTAAGACGTGTCTTACGTCATACGCCTATGAGAACGCACTTTGGAAACAGCAGTGCGAGTTCTTGGATGAGAAGAATAAAGCTTTGCTTCGTAAATCCTCCGGCTCAGAGGTTGGTCCCTCGATATCTTCTTCTGTTCCTGTCCTAGAGACCCATGCTACCGGGACCGACGATCAAGAAGTGTTGAACAGGGTGATGGAGGTTTCTCACGCTCAAGAGCAGGCCAACCAAATGGCTAGAAAGTTAGAGGAATTTCAGTTACAGAGCACGGCTCGAATTAGTGAGCTGGAATCTCAAGTGTCAAACCTCGAAGCTTCTTTAGAGGAGTATGAAAACGATGTCCCACTTAGGCAAAGAGATAGATATGTCAGGAAATCTGACGAAAGCGTCGTTCGCGAATTTCTCAACTCTCCTGTTCATACGGCGTTAGTATATCGGATGGTCGGTCCTTTACTTGAAAGCACTTTTAAGAAGGCGATTCATCAGCTGGTAGCTCTGGAGATGATCGATGATCGTCGAAAAGAGTATTTTAAGGCTGCTCATATTCGGTTGAATCGTTATGGTGAACTTTATTCTTCTTCTGAGGTTCCAGATGTTCTATATCAAGGTTTTCCTCTAGCTCACCTTGTCGAAGAATTTGGAAATCCATTGCCCATTCCTCCTTCTGACGTCAATGAAGAGCTCGATAATACTTTTCTTGATCCTGAAATCGAGGAAGAAGAGGAAGAAGATATTGGTACGACTGAGGTCGTCGGTAGCGACCAGAGAATTTCGAATAGTGAGCAGGCTTCTTAAGACAGTGATTTCTTGAATAATCCTTGTAATTATTTTCCTGGTAGGTATTAATTGTAATTTTACCTTTTCTTCTCTTTGTACGCTAAACGTTTTGTATTCTGACAGTCGTGTCTTTTCGGCTTCGCCGTAATAATTCAGACAAGTCATTAAATCTGGCGTAATCATTATGCGTGTGTCTTTTCATATTCTAGCGTTTGCTCCAAGGTCATTTCTGCTGTTTCGCGCCCTTTCTTTAGGTCTGTCGCGTCCTTTCGCGTAGTATAAATACGAAAGGTAAAACCTTGACTTGTTTTTACCGCTATACTTTTCTCTCGACAGAATACTCGTCTTTTAGTCAGTCGATAAATCTTCTCGATATTAAATTGTGCTTTTTCATAATCCGACCATGAGTAACCTCTTTGGTAATACTTCGAAGCGACCTTCCCGTGAGGGCGCTCGTGATAATAGATCCAAAAAGCATCGAAGAGATGGGCCATCGATGGAACCTCCTCGTTCGTCCCAAACATTTAGGTCGGAGATCGATACCAGTGTTATCGTTTCTGAGTCTCTCTCTGCGGTAGACTCGTCGTTTTCTGAACCAACCCATCCTGCTTCCACTCAAGTAGGAAGAATGCCTTCTCCTGGTCGGTATGCCTTTGGCGATATGTCGAACGAGGAACCGGCTTATAATATTGCTGTTAGTTCAAATGCTCCTTCCTTCGAGCATGTTTTTTATGGGGGGAATTTTACTGTTTCCCTTCCTTTGTCAGTTTCTACTGCCCCAATCGCCAGCGGAGGGCAAACTGGTGGCGGCTTTTTTGTCAATCCTTCCTTAGCACAATCTATTGTACAGGACTGCCCAGAATTTTTGTTTAATGATACTACTGTGATGACTACCTCTTTTGAATCGGGAGGACCTTCCGGAGGTCAAACTAGTTCCATGTCTGGCCGCCGAACCGTAATTTCATCTTCGGGCAAGGAGACCACTGTTAGTCCCGACGGGAGAGAATCTCCTCGTCAGTTAGATGATCGGTGCATCCTTCAGCAGGTTGAAGACATTCTTTTGTCGGAGACTCCTCGTTCTGATGGTGTCCCTTTGACTAGCGAGCTGCCTGGTTCTGTTGAACCCGATGCTTTGTCATGGGACCTAGGCATGAGTACTATTTTGCCTGGCGAGTTGAGGAAGCTTGAAGGTGCCTCCAATGTTCGTCTTGTTCAATCTTTGGTGAAGATATGTGAGCAGGTAAACATATTTCGAATATTTTTCCTGTTCTTTGTTTAGAATTCCTCGTTGTAAGGCGATTTTTCTTAATCTTTCTGTTCTTAGGGCAAGTATTTTGCACTCCAGCTGGGTGTGCAAAATGACGAACTGTGGAATAGTCGGAGAGTTCTTCAGGGTCATTTGGAGTCCGAAAAAGCTAAAAGCAGAGGTTTGGAGTTGCAGCTGCAACTTGATAAAGATGATCTTCAAAAATTGGAGGCCGAAAAAGATGTCCTTGAAAAGGAGAGAGACAATTTAGCTCAGGCAGCTGTTCTGGCGGAAGAATCTCGTCGGCAGTCTTATGAGGAAGGTTATGACGCCGGTTATCTAAAGCGTCAAGAAGAATTGATGGCTTTTGCTGGGAGTCTAACTCCTCGGAAAGCTGTTTCTGGTAGTCGGCCTGCTGACCGTTCTTCTCAGTGACCTTTGCTCGACCTGGCAAACCTTGGATTGTCTCCTTTTTTTTTTTTTTTTTTTTTTTTTTTTTTTTTTTTTTTTATGGCCCGACTTTTGTGTAGTTACTTGGGCTGAAATTTTTGTAATGGGAGGAAAAATTGGAAATGATGATCTTTTTGTAGGCAGATTCTATCCGGTATAATCGTCTTTTGTATATGTACTTTGTTATGCTCATGCTTCCTTTTTGCATAAATATAATGTTCGCTTCAGCAAGTCAGGACTTTTGTTGATCAAAATCTTGTATATTCCTTTGGTCTACACGCACCAGTCATAATTTTGGCAATAGGTTATTCATATCGATAATGCTCATCGTCTTGGTCGATGCTCAATCTAAGCCTTGTACTTTTGTCTTTTTTGCGATCTAAAACTTATATAAAGAGGTTATTGTCCCTCTATTGATCTTTGGTTTTCTTTACGTCATTCTTCAGAAAAATGTCCCTTTCAATCTTTTCCAAACCCTTATATTTCCCAGCATCAATTTTTGAACGATATGTTCCTTGGCTAGTGTACCTTTATATCACTTTTTTGATATGGGAGGAATTGGAAAATGTAGGTGTTTTAGCCAGATCTACCCTGTTCAGACCCTTTTAAGCAATTCTTTGGTATGTTAGGCAGTGACGTCTTTGCCATTTAGAAATAGGAGGACTATTCTCCTGATTTCTATGTCAGATATCTTGGGCTCCATAGGAGTTTCTGTAAAGCTTAGTCAATGGTCAGTCATATAATGTATGAGGCAGTGACGTCCCTCGTATTGTGAAGGTTTTGGTCTTTTATCTTCTATCTTTTATTGAGCAACTGTCCATTTCGCTGTGATTTTGAAGCTTATGTCACATCGTTTGTGGCTTCTAGGTTTTTAAGCTATCGACCATGAAGTATGATCGTTCCCGTATGACCGGTCTGGACTTCTTTAGTTTTACTTGTGTTATTTGGGTGATCGCTTCGATCCAAGACTTCTCTCGTTGTCGACCAGTTGAGGCGAATAGATGGTGCCGTTCCAACTTATTTGCATTTATTACTGGGAGTCAAAGGGTCGTATCCATGTCCGTTGATCAAATACTTTTTCAGCCGTTGGATCCCTTAGATCTGCCCCTATAAATAGGGGGGTGACTTATATTCTTCATTTGCAATTTCCCAAAAAGGATGGAGATCTCAAATTCCTTAGATTTTATTCTGCCCTCTGATCCCATTGTCTTCAAAAAATCACATTATCACGATTTATTTATTCAAAATAGTGAAGTTGTTCCCAGTCTTGTATTGACGGGTCCCATGCCAACCCTACCTTGTATCGACGGGTCCCATGAGATCTCTGCATTAGTCTTCATCATACTAGAGATCCGTGGTTTCCGTTTGCACATGGTGGGTTCATACTTGCCAGTCACCCCTGTTCTTCGATGTAACCTCAGGAGTGATAGACCAGCGGGGTGGCTGGTAAAGTTACCGTTTCACGACGGTCCCGAAGAGATGCTGCTATAGAGTAAAATGTTTTATAGATAAAGTAAAAGCAGTATCTTCTTGCGGGTGAGTGAGCATTGCTTAGCTATCTGGCTGGTAATGTTCATTTCGTCTGGAAGAACATTTGATCTTCAGAGCCTGGCCGTCGAACCAAAGAAGTCAACCATCCTGAGCAGCATGCTTCTTAGGTGGTTTATCATAATCGACGAGGTACTAGGGAGGAGATTGGTGTTTCCGTGGACATTGTCGTGAAGATCGCCGATAACAGAGGATCATCTTATTTACACATTGTAATGATCTTTAATTAGTATGTAGATCTTTGTAACGTAGGACTTTTGTATGTAACTGATTTGATGAATAAAATATATTTTTATCCCTCGCATCTTTCCTTGTCGTTAATTCTGTCATAATTTATTTGTGAGTAGCAGCTTCCGAGCAAACGATTTTATACTTAATCTATCTCCAAAACTTCAGGAGCGTTAGCGGATCATTTAGATCGTTAGGAACAGTTCAAGGAGTTTTTATTGAGCGTATCAATGTTTACTCGACTTGTCATAACTTAGAACTTAGGTCTTTAGCCTAAAGTCTTTTTTCGACTGTTGAATATTTAACGAGGAGTGTTTTATCGAGCGGATCGATATTTACTCGACTCCTTTGATTAGACTTAGGTTTTTAACCCCAAAAGTCTTTTTTGATATATCGAGGAGTTTTTATTGAGCGGATCAATGTTTACTCGACTCGTTTTTATTAGACTTAGGTTTTTAACCCAAAAAGTCTTTAGATCGATATATCGAGGAGTTTTTATTGAGCGGATCAATGTTTACTCGACTCGTTTTTGATTATAGACTTAGGTAAGTCTTTTTGGTATATCGAGGAGTTTTTATTGAGCGGATCAATGTTTACTCGACTCGTTTTTGACTATACTTAGGTTTTTAACCCAAAAAGTCTTTAGATCGATATATCGAGGAGTTTTTATTGAGCGGATCAATGTTTACTCGACTCGTTTTTTATTATAGACTTAGGTAAGTCTTTTTGGTATATCGAGGAGTTTTTATTGAGCGGATCAATGTTTACTCGACTCGTTTTTGACTATACTTAGGTTTTTAACCCAAAAAGTCTTTAGATCGATATATCGAGGAGTTTTTATTGAGCGGATCAATGTTTACTCGACTCGTTTTTGATTATAGACTTAGGTAAGTCTTTTTGGTATATCGAGGAGTTTTTATTGAGCGGATCAATGTTTACTCGACTCGTTTCGTTCTGACAATATGAATTCGCGATTCCGACGAATGTTTAACCGACATAATCGATATATAAAATGCTAACGAAATTTTTAATAATTGAACTTTAGGCCAAGGCCTTTATTACAAAGATCGAAATTTGATAAAGTAAAAAGTAAAATAATGCAGTATACCCTGCTAAAATTTATTTACCATAATATTTCCTAAGGTTAACAGCATTCCAGGTTCTCGGTAAGGCAGTTCCATCCAAGTGTGCAATTTTGTATGAACCTTTCTTCCCTACGCCAATGACGATGTAAGGTCCATCCCAGTTTTGTTGTAACTTTCCCACATGCTTGGATACTTCTACCTTTTTAAGACTAAATCTCCTTCTTTGAAGGTTCGGATGCGTACCTTTTGATTGTAAGCTTTCTCCATATTAGCTTTTGTGGCTTGTAAGCGTACAGCAGCTTTATCTCTTAAAGCTTCTTTTAAGTCAATGTCGTTTTCTCTTGACTTTTCATTTTCTTGGTCATCGAACATTTCTACTCTTGGGGTTGGGATCAGGGTTTCCACAGGGATAACCGCTTCCGACCCATATACCAGGCTAAAAGGGGTTTCCCCAGTTGAGCTTCTAACTGTTGTCCGATTAGCCCATAATACTCCTGGGAGTTCATCAAGCCATTTTCCTTTGGCTGCTCCTAATCTTTTTTCCAAAGATTTTATTATCTCTCTGTTTGCTACTTCAGTCTGTCCATTTGCACGAGGATGTCCTACCGAGGTAAAATTTTGTTGAATTCCAAGTTTTGTACACCATTCTATTATCTGTTTCCCTGCGAACTGAGTTCCATTATCGGAGATAAGGATCCTAGGGATGCCGAATCGACAAACTATGAATTTCCACAGGAAATTGATAACTTGGAATTGGGTTATTCGGGCGAGGGCGATGCATTCTATCCATTTGCTGAAGTACTCTACGGCGACTAGGACATAAGATTTCTTTGATCTGGCCACTGGGAAAGGTCCCACGATGTCCATTCCCCATTGATCGAATGGCCAACAAACTGGAATAGGGTGCATGTTTTCTGCTGGTCGATGACATATGTTAGCGTGGATCTGGCAGTGATGACATTCTTGGACATATTTAGCGGCATCTTTATTGATGGTCGGCCAATAGTAACCCGTCCTGAGACATTTTAAAGACAATGCCCTTGATCCGCTATGGTTTCCTGCATCCCCATCATGTATTTCTCGTAATACATCGATGGTTTGTGATTCAGGTACGCATTTTAGAAGAATCCCTGATACTGATCTTCGGTAGAGTTTTCCTTCTATCAGTGTATATTTCGGAGCTCGATATCTTATTTTCCGAGCTTCATTTTGGTCTGGTGGTAATTTTCCTTCCCGAAGATAGTCTATCATTGGGGTCATCCAGTTTTCTTCGGCTTCTTCGATTTCCATTATATCGCCTACTGGAGTTTCGTCGATGTCGATTGCCGGTGTATTAGAGACCAACAAGTTGATCACCCGTTCGGTCTTCCCGTCATGGGATCCTGTGAATTTTGATAGCTGATCGGCCCATTTATTTTCCGAACGTGGTATGTTCTGGATATTAAAACTTTCAAATTTCTCAGCTAGAGTTTTCACTTTGGCGAGGTATTTGACCATGTTGAATTCTTTAGCCTCGTATAGGCCTTCTATCTGTCTTTGCACTAATTCTGAATCAGTGAGTACCTTAAGATTTTTTATATTGGCTTTGACCGCCATCTCCATTCCCGCGATCAATGCTTCATATTCAGCTTCATTGTTTGTCACAACAAAGTCCAGTGTTATCGCGTAATTTAGATCTTCCTTATTTGGTCCGGTGAAATTGATTCCGGCGCCTCCTCCTTCTCGGCATGATGCACCATCGACATGCATTAGCCAAGTTTGATCTTCAATGATCAAAACATCTTTGTTGGGGCAGCTCGATGATTCAGTTGCCTGTGTCGGTGTTTCTAATATAAAATCGGCCAATACTTGGGCCTTGATGGCAATCCTTGGTTTGTAGTCTACCTCGAACTGACTGAGTTCGATGGCCCATTTGATTAGTCGACCGGAGGCTTCAGGTTTTGCTAGAACTTGCCTTAGTGGCTGATTTGTCAGAACGATGATTTTGTAAGTTAAGAAGTAGGGTCGGAGTTTTCGTGCGGCCACTATTAAGGCCAGTGTGAATTTTTCTATTTCTAAGTAATTCTTCTCTGCCCCTTGTAATAATTTGCTGAGATAATATACGGGCTTATGATCAGAGCCCTCGATTTTGATTAGTACCGAGCTAATTGCTGTATTGGAGATGGAGATGTACATGTACAATGGTTCTCCTTCTGTTGGTTTTGCCAACATCGGAGGTGTCGTCAAATATTCTTTAAGCTGTTCGAAGGCCTGATTGCACTCTTCGGTCCAAACAAAGTTCTTTGCCTTTCGGAGTGTTTGGAAAAAGGGGAGGCTTTTGTCCGCAGACTTTGATATAAACCTGTTTAATGCTACGACCTTTCCAACTAGGCTTTGTACTTGAGAGATAGTTTTTGGAGGTTTCATTTCAGTTATGGCTCGGATTTTTTCTGGATTGGCTTCAATTCCGCGTTGGTGAACTAGATATCCCAAGAATTTTCCTGATTTGACACCAAAGGTGCATTTTGCGGGGTTTAACTTCATACGATATTTTCTTAGGATCTGAAAGCATCGATCGAGATGCTTTACATGATCTGCTTCATTCATACTTTTGACCAGCATGTCGTCCACGTAGACCTCCATCAGTTCTCCAATTAATTCTTTGAACATCAGGTTTACTAACCTTTGGTAAGTAGCTCCGGCATTTCTTAAGCCGAATGGCATTACTATGAAGCAATATACCCCCTGCTCGGTTACGAACGCGGTTTTTTCTTGATCCCGCTCATCCATGTATATTTGGTAAAATCCTTGAAAGGCGTCCATCATACTGAATAACGCAAAGCCAGCTGTCGAATCGACTAGTAAGTCGATCCTTGGGAGGGGGTATGGGTCGCGTGGACACAACTTGTTAAGGTCGGTGAAATCATTACACATCCTCCATTTATTATCTTTTTTATCTCCTTTTGCGACTAGCACGACATTGCATAGCCAATCCGAGAAATGAATTTCTCGGATTTGTTTTGCCTCGAGCAACCTTTCTACCTCGGCTTTGATAATTTTATCTTTCACTGGTCCATGATTTCTCTTCTTCTGCCTGGCGGGTTTCGCCAAAGGATCTATTTTTAGGGAATGCTTGATTATTCGAGGATCAATTCCTTCAATATCATTTGCACTCCAAGCGAAGACATCAGCATTGTTTCTGAGAAAGTCGATCAGCATTATTTCTCCTTTTTCGCTCAATTCTGTACCAATTCTCGTCTTTTTGGATGAGTCGCCATCTACTAGAATTACATCTTTATGTTCAGGGGGTTTCAAAGATAAGTCTAGCGGTTCTTTCCCCTTTTTATCTAGTCGATCAGTACTAGGAATTTCAACCTCGTTTCTAATGAGATCGCCTTCGATCTTTCTCTTGCTCGGAGTAACGGATTTAGGATGTTCTTTCATTGTTAACGAAGTACTATAGCAGTCCCAAGCCATGCAATGGTCGTTTGTTATTTCTCCGATGCCCGTATCGGTTGGAAATTTTATCTTCTGATGATAAGTAGAGACTACTGCTCGGAATAGATTGAGAGCAGGTCGTCCTAATATTGCATTATAAGCGAAAGGGGTTTCTACTACTAGAAATTTTACTAGCTTCACTGTCCGGTGGGGTACTTTTCCGAGCGATACGCTCAAGGTTATCGTT
Organism: Penstemon barbatus; assembly: GCA_003313485.2. Classification (NCBI taxonomy): domain Eukaryota; kingdom Viridiplantae; phylum Streptophyta; class Magnoliopsida; order Lamiales; family Plantaginaceae; genus Penstemon; species Penstemon barbatus. The sequence goes on along the minus strand of CM064879.1, from coordinate 50,064,795 downwards.
CCGCTGGGGATGATTTCGGACCCCCCGAATCCTATTAATGGCGTAGCTACTTTCTGCAAGTTTATCTGCCCCAAGTCCATTTGGGCTAAAACTTCTCGGGAGATAATATTAGCTGAGCTCCCATTATCTATTAAGATTCTCTTGACATTGTAATTTGCTATTTCTAGCGATATTACCATGGGGAAGTCGGGGTTATCCTCTCTTGCATCCCAAATAATATTTTTGGGTGCTTCGCCTTCATTAAAACTGATCTGCTGATCGTTTGACGTCCTGCTTTCCAAGGTCCAAATTTCTTTTGGGTATTTTGAGTTTCCAATTATTGACCTGGCAGTTCTTCGCCGGGCGTTACGGCTATCTCCACCCGCGGGACCCCCGGAGATCGTATGGATAGTTCCATTGATCTGGTCGTGGTTTGACTCCTGAATAGGTCGTCGCTCAGGTGATCTTTGATGAGAATTTCTTCTTCGGTCAATATTCCGAGGGCTCCTACTTCTTTCCCTCTTACGGTTATCTCGCTCTATGTATTCGTCAAGTTTTCCTTGCTCGATAAGTTTCTCAACCTCTCTCTTGAGGTGAAAACAATTCTCCGTTCGATGTCCATGTGCCCTATGGTATTTACAGTATTGATTGTAGTTTCGAGAGCCTGGTCTCGGCTGTGCAATTTTCCTTGCTTCGGGAATCCAGTTATTTCTTTCTAGGACATCCAATATTTCTTCCATAGGAATATTTAACCTTGGGTGTTCCACTTGATTCACCCTGCTTCTTATTGGTTGATCATGGTTTCTTGGTTTTTGGTAGAAATTAGGTTGTCTGTCTTGATCGGCTTTGTTGTATTCCAGTCGGTGAAAAACATTACCTCTCCTGGAAGATCGCTCGTAATCTGAAGCTTTCTGGGTAGGAAACCTATCGTGCCGTTTGGAGCCTGAAGTGGTGGCTTTGTTTTTGTTTTTATCCTTAAAGGAATTCATCTCTTCTTGGGTCATATACTTAGAAGCCAAGCTCATAATGTCGGCAAACGTTCTCGGTTGTTTTCGACTGAGGGCGTTTCCAAATTGCCTATTTTTAGTGAGGTCGAAGAGGATAGAAATTATGTAATCGATATTCGGTGATTCGATTTTGAGTAATTCTACGTTGAACCTTGCCAACCAATTTCTTAGGGATTCTCCCTCTTGTTGGTGTATGGTTCCCAGGTAGCTCATCGGAAGTTTTTGTCTCTTCTGACTGGCAAATTGCTGCGTTAGTTTGTTGCATAATTCTCGGAAACTGAATATAGAGTTGGCTGGTTGTTTGGCAAACCAATCCAGCGCGAGTCCTTCGAATGTTGTTACCATTAGTTTGGCGGTGAATTCGGCGGAGTGGGCGTACAAATTCATTATGTTCGTAAAGCTAAAAATATAATCGTCCGGGTCGGTGGTTCCATCATATCGGGGTAGTCTTCCCGGGACCTGTCCTACGGACTGTGCTTCTTTTATTTCCCTGCAGAAAGGAGAGCAGGCCGCAAGGCTTTCTTGGAGTTCTGCAGTCCGGGCCCACGGGTTCTGCACAGATCGTAATCGTTGTTCAAGTCGCTCTTGTACCATCCTTTCAATTTCTCGTTCTGAGAATCGAGTCGCTCTCGGTCGATGGGGAATTGTATCATCTATATCATCTTCGATTGGAATGATCGTTCGTTCCTTCGATCCGCTGCGAACTGCTTGCGGTACTCTTCGACCAGTTCTTCTTTGGGGACGGTTGTCGGATGGTTTAGAATTTATTTGCTGTGGGCTGTGTAGCGAGCGTCGCTCACTCGCTGGGCTGTCAGCTTGTTGAGAGGTCCGTTCGTTCGGCCTTGGCACTCCTGGCGCGGGAGTTGCCCCAGGAGCCGTAGCGTTTTGAGGAATTTGGTCTAAAACTAGCAATTCTTCTGGAGAGAGTGATTTGAAGAGCATCGCTATTTGTTTGAGTTTTTCCTGAGCGCCAGGGAGAGGAGCGGGTATTTCGGGGAGCTCCGGTTCTTCTGGTATTGTACCTGTAAGACCTCCTTGGTGTTCCTGCTGACGGGAACGGGTATCTGGGAGGTTTTCATTGGTGTTTGGATTGTTGTTATCATTGTTGTCTTGTGGATCTTCAGATGTGTTGTGACCTGTGGTCGTATTGCTTCTCGCTCCAACGCGAGCGCTTTTCCTTGGACGAGCCATGTGTCGATTCGAATAATTAACCTAGCCCCACGGTGGGCGCCAACTGATTTAACCGGATTTCGTCGGGTTAATTGTATATCAGTGAATTTGTATATTTAGTAGGGCTCTTACTTTATTCCGGATGGATCAATCACAAAGAAAAGCAATGATTAAGAACAAGAAGTAAACCACAAGTAAAGCTAATAACACATCAATATGGAGATCAAAATACTATGAATAATATAGATTCTTATTCAGTTGTAATGCCTTAGGCAGAGAATATTTGTGTATCCTTGAAGTAAAGGATTTCGTAGTTGTCTAATATGATTAACTAGGTATTTATACAATGTTTAACCTAGTTTTACAAGGAATCATAGTCCTAATAGGACTCGGCCCAAATATCCTTCATGGGTCCGGAGTATTATCTTTAGATCGAAGAGAGCCGTGCTTGGCCGGGTCTGTTAGACGATCTTGATCTGCTCGGATTGGTCTAATCGATCTTAACATCTTCGTTCGATTCGAGTAATATGTAGGGTGCGAAATA
>CM064879.1:49674576-49792311 GCA_003313485.2 Penstemon barbatus | reverse complement strand
TATTATTTAACATCATTTGCTCTAGAGAATCAAATAGTTCATTATTTTGAGGAGTTACCTCATCCTCAGAGTCATCAGAGTCCTTTGCCATCAGGCACAGGAGAGCAGGTTTTTCTTCATCAGAAGATTCTTCATCAGACGAGTCTGAATCTGAATCAGATGAGTAGACAGCAGCAAGCTTTTCTGCTTCAGCCATCATTGCTTTCCCTCTCTGATGCTTTCTTTCTTTTCTTACTTTCTTCTCCTCTTCAGTGTACTTTTCTGCTTTTGGATATGGGCAGTCTTTGATGAAGTATCCCAATTTCCTGCAGTTGTAACACATTAGTTTTGATTTATAATCCTCTTTATCTTGAGAAGAAAAATTAGGTTTAGAAGTAGAAGCATTGTTGTATTTGTTCTTCATTTTTCTTTTGTAGAACTTCTTGAAATTATTCATCAACAGTGCAACGTCTCCAGCAGTGTACTCCTTCTTGTTGAGTAGAGTGGCTTCATCAGATGAGTCCACTTCTTTGCTTTTCTGTGCTGGTCTTCTGGTGTTTTCAGCAGCAACCAGTGCAGCTGTGGGTCCTGAAGTTGAGGTTTCTTCAATTCCCATTCTAGGCAGTTTATACTCGAATGCCTTGAGTACAGAAAACAGCTCAGTAAGAGAGATTTTTCCCAAATCCCTTGATTCTTCCATTGCTGTCACTTTCATGTTGAACTTTGGGGGTAGAGCCTTTAGTACTCTGACGGTGATCTCCTTGTCAGTGAAGGTCTTTCCCAACTTTAAAACTTCATTCAGAGTTCTGGTGAATCTGGTATCCATCTGATCAATGGTTTCTCCAGTCTTCATCTTGAAGTTGTCAAGTTTTTCCAAGGCAACAGTGAGCTGATGCTCCTTGATAGCATCATTGCCTTCGCTCATATCTCTGACTTTGTCCCACATCTCTTTAGCAGTTTTGCAATGTTTGACCTTGTCAAACCGATCATTGTCCAGGGCTTTAGTCATGATGAATCTCCCAACTTTATCTAGATTGTAAAGCTTTATCTCTTCTGGAGTCATCTCATGAAGGTCTTTTTCCACAACCGTATCTACTTCATTTATTTTTATGGTCTTTGTGAATCTGAATGGACCTTTAATGATACATGTGTACATGTTGTCATTATAAGCAGCAAGGAAAATCTCCATTCTGATTTTCCAGTCCTCAAAGGACATACCAGCAATGTGGGGAACATGGCTGATACAATCCATTTTTCAAAAAGTTTTAGTTTTTCAAAAAGATGCTCTTTTGAAAGTTGTAAAAACCTTTGAAAAACACTCGGATCAAGCTCGTTGATCAGGCAGCTGATTCAAATGAACCACCTGCTCTGATACCACTTGTTGGTCCCAAGTGGTCAGATGAGGTCTAGAGGGGGGGGTGAATAGACCTCTGAAAATTTTTGAACTTAAAAACTTTTCAGTCTTCTATCAGCAGACTAAGCTGATGAAGAACAGTAAGCAGACTAGTCTGATCGTGAACAAATCTTGAACAGACGACTGACCACTCTTCTTTCAGTAACTTAGCTGTTTTTCAACAAAACAGTTTTTCAAAGAGTATACTTGCAGCGGATTATTTCAAAGTGTTTTTCACAAGTAGACTAAGTTCTTAAAAGATTTTATCCCCAGTTTTTAATAAACTCCTTTTTAAAATCTTTTAGGTAATTCAAGGTGTTTGAAAATGCAAACTTTAAATATGCAAGAAAACTTTAGATGCAAGATAACACAAAGAATTTTTATAGTGGTTATATGGATAAAAATCCTTTAGTCCACTCTTCCAGATCACACAGATTCTGGGTTATACTATAATCACTTAGATTACAATATTTCTCCACTTACACCTAAACAACTAATGAGAAGGCTGTAAGCTCACAATAGGAGTTCACAAAGAAAACCTATCCTCTGAAGTAGAATCACTCACAAAGATGGATTCTCACTTCGCACAACACTCAGCTATTACAAAATCACTCAGATAATGTTTTTCTGTTTTCTTCAACTTGGTTTCTGTCAACAGATGACTTCCACCAGACGAGTGAGATGTTCGAGCTTTTGAGACTTAGAGAAATTCTGCTTCAAAATTTCGATCTCTGATTTTTGTTGTGTGTGTCTCTCTTCGAACTTTGCTCTATTTATACTTGGATTTGAATTTATGACCGTTGAAGGAAATCAAATCTTCAAATCCATCCTTCAGCTCTTTTGAAACGGCTCCCTGCAGCAATTCGTACAGTGTACAGTACATTTCTGTCCATCGCATTTAATGCTGCATTTAATGCACTCTGCTGATCCGAGGATGTCTTCAATCATTTGCCATTACTACCCTTCTCTTACAGCATTTATTACACCAAGTGCATTTATTACCGTTGGACTAATCTCTTGATCTCTTCTACTTTGCTGATCAAAACGACTCTGCTGATAGATACTCTGCTGATCAAATACTGAACTAATCTGATTTGACTCGGCTGATGACCTACCCTTCTGTTCGCTGTTTCAGCATGAGATCACTAGTCTTCTGAGCTTTGAACTTTGAACTCTTCTGATGTCTTCTTTTACTTGTTCAAAATTCTTCTAAGGGAACTAAGCTTTCATACTTAGCTGATTATGATGTTTTGGAAATCATCAAAACCTTCCCTTAATTACTTGTCTTCTTTGCACTTCATCTTCATCTTCATCCAACAAAGTAGCATATCATAATAACAGGAATAAAATTTATTTAATAGATTTTGGTTTAAAAACTCGTTTCTTGAGTTATTTGCATATCATATTACAATATTAGGTTGGATTAATTCTTCTATCATTTGATTCATGAACCATATGGGTTTTAGTAATTTAAAGATATCATGAATAAAATAAAACAGTTACCGTGAATATCCATTTATGCTCCTACTAAAGATATGCATAATATCAGACAATTGTTTCCCGTGAATATCCATTTATGCTCCTACTAAAGATGTGCATAATATTAGACAATTGTTTCTAAGTAATTAGTGCATGGTTTGTATCTCAGAAAGAAAAAAGAAAAATAAAATGCATGATTCAATATTTCATGTTTAGGGTATGTTTTGATCAACTTAATATTGAAAACATTTCGAAAATACAAGGAAAATTGTTAAAAGATTATTAAATTAAAACAAAAATGAAAGTTTGAAAGAAATATAAAGAATTTCAAAGCTACAACATTCTAATTGCACGTGAAAGGTGAAACATGAAAATTAAATGTATATACTATTATATCAAATATTATTCGGATACGGATCTTTAACGGATCGGATTAGCCTAGATCCATATTCGCTCCATATAATTCGAATTACGGATCTTCTTAACCGGATCAACTCCATCGAATCTCTAATCGAACAATTATCCTAATAAATCAGACCGGATTCGGATCGGATTCGGATTGAAATCCGCCCCATTGACAGCCCTAGTCGTATTAAAAAGATTTAAGTGGATATGAGCAAAAGAAATCGACATAAGTTCTTTTGAAATATATGGCCCAAGTTACCAGTGATTGGGTTGTCTTCTAAGTCTGTCAATGGTCTGATTCTATTTGGGTCAGGCTTATCCATATTCGACTTCATTTCTAGATTTTTTGAATTCAATGGATATTTGTCGGATTTTGCCAAATATTGGATATTTTCGGATCCAATAAAAAGTTATTTAAGAAATTAAATTAATATTTTTTTTCCAAAAATAAGTTTATCAACTTTACAATTTTATTTAATTTTGGCCCACTTGTTCAACTTTCTTTACTAATGTTATATTTTTAGATGAAACTAAATTGACAATAAAATATAATTAATGTTACTTACTTTCACAAAATATTATATATATATATATATATATTGTCGGATATGGGTTTTTAACGGATTGGACCGACCTAAATTCATGTTCGCTCCACGTGTTTCGGATTACAAGTCTTTATAATCGGATCAGGTCCATCAAATCTCTAATCGGACAATTATTCAAATCAATCGGATCGAATTCATGTTCTTTAATCGCTCAATTTAAAGCAGCATTTATTATATAGTATTATTAATAATATATTAATTTAAAAAAATATGGATAATATATCAATTAATAATTTATATATTATATTAAATCATATAATATAATTAATATATAGTAAAAATTAAAGAACATAAAAGAAATTAGTGTTAGAGGAGAGTCGTACATAGTTGCAGCTATATATATATATATATATATATATATCATAATAATCCAAGAATTAACTATCACAAAAAATGTTTTGTGATAATAGTTATAAATAAGTTAACACTTTCGAAAGCAATAACAAAATTAAGCGCACAATTTGGAATGAATGAACTATGAAGCATAAGCCTTGGATTTTGCATATATACTATATTCATATTTTCAAATCAATACACATATAAATAATATTTTATATTATTTCAATAGATTCAACTAGTAGGTAAATGAACGTGAGAATTTAATATGTGATTTAGGAAGTTAAAGAAGGAAAAGAACGCATGAAACAAAAAAAATGGCTATGGAAGAGAAATATTATTTAGGAAGAAGAATAAAATTATCATAATTAAGAAATTAAGAAAGAATATATGGGTAATAATTTATTTTTTATTTTTAGTATCAAATCCTTCAGAAAATGAATTATAATACCATAGAAAAATTGAATTTCACATTCCCATATTTTCATGGCAAGATTCCTGATTTGTAGGAATATATTTCCTTTCCCAAATTTAAAAAAAAAATTGCCCAAACAATATTATATGATTCTAAGGAATTAGATTGCCAAATAATATGTCATTCCCATGTAAACAAACGGGTCCTTAAGCAGTTACACTTTCTAAGTGCAACACTATAGTAACAAATTTTGCGGGAACACAATGTAAATTTTGAAATCAAGTTTTCATTCGTACCACATGGACAACGACAATCAGGTGAGAAATTTTATTGTGATTTGAAATATTTACTAACTTTTAATATTTGTACTAATTAAAAAATATGCATGCATATTTGGTGCCACATTTTGCATATATACTTAAGTTTATTAACGTTTCTATCCCACATCTTTTTGAGCTCGCATATTTGGTGCCACATTTTTAACTTAGCTGACAATTTTGGGTTCAATTTCAAAATTAGCCCAAAATCGCTCATGTACGGGCCATGTGACAAATATATTGGGGATTTTGACCAAATCAAATGGGAATTTTGAATTTTTCTACAAATGTAGAGACATATTATAAAGGTGAGAAAGTACAAGGATCAATTTGTGAATTGAGATCGAGGGGCTGATTTTGCGAAGATGGAAGATTTGTCATTGACGTGAGCTGGAAATGGGGAATCTTCAATTCAACACCAAGGACAAGGTTGGTACCAAAATGACCGCCACACTCGAGGGGAGTCTACGGCTGAAAGGGGAGGTGGTGGGTCAAGCTCCACCGCTGGCGACGGCGTAAATTGAAATAACGCAAATTTCATAGATCTAAAAATAGAGTTGCGGTATAAACTTGAAACAGACAATCAATGCTTGGGTTTGTAGAGAACGTGAAGACGAGTCTATAGCCACCAAAAAGAGCTCAAATCATGGTCGGAGTCACCGAAAAGTGAAAAAAATGAAGGAAATTTTAGGGCTTCTAAATTGTGATTTTCAAAGGCCGGAATTGAGCGATTTACATCGGAGGCGGAGGACGTGAGAGATAGGTGTGGCGGTTACGTGACAGTGACTTAAATGCAAAATCGACAGTTTTTATTTATTTTTAATATAGTAGAAAATCATTTTTTTTTTCAATAATGCTTTGATTTGTTCAAAAAAAATCCCACGTGGGCAATTTCGGGCAAATTTGGACTAAAATTGCTAATGAAGTTGAAGGTGACCCCAAACGTTTCAATCCAGATTGTGTCAAAAGAAAACAAAATTGTTAGCTTTCACCATGTAATAGTGCAAGAGGTAGGTGAAAATATATATATAAGAGTACATTGATGGGTGGATGCATGTGAAATTAACATTAAGGGTAAATGAATTAGAGTTAATGTTTTGCTACATCAGCAAATGCTAACAATCTTCAACGCCAGAGGATAATTGAAGGTTTTATTAGTACAGGGGCTATTAGGTGAATGATTGATAAGAGTACATGAAAGATATGTAAAATTAACCCTAATAGTTCCCTTAATCCTTTTACTACAACCTTATTTAGGAATGGAGGAGTAATATTTTGTGTAACAAACAAATGTATTTGGGAGACATGTGTCACTGTTATAACACATTACCGCACATGGGAGAACCTCCAAGGTGCATTCTAGAAATTTCGCATAAAATAATATATATCTTACTTTTTTTTTTACTTCTTTTCATAATATCTAAATAACCTAAAATCTCTCTAAAATAAACACGCAGTGTATATTTTTCTATAAAAATCCAAACAAACAGATTTCCTCATATAAATTGAAAGAAAAAAGATCTCAAATTCAGGAAAGTTGAGAATATCTTTAAAAAGGCTCCAAATTTCTAAAACTACGTACCCACCTTTACATTATAAAATGTCTTTCTAATTATTTTTTTATGGCATTATTTGAGGTCATTAATAAAATTATATTTGTTGCTAACGGCTGGGGCAAAATCAATTTGGAAGGGGACCGCATGACAATCATCCGACGGAATAAAAAGGATTCAACCAAGCGTCCATCCATTGGGTCATTTAAGATCTTAAAGTTTTGACTAGAAGATTTGAAACTTTTAGTTGATTTCATATTTTTAAAAAGAATAACTCGGTTGCGCCCTTTCTAGAGTAGCTTTTATTCTTTCTCCACTATTTATAGAGCTACCTAGATTTATTTATGATTTTATAATTAATGATATTTCAATTTAATGAATTTACCTACGGCCGATTCCTGAAAAAAAAAATAATAACGTTATAAAATGTTGCTTTAAGATGTCTTTAATTTTTTTATGATGGCATTAAAAAATGCACCAATTGAAAACAATTATTTTCATTTTAAAGTATTACTAAATATGATATTCTGACATTTTAAAATACAACAACCTATATTTATTGATAGTTATAACAAAATGTCAGAAAATGAACTTTTATGGCATTTTACTAGTCGATTTATTCATTTACAATTGCATTCCATAATATCATGTCATTTAATTTATGTGACACTTTATTTATGTAACTAAAGAGACAGCTTGATGCCACTTTATCTTTAGCTACATAGATGCAAATGACATTTATAAAAATTATCACCACAATATCTTTTGGACGACATATTTTAATGCCTTTAAAGCACATATTAAATTGTTCTAGTTATATGAATATCTATGTTACACGGATACAGATATGGGGATACGGATACAGTACGATACGGATACGGTGATATGGATTTTAAAATTTATTGAATATGATACGGTATGGATACGGATGTAAAAATATAATTTAAATTTATTATAACCATCTAGATCATTCAATTTAAGTCCTAAAAGTAAAATAATACACTATGATATAAACAAATGTTATATAACTCCAAAAGCAAACATAATTCATTCTTAACATAGCGCATCAATGGAAGGAATTCATTTTTGAGATTTCATGACCTAGGAAATAGACTTGAATAAAGAGATAGAGTAGTGATACTAGTCGTTTATGTTTAACCCTATAGACTTTATCATTTTTAATAATCTAAATATGACCCGAAATATTACATAAAAAACATATCGGTGTATCTGATGCCCAACTAGTGTATCCGATACGTATCTATTTTAATTTTTATTTATTTTTATTGCCGATATGCCATGTGGCATATCGAATACGTATCCCACGCGTATCCTACAAGTATCGGTATCCCCCGTATATCCGATACAATACTTTGTCTTTTTTCGGAGTATCCGTGTATCATAGGTGAATATTTGTTTAATCTATATTTGACAATACTTAAACATTTACGTTCTAGATTGCCAAAATCCCATTTCGGCTCTAATTTATCACGCGCAATATATCAACCTAATTGTTATTCTACCAACCCAGAATAAAGAAAAAAGAAAGAACAAAAAAAGTTTTTGATTTTTTTTTTTTTTTTTTTTGAGTCATATTCAGAATCCTCCCTTTTCTTTAGTTTTGTTTATTCTTCAACAGTTGGACAGTTTAATTAGATATTCTCTCCATTTGTTGAAGCATTCATCATCTGCCCAACTTGAAATTCTTCTTTATGGGTAGACAATCACCTGAACAAGTGGAAATTCTCCTATGAAAAGTAGATCATTACTTGTGCCAATATATAGATTGGTTAAATGAAAATTAATCATGGAACGAGTGATATGACTTGTCTTACAATTTAAAATAAACAATCAAACAATGATTATTTAAAATAAAATCGAACCACAATAACAATGATTGTTCATATTATTTTCATAATTATTATTAAGGAAAAAATTGAAAGACACATTATCGAAATATTATTACGAAGAAAAAATTACTAAAAACATATATGACATTGAAATATTATTGAGAAGGAATTTTCTTTTACATAAAATATTAAAAATGTTATTAAGAAATTATTTTGAAAGAAACAATAAGATACTGAAAAAATATTGAGAAAGATAAAAAAATAAAAGAACAAAATAAAATAATTCATCAAGGGTTTGAACTCCAAATCTCATGAAGCTTTTTTTGAGAACACTGTCAATTGACCACTACAAGTTTTACGTAATGATTTAATCAATACTACTATATAATTCAGAAATTTTGAGGAGAATCTATAGCCCCCTTTGCCCCGCTGTAGATCCGTCCATGAATGATAATATGAGTTCCTCCTTTAATGATTATTACATTAATATTATTACATCAATATAAGCTATTAAACCACAATTACAAATAAAATCAATCACTAAACATTAATATGGGGTAAATGTATCTGTAAAAATAAAGATAAAAAGTCAATTAGATAAATTAAGTTGTTTGGTAATGAAAGACGGTATTAATCATAAATTACATCTTTCCCAATTAGGCCCATTTTTACCCAAAAGTATTTTTTTTTCTTTCAAAAAAGATTATGCAAATTTTAATAATATCATAGTCCTTTAGTGTACTTAGATATTAAAATACATGCCAAAATTTTGAACATGTTTGTTTTTAATTAAAAAGAAAACAGATAATTAAGCTTAAACTATTTTTACTTGCTAAATTTGAATATTTCGAAAGGTGTACCTATAGAATACGTATACATAATCTCATGGAAGTACACCTTTCGAAAACATGTTTTCAATCTTAATGACCAAGATCACAATTCATGCGGTAATTAAGTACCTATAGAATACGTATACATAATCTCACGGAAGGATTTTCTTTTATTGTAGTTCATGATTTTAATATCTAACTCAACAACATACGCATCCTTAAGAATTTAAATATGACCGATTAAACCATATTTTCATCACATAATTCTATCAATCACTTTCATATGATATGTTTAATGAGTCATTTACCTCCCAGTAATATTTTCTAATGAGTACTTTATCCCTACTGGCCAATTTATTCTCTCTGATAAACTTATGGACACTATATAAATAAGGGTAATTTCGTCTAATTATATCTTTCGAATTAAAAGAAGACAATGAATATCTTTACAAAATAAGAAAGAATATATTGCTATTTGACTTATCACATGGAATAAATTTCCTTTTAAAAACATCACAAGGATAATTTTGATGTTAACTAGTCCCTTTAATTGATCAACTTAATCGGTCTAAACTAGATTTTAGGTATTAAAGTTGGGCAAATGGTGATATAAAGCTCACTTTGTACACTTTGTTGGACTTTTCAATTGTAGAAAGCTAGTGATATATAGTAATTATTTGCTCATATTCTATTCTCCAATCAACTTGAAAGTGGATCTTTAACTGATCGATCATATGGAAATGCTACCTAATCATTTCTTTAACATTTGATATATGGCTAGCGATATTGTCAAAGCAGCAATTGCTGCTTTCATAATAAAATTAAAATATTTTTAGAAATGTCCTCGTGATTTTCAATATTTTTATTGGTTAATGTTTTAATTATCTCCACTTGTTCTTCTTCTTGAACAACAACACCGCAGTCGACCCCAACCATCCATTCACGTTAGTTCTTCTCTATCCACCCCCTTTTAGATGAAGGGGTGAAATAAAATAGAAAGAAAAAAAAAATTGCTGTTAATTAGATGTTTAAAGGATGGAATCAAAGATGATGTAATGAATTTAGAACAACGAGTGAGCATTTGGACCGAACTGGACGATCGGTTCTTGGTCGGTTCGGTCTTGGAAATCTATGGACCGTTTACCGGATCAATATTTTTAGTTCAGTTCGGTACAAAACCGAACGGTCCGTTTCGGCCTGGTTCAGTCCATGATTTCCCAATTTCTAAATTTATCCAGTTTTTTACCATAAAATTTAACGGTTTGATCCGGTTTGGTCCAATTCGATCCGGTTCGGTCCGAAGAAACAACCAATTTTCCGGTTCGGTCCAAAAAACAAACAAACAATCAAATTTTTCACGGTTCGATCCTATTTCATGTGAGATTCGGCCCGAAACGGTACGAACTGAACCGAATCGAATTTTCGATTCCTAATCGATTCGGTCCTGAAAAATCGTGGACCGAGCCATTCGGTCCGGTTCGGTTCAGTTGGTTTACCGAACCGTGCTCAGCCCTTATTAGAACAATTCAATAAAAAAAAACATTTGACCTTCAAAAGATGACATTGAAAATAAAAAGTACAAACTCTAAGCTTTCGACCATTCAATTATAAGTTTAGATTCAATCTTTTTGTTCTAAGAAAACCCGTCTGTCTCATTTTTTTTTTGGTAATTAGCAGAGCTATGAACATATTAGACAATTCATGAGTTAAATTTAAGAACCAAACTTGATATTTAGAGGGATGACAAGACGAAGGGATGAAGATTAATTAAGAAGATGATGACCAAGAAAGAGGAAGAAGAGGATAATTAATGTAATTAATTCGAAAGATATATTAGGTAGAGTGCTGCATGCTTTGACAATAACTTTAATATTAATATATAACTACATGGACTTTATCTGAGGTTTGGTGTAATTTATATTCAATCCCCTCTAAGAATCATAATTTTAATGACTTCTCATGAGGTTTCAAAAACCTTTCATCCGTTACTTTTTGCTAACGTCATCCCCTAATTTTTTTTGAAAAATTCCATTTTATCCTTGGGTTTACTATAGCAATTTTCATGGACAATTATGCCCTTGGTTATGTTTTATATATGTGAGGGTCTTCATTGTAAGGTTTATGACTATGAATGGATGAAAACGTTATAAATTTACATAAAACTTATAATAAGTTTATTAGTGTATATATATTCTTAAAATAAAAATATAATAACATAGCGTTTTTTTCAATTTCTTTTCATAATGCTTTTACAATTAAAGTAATTAAATTATGGTTAATTATAAGAAAAAACCTATAGAACATAAATAAAATATAAATACATTCAATTTTTACATTTAACCCGTAATTTTAATAATTTTAAAAAAATACATAATTTTTGTACAAGGATAAACGAATGAATTGCGTTTAGTTATGAGAAGTAAAAAAGCTTGACCAAAAATTATCAGACATTATAAAAATGCTCACATGTTCATAAACATCGGTTTACGCACTAATGAAGATCTTTATACTGGAGCTCTTTTTCTATTATTTCTTTTTGCCATATCCTTAATAGCGGGTTGGCTACACTTACAACCCAAATGGAAACCGAGAGTTCCGTGGTTCAAAAATGTCGTGCGATGGCCCGGACGATGGGGTACTTGTGATGTTTCGGCATGGGATGCATTTTATTAATTTGGCAGTTTTTTAGATGTTAAATACTATTGGATGAGTTACTTTTTATTGGCATTGGAAGCACATCACATTATGACAGGGTAACGCCTTCTAAAAGTTTTGTAAATTTTTAACTGCTTTGTTTTACAAAAATTAAAAAAACGATCACTCAAATAACCAATTTAATAAAATAATTATTTAAAATAATATATATTTTTTAAATATTTCTTACTTGTACAATAATATTAAGGACTAATAAAATATTTTACTATAAAATAGAAAATATACCTTATATACATATTTACTAATATTAGTAAATCAACAAATAATTCTAATATATATTATTCATAAAAAATAAAAAAAAATAAAATAAGAACCACTAACCATCCCTGACTCCCACCCCTCCAAGGCTCTGCCGTCGATCTGACTTCTTCTTTCAGTCTGTCACCAGCCTGGAATCGAAGATCCCAAACCAACGACATGGGCTGGGAGGAGAGGTGCCGGTAGGGACGACGAGTGGGGTGGGGGTGGGGGGTAAGGCTAGGGTTTTTTTTTTCCCCTTTTATGTATAAAATCAAATTTTTTTAAATTTTAGGTATCAATGTGCAATTATGATTTTCATATATATATATGTTCATAATTAAATTTTGCAAGGATAATATGATGATTTTGTGCATCAGTGCAAGGGTAAATAGGATATTTTGTTAATCCAATTTTTTTCTATCTTTTTTTTTAATTAAAATTGACTAGGGCAATGAAAAATTCCGTCCAACTTTGTTAGTGTCCCTTAGGATTTTGTAAGTTATCATTGTAATTATGATTCTTGGAATGGATTGGACGCTAATTACACAAAACTTCAAGGGAGGTTCTTGTAATTTTTTGCATCAAGGCAAGGTTAAATAAGATATTTTGTTAATAATATTTTTTTTCCTATTTTATAATTAAAATTGACGAGGGCAATAAAGTCATTTCACAACTTCCGTCCAACTCAGTTAGTGTCCGTTAGGGTTTTGCAAGGTTTTTTAAACCTCAAGGGAGGTCATTGTAATCATGATTTTTGAAGGGAATTGAATGCAAATACATTTCATAGATTCCATCAAACTCCGTTAATGTCTGTTAGAGTTTTGCAAGATTTTTGAAACCTCAAGAGAGGTTATTTTAATTATGATTCCTGAAGGGGCCGGAATTGAACGCAAATTACATCAAACCTCATGAGAGGTGCATGTAATTATCCATATATATAGTAACCTTAAAGTACAAGCTAGAATGTCGGAAATTCAAAACAAAGAATTTTGGAAATCTTGCCATTGGTCAAAATTGCAATAAAAGCATGCATGCGCGCGTAAATTACTGACTTAGTTATATGAGATACTATATTCCAATAATTTTTTTGGGGGGGTGCACATTCCAATAATATTATATCTCTTGGATTCTATTTAAAAGTTTTCCGTACGATCCATATCGTGAAAGTGATCAAATCTAATTAAATATGTAAACAAGAATATATCCAAAACTTCACTTAAAAAAAAAAAAATAAATTCCAAAACTATGC
The DNA here is from genome assembly GCA_003313485.2 of Penstemon barbatus. NCBI lineage: Eukaryota > Viridiplantae > Streptophyta > Magnoliopsida > Lamiales > Plantaginaceae > Penstemon > Penstemon barbatus. The sequence goes on along the minus strand of CM064879.1, from coordinate 49,778,945 downwards.
TCAATTATAAAATGTCAATAATTAACATTCTTTTTGTAAAAGTCAATAATCGATTCATTCGACTACATAGTTACAACGTTCTAGACCTTTTTTTTTTTTTTTTTTCTTCCTTTTAATGGAAACAACGTTCTAGACTTGAAACCTATTGAAGTATGACCAGTGTTTTAAAAACCAGACCGGATCGGCCGGTTCGATCGGTTAAACCGGTAACCAGTTACCAATTCGGTCCGGTTAATCCTCCAAAATCAGCTTTGTTCCTGACCAGTTTGAACCGGCAAAAACCGGTTAAAAACCGATAAAACCAATGAACCAGTGAACCGATTGAACCATTGGTTCACTTATAAAAACTTATAAAAATAAAAAGTTTACCCTATCGATTTTTATTTCTCTTCCGCGACCTTTAAACTTCAACAATACTATCACATCTTTTCTTCTATTTTTCACTTTGAAATAAACAAAATCAACAAGAAACAAAAAAATATTATATATAATAAGTTATATAAATATATTTGAGTATCAAATTCATTAGAAAAGTCATTTTTTTCACAAACTTCATGTAAATTTTTTTTTTTTTTATATAATTCAATGACAAAATTCATCAACAATTTCTCTTTTTCATAGGTGATTAGTAATAAAATTATTGTTTTTGATATGGTGTTTATTATAATTTGAATTATTGCGTTGATATCATGTTATCATACTTGTAATTTTGTTTCTATCATTCATTCTTAACTCAAATTTTGTAGGAAAAATAATTGATAATGAGATAAACATTTAGTTTATGAAAATAAACTTGAAAAAATGAATAATATATTTTTTTAAATAGCTGGTTACATATATTAAAATTAAAATTAAAATATTATATTGTAATGACGTCACACCGGTTGAACCAGTTGCTAAAACGGTTAAACCGATCTAACCAGTAACCAGTGAGGCTACCGGTTCAATATCCGATCCGATTTTTAAAACATTTAGTATGACAAATGGTTTTGGCAATATCTTTTTTTCTTCTTCAAGATGGAGTTCAAGTACGATAGAAAGATGAAAAATAAAGGGTAAAAACAAGTAATGATCATCTTTATTATTAATTTTTTATATAGTGGTTCTTTTTGTATTTAATTTCACGTTAATTCTCACTATGAATTATTTGTTTCACTTGTGTCAATTTTAGGTGGTCCTAGGTAAATTAAAGTGCCAAAATATTTTTATGAGGGACTAAATTGATAAAGAAATAATTTTATGAAGGACTAAATTGATACAATTTATTTTTATAATGGACTAAATTGATACAAAATAATTTATGAAGGACTAAAATGTAACACTATAAGTGAAAGACCCCTTGTAAATGACCAAAGTGAAACAAATAATTCATAGTCGAGACTAACGTGGAAAAAAAATACAAGAGAGATCATTATTTAAAAAATTAATGATATATAAAGAAGACCATTAGCGCTGTTTACCTAAAAATGAAAAGAGCAAGCAATTTTCATTTATGTTTGTTTATTTAGAATTAGGCACTTTATACTCCCGAATTAGGCCAAAAAGGCATTTGGCACCCCATAATCACAAAAGTAGCACTTTTGCGCTGTTGATTTCCAATAAACCTAGCACTTTGCACCCCCATTTATTTTTCAGTCAAGATATTGCTTCTCATAATACAAAATTTCCGCGGGATGTCGAGAATTTACTTTTTAAACATTGTTTTGTTGATATATTCAAATTATTTCTTCTCTTGTCTCTTGTTTCTATTTAAGCTCCGGTAACAAAATTATCGGAAATCTAACGCTGTTAAATCTTTGGCGCCGGGATAGTACTCGGCCGATCTGTTCGAGCTCACCTCAGAAAACGTAGACAATCTTCTCAACAACGGTAGACCATACCTCATCTCCAACGACAGAAATATAGATGTTGTATCTGTTAAAAATGGCTCACTCCAGCACCAAGGTGCGACATATTTTCATATTTATTAATAATAATCTTATTTTAAAAGTCAATGCTTCATCTTCAGTGAAAATTTTGTGGTATGAGAAATCTGATTTTAATTTCCCTAATGTTAGACTTGGTAGTAAATGAATGAGGGTGCAAAGTGCTAGATTTGATAAAATTCAAAAGTAGAAAATATTTTTATGATTGAAGGCTGGAAAGTATCTATTTAACCTATTCCGGAGGTGTAAAGTACCAAATACACCCCCTCTTTTTTTTTTTCTTTATTCAAGTGATAGTCATATTAAAATGTGAGGGGTTAACGTTTACTAATTTTTTCTCTCCATTGGTATATTTGACTAAACTGTACCAAAATTTAAAAAATTAATAAATAATCTAATTAATTTATTTCTACAATAATATGATATAATACCATATATATTAATATTTAAAAAGTTTAGAAAGCTATAAATATAAAAGAAAATTACCTTATAAGCAGGGGCGGATTCAGGAATTTGGGTCAGGGGGGGCTAAACTTATACACCAAAAAAAAAAAAAAAATTCAAACAGTTAAACATAAAGTTTATATTATTCACATAAGAACCCAAAATATCTACATATTTACTTTAATAACTGACCACGAACGAACCAAAAATATCTACATATTTACTTTAATAATTGACCACGATGGTTTTTCATCTTTTGAAACCGGTCCATGATAGCATCATTTGAAATACTACTAAATATGTCTCTCTCTATAAAGACAACTAAACTATCATTTAGCCATTGATCGCTCATTCGGTTACGAAGTCGATTCTTTACTATCTTCATAGCCGAAAAGACTCTCTCCACTGATGCAGTTGCAACGGGTAGAATAAGCGCCAATGTCACAAGTTTGTAAACCATCGAGAATACGACATGTCTTTTAGTTGCAACCATCTTCTTAGCAAGATCACCAATCCCTTTCAAACTAGAAAAATCATCACTTGATCGAACATCCCTAATATAATTTTCAAGTTGATTGGGAAGAGCCGAGAGCTCAAGGAAAGAAAACTCATTTGGATAAAATTCGGCAAGACGAACAAGTTTTCCTTTGTCAAAAGCTTCAAAGTGATTGGATGGGTTTAAGCATGCAACACAAAGAAGTAACTCCGTGTTTACTTCATTGAAACGGTTGTTCAACTCTTGCAATTGTCTATCTATCACTGAATTGAATCTCTCAACTTTGTAATGATGTTCGATAGTCACTTGTTCAATCCTACGCTTTGGCCTCCCATATGGAACATAAACATTACTCATTGAAGGAACTTCAATTTCATGTTTAGAACAAAAAGAAGTAACATCCTCCAACAAAGTTTCATATCCATCATCTCTTGTCTCTTGAAGACGATCTTTAGCTAATTTGACTAATTTCATAGCATTCACTATATTTTGATCTTTTCTTTGTAAAGCTTGAGACAAGTCATTAGTGATCCCCAATATCGACGCCATCAAATGTAAATTGAAGACAAAGGGAAAATGATTGCAATATTATTGGGGCTTATAATTGGAAGAGTAAGTTATTATTAAAGTGGGTATATTAATTGGACTTAAAATTATATTTGGGCGCCTATTGGGCTAATATATATATTAAATTTTTTGTTAAAAAAAAAAATTACAACACATATATATAAAAAAAAAAAAAAAATTCCAGAGGGGGCTATAGCCCCCCCTTGCCCCTATGTGGATCTGCCGGTGCTTATAAGTCACTTAAAAAAATAAAAAGTTTGACTTTGTACTATAGCTAATAAAGTAAAAAATTGAAACATATTGAGCATTATTTATTGTAATTTCAGTCTAATTATTATTAAATTATAATTTACCATCTCTATTACTACACAATATGGTAAGTATTATATTTCAACTCTATATGTAAAATTATTGATTCAATCAAAATTGCTTACTTTGCTCCCTCAAATTGCAACATCCAATATAATATTATTTTTCACCCTATAAAGTTACTGATCATTTGATATGATCTACCACCAATGTTCCTTCCCCGAACCCCAACCGAAACTTAATTAAGATATATCTCAATTTTCCAAAATTTAGTAATGTTTATCGTATCAATAACTAAAAAAATAATCCAAATCAAGTTTCAAAAGTTTCATGATCAAACGCCCCAACAAATTTGAAATCAATACGAAATAAAATCGAGCCAAAACTCTTTCGTAATATCCCCAAAACCTAATAATACCATGAAAATAAAAATTACCAATTTGACATCTTATACATATTTTTTCTTTATATATATAGAAGTGTTGATTTTAACATATACTCCTATTTTCTCTCTCCAAACACACGACATCCAAGACCAATTTTATTTGCATGTCAAATTTTCGAAAACAACAAACTGAAACCAACTAAAATCGTATTCCAAAGGTCTCATTGAAACCCACTCGAACCATTTTCCTAATCAAAAGTCAAAACCAAGCAAAATCCCACTGACAGCAATCTATACATCCATACTCATCTCTACATTTTTATTGGCTAAACACAACTAATGATCCTTCTTATCATTAATTTTTTATAGAGTGATTCCTCTTATGTTTTTTTCTTACGTTAGTCCCTACTTAGAATTATTTGTTTCACTTTGGTTATTTACAGGGGTCTTTACTTATAATGTTACACTTTAGTCCTTCATAATATTATTTTAGTCTCTCATAAAACTATTTCGGTATTAATTTAGTTTCTCATGAAACTGTTTATTTATCAATTTAGTCCCTCATAAAAATATTTTGGTACTTTAGTTCTTCTTGGACAACCTGAAAACGACCAAAGTAAAACAAATAATTCAAAGTAGAAACTAACGTGAGAAAAAAACATAAGAGGCCAACCACTCTGTAAAAAATTAATGATTAAAGGGACAATTAGTGGTGTTTACTGTTTATCCTTTGCAATTTAATAGACCCAAATGCCAATTTAGATCATAGCTTAATAAGACTTCTAGAAGAAATTATAGAGAATTTAATTGATTAATTCTATTTATTTATATTTAAAGTTCAATTATTTAGAACATGTTTTACGTGCACACTTAAATTATTAATTCTATAATGAAGAGTACTGTTCACTTAAATTTTGCTAAAATTGAAGTAAACATATATAGGGGGTAAAATAACATTATTATATTTGAGATATATATAGTCACTTTTGCAATTATAGAGATCAGCAATAAGGTATTTGTAAAGCGAAATCAAAATTGTGTGAGGTTTGTGGTTTGAGTATTAGAATTTATGGATAATATATTTAATCGTAACGACAAATATGTAATTATCTTTTTTTTATGCAGAAAATTGAAATCAGAAGTAAGAAATATGGAATTGTGCGGAAAATGCAAGATACTTACCTGTATTATATTAAATCTGCAACTCACCTGTGTTATGTTAAATTTGCAAGAAACTACCCTGTGAAATTTTTATTGCGTCAAACTTCCTTGTGTTTTCAAAAACCCTGCAAAAAATAGGTCATTTTGGATCTACATATTTCAAGAACTCATTTTTAAAATACTTCAAGTCGGTCCCTACAATTTCAAATAAATATTTTTAAAATTATTTCTTGAAATATTTTGATCCAAAAGATCTATTCTTTTTTACCAAATAGGTGTTTTTTCCAAGGTTTTTGAAAACACAAATAGTTTAGTACAATAAAAATTTCATAAGGTAATTTCTTGCAGGTTTAACATAACACAGTGGAGTATTTTGCATTTACCCCCGAATTGTTAATCATGCGGTCCACACATGACTTGGTCGGGCCAATTATCAAAATGGAGCCCCACTGGGACCAAAATTGCGAAAAAAATTAGGTTATTGTGGAGTACTTGTCAACCCGAATATATGGAAAAATTCTTAATTGGAGTCGGTCTAGGAGGCCTTGTGGTTGAAAATACAACACATCATTAATTGTAATGATGTGGTGCTCTCACAGTGATGATGTGGTATATTATCAACCACAAGGTATAGGAAAATCTCTTAGACCTGATCTAGTCAAGAATATCCCCGAATATATGCGGGTTAAACCTGTCAAACGCGACTAGTTATGAGACCAATGTTGTACTTTTGCTCTAAAATGCCATAGTTGTGAATGCAAATTATCTATCAAAGAAAGGAATGGAATGGAATGATATGAAAAGAACCGGACCTCGGGGAATTAGAATGATGGATCAATGATGTATGCATGCAGAATTATCCTTGATGTCATCACATTATACTTAGGTACTACTATAAATAATAATCGATTCATTAAATGCATCCATGCACTAGAGCAAGCAATACGTTTACTCTCATGTACTTGATTAACTAGATTCAAAATGGTAGGAGAACAAAGCACTAGGCACCCTTTGGTGCTTGGTCGTGTGATTGGAGATGTTGTGAACCAATTTACCGGTTCGACCAGCCTCCGAGTCTCCTACAGTCGGAGAACGATCACTAATGGATGTGACATAAGGCCATCTCAAGTTATTGATCAACCTAGGGTGGAGATTGGAGGCGATGACTTTAGAACTTTTTACACTCTTGTAAGTAACATATTTTTCCGTGTATAGCTTTGTTCGTACATTTATGTCATTCCTATACATATATATATTTGGGTTCATTCATATTTTCATATTTAGACACGTTGGTTTCAATTAATTAATAATTTCAGGTTTTGGTGGATCCCGATGCTCCTAGCCCTAGCAACCCAAGCCTAAGGGAATACTTGCACTGGTGAGTAGCTTATGTGATTTGAAAAAGAGTAATTTATTTTTCTGTAAAAAATTTAAAGGATCAATTTACTTCATTCAGTCGAAGAGTGTAACTCACTTGTTGAAATTGAGAGGAAACATGATTTTTTTTTTGATAAAGTGCCACATGTAAACTGACACATTATCATAACACAAGGGGTAAAGTGCCACATATAAAAATATCAGGGAAACGGTGTGAATTTTTTATAAATCATAGGAAAATAAAATTCTCTTTTTCAAATCACATGAATGTAAATTGAACATCATGAAAATTATGAGGGGTAAATTATAATAAATAAATATTTTGTACTTGTCTCACTAGTTATTGACAAGCTAGGACACTTTCCAAATGATTTATGATTTGTTTTCCCAAAATATGCTTACTTTATGATTAAATGTTGTACTTATTTTTTCTCTTAATGATTATGATTCGATGGGTGGATTGACTCGATGATTTATGATTTGTTTTCCCAAAATATGCAGTACTTTATGATTAGATGTTGCATTATGTTTGCTCTTAATGATTATGATTCGATGGGTGGATTGAGTCGTATATTCGAACAAGAAACATTCTTACTTCCGAGTCTTTATGAATTGACTTAGTTGACTATTTTCTATAAGGTTTGATAATGTTATATATTGTATTAATTAGATGATAGAAGTAAAAGTTACGTGGTTCAATAAAAAAAAAAATACTAAAATTTATTCAAATTAGTTTTTCCCCTTAAATTTAGAGATTATATGCAATTTCCTTGTTGCGTTACATCATTCGTGCAGTATAATTACTACATCAAATAATATTTTAATTTAAGATTGACAATCATACACCATAATTATAATTAATATTGTTTTAGATAAATATATAGATAAATAAAATTAATTAATGATTAATGATTAATGATCTAGATCGTATTTAATATATACAGATGTATTGTTTTGGTTTAAAAAGTACTCCTTCCATTTTTTTATTTTTCGTTTTGACAAAAAAAAATTATTTACTTTTATTTGTCGTTTTAGGATTTCGATGTAAAATTAATATTCATTTACCAATTTTACCCTTCTTACTAATACTTGTCATTAATGCTAAGTTTATTTGATTAAAAGGGTGTTTTGAAATTTTTTTTAAAAAAAAGTGAATATTTATGACATTCCTTAATTCATGTGCAATCCTACAAAACGACAAATAAAAAAACGGAGGGACTACATTTTTGAGGCATTCTTACTAGTGATGATTGTGCTATTTTCTAGTTTGACAACACATTATTCATTTAAAAGATTTAATATTGAAAAATTAATTGAACGAGTTTTGTCTATCTATCACACTTTAATTTTGTGTCACGTATAACAATGTGCATGTATATTCAAACTTATACTTTTTACTATAAAATATTTTAAATTACACAAGTTATCAACTTTCAATTGAGTACATGTCCCAATTATCTTTAATTTTCTATTTCTTTTGGTTTAATAATTTTTTTTTTTTTATAATTTACATTATTTGGTTTATAGTTCTGTTTAATTCTCAAAGCTTTTCATCTTTATGCTGACTTTTTGCTGGTTTAAATGAAACATAGGTTGGTGACTGACATCCCAGGAACCACAGGAACAGGTTTTGGTAAGCACTCTTGTGTTCTTTCGAAAATGGTCTTTTAGTTTTCAGACATGTCCATGAGATTTATACGTAGGCTGTATTTAAAAAATTTATATTTAACATTCAAAATTTATTTGACTACTTTATAATTTTGAATGTTAAATATAAATTTTTGTTGAAATAACTTACTCTATTATTATTTGTTGAATTAGCATAATCCAAAACAAAATGCTGAAACACTCCCTGTTTTATTTTAAATTGACAAAAAAACATGTGTTGTTTTTATTAGTAAAAAAAACTTTAATGTGTTAATATTTTTTTGGAAAAATCTCCCCATGTTATTATTTTTCTAAGATACTATACCCATTTGAAAATTTAGAATTGATCACCGGGAGAAAAAACAAAATTTTAAGTAATTAAGTTTATACGGGTTTAATTCTAATTTTTGAAGTCTACAAGGTTTCATTGTCAATATTTTTAAGTGAATAATAGGATTTTGACATTTAGTTCCAAAGAAAAATTAACATACAAAGGTATGTTTCTTTACCTGCAAATCATGGGGAATCTTGCACTTAGAGCGAGTAAAACACATTGCAGTTTTACAAGCATGATAATTACCTTTTACTTGTTATTATAAATTGTTAACAAGAGGGGTTTACTAATAAAAATAATACAAGATATTTTCTGCCAATCATAATTAATATAGAGGATGTTTTCGCATTTCAATCTAATTGTAAAACTATTAAAAACCATCTATTTGGAAATTAAGTTAAAAAACTTCCAACTAATTTATTATTTGGGATACTTATTACCTTAATCAACCATAAATTTGTCAAGAAATATATTCCAGAATTTTTTGTGAAGAAATATATTAAAAAATGAAAACCAAATTTTGTTGAATTTAGAAAGTAACGATTCAATAATTATAGCAAAGGTGGTTGGAACTTGGAAGCTTCTCTTCATACTAGTTGAATATTTGGAATGGAAGTTAAATTATTTGTTTGTGCTGAATGGAAATTCGATAATTAATGGTGGTTGTTGAAATGAGGAATTGTGTTAATGATAATATGACATAAATGAAAGATGTCATGAGGGATCGACCAAAGGCAAACGTTGATCCAGTGGAAGCAAAAATGGAGAAAATTATAAAGGTAGAATTGACAATTAACTGCCAATTGCTCTGGCATTAGGCTAATTGCTCTAGCTATATCAACAACCAAGAAAAATTCCTTATTAATTATACTAAAATTCTCATTGGATCGATCTAATATATAGTAGGGCTGGGTGTTTGGGTCGAGTAATTTGTTACTCGTAATGATCCGATACCTGAATTCGAAATATAATTTCGCATTGGGTTTTGGGTAATATATTAACATTCGAATGGGTATTTCGGGACCTGTTCGGGTATTGAATAGCCCAATTGATAATTTAGCTCAATTTGAAGACTTGAGACATTTGTGTTGTGTTTGTTTCGAAGTTATTGCATACAATTTAATGTCATAATTCTTTTATTTATAAATTTACATACATATATATATGTTAAACAAATAAGATTTCTAATACATTTATTTATATTTTAAAAAAATGTGAAATTTCGGGTACTCGAAACCCAAAATTCAAAATACCTGAAAATTTTAACGGGTCGAGTTTTGAGTGTGAAAATTCAATATCCGCCAGATTGGGTACCCGACGCAAAAACACCCAAAACCCAAAATAGCCGACCCACGTCCAACCCTAATATATACTCCCTATATTCCATTTTAATTGTCGCTTTGAAGATTTTTTTCTGTTCCAAATTAATTGTCGCTTTAAAATACAACATTAATTACATATCTTTCAATTTTACCTTATTTATTCTTTGTTTTTTTTCTCTCTCTTCTACTTTAATAAATTAAAGAAGAGGGGTATTTTAAGTAAAACTTTAATTTTTTATTAAAATTTAAGCTAATTATTAAATTCCTTAATACTTAATACTTGTGCAAAAGCATAAAACCACAATTAAAATGGAATGGAGAGATAAAATGGAATGGAGAGAGTAGCGTATACAATGGACCTCCAAAAGTCACTATTATAGTACTAGAATAGAAGATGTGTAAAGAATCATATACTTGAGCTAGAAAGGGCTATACACTGACTTTTGTTGTTTTTTTCTTTTTCTTTTTTTTTCTAAGACTTTTCTTCTAGCTCAAGAATATGATTCCTACCATACTAGAATTCTTTTTATATCTTATCTTATTTAAGATAGATGGATCCAATGTGGATCAGTTTTTTACTATGCTATAAGTTTTGATTCAATTTCATGGGTTTCAATTTAAAAAAATGATTTGAGTGATTTTGGTGAAATTTTTAAATTCTATTTGATTATGTTTTGTTGGGTTTTATGATTTTGAAAAAATTGAATTAAACAGTGCTTTAATTGAGTTTTGAGGAAAAACTAGGTGATATGTGGTATCTGACCTTAGCAATTAAAACTTTTTATTGCGATCTAGTTAATTAGAATGAAAATAAGATTACATAGAACAAAGTGAAGTGAACTTCATCGAAAAGTTCGATTAACTCGAATCATCATCTCATCTAAAAGCTTTGTCGATTAAAGAAAATATACTTTTAAAATCTACTATTAATATTTAAGACTAAATAGCAAATTAACTCATTATGTTACTCTAAATGGTTAGTTTATAATAGGGCCTCTTGATTCATACATTTTTACAAGCAAGTAAAATGTCCATTAAGCAATATCACAGCGAGCTAAAGTGCTAGTGAAGTGAATATGTTGTCAATAGTAAGATTAAATGGATCATTTTTTTGCATGAAAATAAATTCTTAGTCGCATCATAGTGTATCTCTGCAATACCTCCACTAGCAAGGAGGGAAATTTCTCATTATTACAAATCACAGGGAGATAAATTGCCTATTTTCATATTATAGGACATATCACAAGTAGTTAACTTACTAAAAATCCAATATTTAACTATATGTTCAAATTTTCGATAACATTCTCTATTGTTTTTGTATTCCGCAGGGCAAGAGATTGTGAGTTACGAGAGTCCACGACCCTCAATGGGCATTCACAGGCTGGTTTTCGTGTTGTTCCGTCAACCGGGACGACAAATGGTGTATGCTCCGGGATGGCGACAAAATTTTATAACCCGAGACTTTTCCGAACTCTATAATCTTGGTTCTCCAGTTGCAGTTGTCTATTTTAACTGTCAAAGGGAAAATGGCACTGGAGGAAGAAGAACTTGATCTACGTATGAGAGGAAGTATTAATCATATCTGCATAATAATGGCCATAGATTTATGTATGAATGTACGTGTGTCTTCATTTTGTACGTGCAATATAAAATAAATAGTCTTCTCGACTTATGTTGTCTACACTTTTAAATAGTCTACAAGCCAAACAAATCAATTTTAGTATTTTTCATATTCGCGAAAATGGGACATATGTAGTCTCGACAAGCATTTTACCTGCTTTATGCTTTAAGTTGTCGAAATTTTAATCATCTTACCTATAATTTTAGTCCTAAATTTGTCGAAATTTAAATTAGTTTGGAAGTTTTGTCTTTTTGGCTCCCACGTGGTGATAATCAAATTGGCACAAAATTAGTGGAAAAATAACACCTTATTTTCCTTCATTTCTTTCACTACCTACTAACTATTAGGGGAAAGATGTTATAACCCTCAATTTATTTGCTTATGTAGAAGGTTATGAACACTAGTTTTAATTATGGCGAACTTAGGACTAAAATTGCAGATAATAGGACTAAATTTTCAGCAACTTAAAAAATTAAGAATGTAAAATTTCTTGTCAAAATTATTCGCGCGTTCCTGTCAAAGTTGAAGGACTATATCACTATTTAAAAAAGCAAAAATTGCAACCGAATTTGAGTAAAAATCGATTGGAAACTTGAATTTCCAACCGATTTTGCAACCGAAAAAATCGGTTGGAAAAACCTCCGTGGAATTGAGTTTCCAACTAAATTTCCAACCGGCTTCAAAATCGGTTGGAAAAACTTTTGGTTGGAATATCTTTCCAACATAAAATATTCGGTTGGAAATTATTTGCGGTTGAAAATTTTCCAACTGACTTTTTCGATTGCAAACCACTCAAAATCGGTTGGAATTTCTCCCCCTTTTTTTTTTTTTTGCAATTTATAAACATAATCCAATAAATACATTTCAATTCCCATAAACACAATTCAAAATTCATATGCATATATCAATTTTCATAAATACAATCCAAAATCAATATTTACATTACAGTTTTCATAAACACAATCTAAAATCCATACACGTTTCAATTTCCATAAACAAATCAAAAAACATAATTCATAATCTAAAAACTACACAACTAAATCATTCATAATCAATAACTACACCACTAAAATTAAAGTGGAATAATCCACAATCCATATTCCAAAAACACCTAATTTACATTTCAATCATATTTTAATTCAAATTTTTACTAGACAACAATAGGTCCTCCTTCATTATATGGACGATCAACGACCATTTGCGCAGCCCCATCAACAGCAGTTAACATAGCCTTGCAATTGCTTCCATAAGATAATAACGGAGGCCCTAGAGGAACCAATGCAAATCTCCTGGCCAAACTGACTTTCTGGTTGAGAAGCAGTTCAAAAATCAACTTTTAGATTACAAGAAACTTGTTCAGTAATATAAAACCGACTCTATCAAGCTTGCTTTCATATTATAACTTTACCAAGATATTTCACAAAGACCATTATTCCCAAACAACGCATACCTGCAGATGCACCACACAGGACTGAACTGCTACAAAAACTTGTTTGAAAAACTCAAAAGGGTAGTATTTGTAGGATGACAAATCAGCATCAAACAATAATCTTGACACAAAAAAATGTACCTGAAACAATGATCCATCCATGAACCAGACAGTGTCAAGCTCATTATACTCTCTCTTGATTCCGCCAGCCCTCTGGAAAACTTCACTCTGAATCATCAATAGTATGCCAGATAAGAACACTAGGTCCAGATAAAATACAATTTATAATAACTAAAGACCACAAACCTTGTTCACAGTTCAACTGAAAACAGGTTTTTATAGACACACCTTTGTAGGGCTTCCTGTCAGGTAATCCAATTCAGCCTCTGACCATAAAAGTGGCGATTCAACAGCTAACTGCCCTCTACCTGGAGGCAAAAATTCAATTCATTGTTCAAAATGAAAACGAAGATATATATTAGCTATATATCTGACTAGAGGCAAAAAATTGGCTGACTAATCTTGTAAGTTTGAAATTCCATCTGAACTAGCTAGAAGAGTTAAAAAGAAAAGAAAATCATGCATATATCCAGATTAGAGACAGAGGAAGAGAGAAAAACCCAAGCTTTTACATGGTAGTTTTGATTGCAACATACTTGATGAGGTTGCATAGAATTCTAGAGACAAATGAATGCAATCAGAGACCAGAATCGTGAGATTGCAACATACCTGATGTGAGATTTGGCAAATGTTAATTAAATGGGTACTTAGCATGCATATCAGTAAAGTGGAAGAATGTAATCTTATTCTTAATTTTTCAATGAACAAAAAGATGGTTTATTGGTGAGAATAAGAATGGAATGGAATGTGATTTTTCTTTATGACTGAGGGAATTAAAGAACCTTTTTTAATTCATAAAATCTCAACTTTGGCATCCTTTAAAGAAACCTCCTTTTCCATTTAATTCATAAAATCCATTGTCTACTTATAATGAGATCATATATTGAATCAGATGAGAAAAACAGATATGCCTTAATGTTGGCAAAGCAAAACCGACCTCCTGCCTTAATTCATCAAACAAATATGCACACAATTATGTTCCGATTAGACTTTAGGCATATAAATAGGTTTAAATAACATAATTATAGAACCATTTTGCATCATAATTATACCAAACAAACATCCCGATAAGTTTTTGATTATTGACACCATTTAACTATCTTTGTGAATTGGTGAGATAATTGATTAGCTAACCAACCAACATCAGTTTCCTTTTATTGAAAACATACACTAATGTATTTTATGCACTGTTGAAGAAGTAGAAGAGTACTTGAAAGAGGAAATAAAATTCCACAAATGACTCATTCATAATTTATAAATCTCAGTTTTGATATGCTAAATTATACAAGCAATTTCTTATCAAACACTTGGAATAAATATCAATAATAAAGTTCAAGTTGCTTGTTCTTGCCATTCTAAATCTGAATCAGGACAAAAAATTTCAGTGCATAAAAAAAGTAAGATTTTATTTTGGTCTGAGTTCATTAATAAGCTACAACACTACATGTTCTTACACACCTTCGAAGGGAAGAACAAAACATAGTTACTGAAAAATGAAAAAAAAGTAAAGAATCAAATGATGCAAATTGGCAACTAGTACTAGATATATATCCACACAATTCACATTTTACATAAATAAAAAATTAAGCCCTAATTAATCAAACCCTTAATTAATTAAATAATTCCTATCTAATATACATACCTCTAAATTTGTAGAGGGCTGGGTTGTGCTAGTGCAGCCGTGCGGTACTGCGGTGGTGGTGGTCGTGGTGCGGCCCTGTGGCTGTGCGCAGTGGTGGTGGTGCGCGCGGCTGATGCGTAGTGGTGGTGCGGCTGGGGCTGGGGCTGCTGTGCGGTGGTGGTGGTGTGGCCGCGAGGGGTGTGTTCCGGTGGTGGTGGTGTGACCGCGAGGGGTGTGTTCCGGTGTCACGGTGGATTTGTGAAGCTGATGAGAGAATTGAAAGGAAGTGACAAAGGCTAGCTAGGCTCTATCTCTTGTACCGTTCTTTGTTTTTTTAATTATATAAAATTGCAACCGAATTAACTTTCGGTTGGAATTTTGGCCAAATTTACAACCGCAACTTTAATCAGTTTGCAATTACAACCTCGTTCTTTATTTTTATAATTATATAAAATTGCAACAGAATTGACTTTCGGTTGCAATTGAGCAATAATTGCAACCGAAGTTTTAATCGGCTGCAATTACAGCCCCGTTCTTTATTTTTGAATTATATAAAATTGCAATCGAATTGACTTTCGATTGCAATTTTGGCCAAAATTTGCAACCGAACAACTTCGGTTGCAATTTTGGGCAAACATTGCAACCAAAATTTTAATCGGTTGTAATTACAGCCCCATTATTAATTTTTATAATTATATAAAATTGCAACCTAATTGCCTTTCGGTTGTAATTTTTGCCCAAAATTGCAACCGAATTTTTATTCGGTTGCAATTTTACCCAAATATTGCAAAAAAAAAAGATAAATCTCTCTTAATATATATTGGAAAATTGTGAAATTAGTTCATATTTATGACGCGCTAATAATTTAGTCCTTTAAAGAACCGGACTTAATTAATTTACATTTCATAATTAGATTATGATGGAAATTTAGATCTGAAATCAACAATCTCTTCGAATCAGTGCATGTGTGTATACTTGTCTACTTGACTCATGCTGTGAAATGCCACTTGAAATCTAGAACTACTCCATTCGTTCTCCAATCTGTTTTAGAAAATTTTCTTTTCCAAAATATTGTCGCTTATTAATTTTAATTACCCATTTTTCAATTTACCCCTATTTTTTACACCTAAAAGCTTATTTATTTCATTGAATTACTCCTTCCGCCCATTTATTTTGCTCCCTTAGTACAATCCAGTGGTCAATTTGACTAAATTTATAAAAAAATATAATTAATATATTCAATAATAAGTTGATAATATCATGACACCCAGGGGCGGATGGAGAGAGGGACAAGGGAGGTCTATAGCCCCCCCCTCAAATTTTTTTTCTTTTTTTTTAGTATAGTTCTAGTTTTTTTTTTTAAAAAAAAAAATAGTCCCAAAAGATTAGCACAATAAGCAATTTTCTAGCTCAAGTAAAAAATTAATCCAAATAAGAAATTAGTCCAATTAATTCAACTCAAGATTAATCCACCCTAATATTATCTAATTCTACCCAAGCCCCCATTTTAGCTCAAATTTTTTCCTAACTTCCAACATCTTCAATCCAAACAACTTCTCTTTTTTCGAGCTCTCGGCCCATCCCAATCAACTTGAAAATTGTATTAGGAATATACAATCAAGTGATGAAATTTCTAGCTTGAAAAGGCATGTTGCATTCTCGTTTGTTTACAAACTTGTGATATTAACGCTTATTCTACCTGTTGCAACTGCATAAGTAAAAGAGAGTTTTTCGGCTATGAAGATAGTAAATAATCAACTTAGTAACCGAATGAGCATATTTAGTTGTATTTCAAACGATATTATCATGTACCGATTTAAAAAAAAAATGAGAAACCGTCATGATCAATTATTAATGTAAACACACAGGTTTAGGACTATAACGGGATAGCATGTGTAATTAAAGTATCTCGTAGGGGTTATTTTTGTCAAACACAACCTCCCCATTTTTGTATTGCGTGTATATTTTCTCGTGCATAATATATATATGCTTTAAGTTTGACTTATTCTTTTGTACAATTTAGCCCCCCGACCGAAAATCTTGGATCCGCCCCTGATGACACCATATATATTAATATTTAAAACGTTTAATACACCACAAATGTGAAAACTTTTAACATGATAAGTCACTAAAAGATTAAATTTTTTTGATTGTGTACTGTAACAAGGGCAAGTCTTAGGTTAGTATCATTAGAGTTGAGTATATGTTAGAAACCCATCTCTCTATCATTAGATTAAAAATAAAATATGAAATTTTCATATGAACCGAAAAAATGATGGACCACTTGTTGAACATGTGGTTGAGTTTAAGACCCTTTTTGTTGGATAAAGATGAAGATGAAATGCACTGAAGTGTATTTAGTTAAGGGAGGTTTTGATGATTTCCAAAACTTCAAATTAGCTAAGTAAAGACAACTTAGTTGAAATCCCTCAGAAGAATTTTGACCAAGTAAGAAGACTTATCAGACGGGTCAAATATTCAAGGTCCAAAAGACTACTGATCTGCTGAAGGAAAGAAATCAGACTGGTGAAGATCAGCCGACTCAAATCATATTTGTTCAAGTTTGGGATCAGCTCTACTCATCATCAGACTTGCGCTTTCATCAGCCAAGTGGAAAGATCAAGAAGTCGTCCCAACGGTAATAAATGCCACTGGAGTAATAAATGCTGAAGTCTAAGGTTATTAATGACAAATGATTGAAGAAAGGACTCGTATCAGCTCGGTGCATTTAATGCTTCCTGACAGATAGTACAGTTCGCAGTACTGTCACTGTGCAGAGAGCCGTTCGCGGAAATTAAGGACCAGAAAATAAGAAATTTGAATTGTGTCTCTCTTCAACAGACATAATTCAAAGAGTGACTATAAATAGCTAAAGAGACGAAGAAAGAAAAAAAAAACACAACTTCTGAGAGATTGAATTCGAAGCTAAATATTTTCTAAGTCTCAAAAGCTCAAGAACAGCTTACTCGTATGCTAAAAGTCATTTGTTGACAGAAGCCGTTGAAGTTCAAGAAAACATTTTCTGAGTGAATCTGTAAGAGAGAAAAGTTGTGAGAAGTAGATATCCATCTTAGTGAGTGATATTACTTCGGAGAGTAGGAGTTTCTTTGTGATTTCCTATTGCGAACTTGTGGCTGATCATTTGTTGTGAAACACAAGTAGAGTGTACTAATTACTTTGTGTTCTTAGTATAACCCAAGATCTGTGTGACTTGGAAGAGTGGATTAAATGATATTTAAATCCATATAACCATTATAAAAATTCTTGTGTTTTTACATTGCTTTTGCCTGCATATTTTCAGATCTGCATAAAACACATTATAAAACTGTTTGAAAATTAATTTAAAGGAGTTTACAAAGCTGGGGACAAAATTTTCAAACTACTAAGTTTACTTGTGAAAAACACTTCAAAAATCCGCTGCAAGTATTCTGGTATTAAAACTGATTTTCACCAAAATCAGCTAAGTAACTATCAGATTAGTGGTCAGCAAAGCTGTTCAAAGATTTGTTAGCAATCAGCCTTGTAAACATACTGTTCTATAACAGCTTAATCTGTTTAAGTATGTGCAACAGTTTTAAAGTTAAAATTTGATTAAAATCTTCAGAGGTCTATTCACCCCCCCCCCCCTCCTCTAGACCTCATCTGACCACTTGGGACCAACAAGTGGTATCAGAGCAGGTGGTTCATTAGAATCAGCTGCCTGATCAACGAGCTTGATCCGAGTGTTTTTCAAAGATTTTCAAACTTTTCAAAAGAGCATCTTTTTGAAAAACTAAATTTTTTGAAAAATGGATTGTATCAGCCATGTTCCCCACATAGCTGGTATGAGCTTTGAAGACTGGAAGATCAGAATGGAGATCTTCTTAGCTGCCTACAATGATAACATGTACACATGTATCATCAAAGGTCCATTCAAATTCACCAAGACCATCAAGGTTGATGAAGTCGATATAGTGGTGGAGAAAGACTTAACAGAGATGACAGCTGAAGAAATTAAGCTGTACAATATGGATAAAGTTGGCCGTTTCATCATGACCAAGGCCCTTGACAACGACAGATTTAACAAAGTCAAGCACTGCAAGACTGCCAAAGAAATGTGGGATAAGGTCCGTGACATGAGCGAAGGAAACGACGCCATTAAAGAGCACCAGCTGAGTGTTGCTCTGGAAAAGCTGGACAACTTCAAGATGAAGTCTGCGGAAACCATTGATCAAATGGATACAAGGTTTACAAGGACACTGAATGAAGTTCTGAAGCTTAGAAAAACCTTCACTGATAAGGAGATAACCGTCAGAGTGCTGAAGGCTCTACCTCCAAAGTTCAACATGAAGGTGACAGCCATGGAAGAGTCAAGAGATTTTGGAAAAATCTCCCTCACCGGGCTGTTCTCAGTACTCAAGGCATACGAGTATAAACTGCCAAGAATAGGTGTTGAAGAAACCTCTACTTCAAGTCCCACAGCTGCCCTGGTTGCTGCTGAAAATCCTAGAAGGCCAGCCTATAAAAGCAAAGACGTTGACTCATCTGATGAAGCCACCATACTCAACAAAAAGGAGTACACTGCTGGAGACGTTGCATTGCTGATGAATAACTTCAAGAAGTCCTACAAACGAAAAATGAAGAACAAATACAACAATGCTTCTACTTCTAACCCTATTTCTTCTTCTCAAGATAAAGATTCTTATAAATCTAAAATGATGTGCTATAACTGCAGGAAATTGGGTCATTTCATCAGAGACTGCCCATATCCTAAAGCTAAAAAGTACACTTAAGAAGAAAAGAGAATCAGAAAGGAAAGAAAGCATCAGAAAGGCTAGGTGCTGGTGGCAGAAGCGGAAAAGCTATCTGCTGTCTACTCATCAGATTCGGATTCAGATACTTCTGATGAAGAGTCTTCTGATGGAGAGAGACCTGCTCTTCTCTACCTGATGGCTAAGGAATCTGATGTCTCTGAGGATGATGAGGTAACTCCTCTAGATAATGAATTATTTAATTCATTTAAGAAAATGATGCTTAACAATACCAGTATTGCTGAAGCATTTACAAAGCTTAAGGAAGAGATGATATTGCTAAGAGAGCAAAACAGTTCACTGAAACTCAAGGCTGAAATGCCAAAAGAATCAGATGAATATAAAGAGCTTGAGCAAGAAAATGAATCTCTGAAAGCTGAATGTGAAGTCCTTAAAGGAAAAATCATGGAACTTGAAAAGTCAATTGAGTCTCATGAAAAGTCAACTGTTGTATCCACTCTTATCTCTAGTAAACAGAAGACACCTTTAGTTCAGGATAAGTTAGAACTGAACCATACTGAAAAATTTGTATCAACTGACAACAGTAAGGTCATTTTGTATGTTCAGACTACTAAACCTGCTTCACCTGAGAAAGTGTTAAAAGGAGACGAAAACTCCTAAGGCTAAAAAGAGCAAAGAGCCTAGTGTAGGAAAACAGACTGGTAAGTCCAAACAGAAGAGTCATAGGAAGTCTTGTGATAAGGCTAAAACCAATCAGGCTAGTGATAAAACTAAGTCGTCTGTTAATGAGCAAGCATCTAGTAAACCAAAGAAGCATAAAAATAAGAAAAATCAAAATGCTTGGTATGGAAATGAGTCTTATTATGTGGAACCTGCTGCATATCCTCCTATGTATCATGCACCTCAATTTTCAACTTACTATGCACCATATCCTGCTCATCCAATGCATGCATATCCTGCTTATCATGCATCTTATTCTGCTTATGAACATTATCCTTATCATGCTGATTATCAACAACATGACATATCTGATAAACGTGATAAAGGCAAAACTGTTCTTGCTCCTGTTGAAACTCAGAAACCTAAGAAGCCTAAGACATCAACATCTTGGGTTGTCAAAGGTGGAACTAATCCTTCAGGACCCTCTTGATAGGATAGTGCCCTGCAAGCCAGTTCAATTAGCTTGTAATAGATCTATCTTGTATATAACAATCTTTGATTTTATAATAATACGCATGTTTATTTATATATGTATAAGGATAAACAATGGCCAAACTTCATCTCTCGCGAATACATTTAAGCGATTGGTTGAAACCCTGAGATCACTCACGACTATGGGACTATACACTTCAGTACTGAGTGCACTTATCATGAAACAGTCTCAAAGGTCGTGATCTCGAAAATGTTCCAAGTCATAGATTCATATCGAGACGGGGTATCGAGTGAATCGTCAAGACTTGTACGATTATGCATGATTCACACGGAGTGAATTTGTTGTAGTTTCATGAACAAGGCATTTGAGGCCAGTGCATATGACTAGGTGATTCGATGGAGGATCGAATGCATCGAACGACCCGAACAGAGAAACCCATTGTGGAAGCGCATGACGCATATCGGTGATGGGATGTTTCTCAAAGGATTATAATAGTGTACGATTTAGTCCTATGACTTGAGGTGCTAGGGCGAATTCGGTGCATGAAAGTGCGTACTTAGATCTAGGTATAGGCCACTTAGCTTGGTCATAAAAATGCCTAGGTTGGGTGCGTATGGACATGTACGCGAGTGGTTAGTACCAAGATGGAATCTGTTGACTCATCGTAATGGATGAGAATATTTCCTATACGATTCTTAGATAATGTTTCCAATGAATCTACGGCCGTAGTCGGTGACGGATTTGGAAAGGGGTTTCCAAATTAGGCAGTCACACTGGAACATTATCCTGAATTAGAAAGTATAGTTATCGAGACAAACTTAGAGGTGCCGATCAATTCACACACCCTAAGTCTTGATCGGGAAATTGGTCGACAGAAGGACCGTATGTACATGGTAATTATATGAGGTGAGGTTCACTAAATATCAATTCACCTGATGTTGGGCTTCATGGGCTTGTGGCTAGACATCGACCATGAAGTGTGGGTACTCCTGAGTTAGTAGAGGAACTGATTCTAGGAGTGGTCAATTAAAGGTAGTTTAATTGATCGGAGCAATTTATTGTTCATAAATTAAATCACGAGGTTTCGTGAGCCTGCTGCCAATTGATGGTGAACCCAGAGGGTCACACACAATACAATTGGACGGTGACTGTTCTGTAGGAATATAAAAGGAATTAATTGATTTAAAAGTAATTAAATCAATTAAGTGAATTAAAGTGTTAATTCAAGTGGGAGATAAATTAATTAATTGATTTAATTGATTTAAATGACAATTGATTAATTAAACTAAATATTAATTAAGTAATTAATTAATATGGGCTGAATATTTAATTAAGTAATTAATTAAATTAAGGTGGGCTTGCAAGAGATAGACTCCTAAGCCCATTAGGAATCTTGTAACCCTAGGACTTGAGGAGTGCTTATAAATAGAGTTCTGACAGAACTCAGAGAACAAAAACACCTAAGCAAAAACCTTAGTCTTCTCTTGCCCAAGGAAATCCGCCCCACCCTGCGCCGCCCAAGCCCTAGCGCCGCCGCCGTGTGCTGCCGTAACACCGCCGCACCGCCGCCGTGAAAGCCCTAGCGCCGCCGCCGCATATCTTCTCCCTCATTCCTTTTGTGTGGAATTTTGATCTGTCAAATAGATCTGCACAATCCTTCATCAACAAGCCTCTTAGATCTAGTTCTGAGCCTAAGACTAAGAGGTGTCATCATAATCCAGTTGGTGTGGACTTTTCTCTGGAGGTGAGACGCTTGGATCACTCCAGTGAACCAGAACCTTAATCAGAGTTCAGAATCAGAGTTGGAGGTTTCCACCACCTTGCCTGTGGTGAGGTAAAAAATCGAAAACCCCCTTTGTTAGATTATTTCTGTGCTTTGTTTTATGTCTTTCGTATATATAACTTGGAGATTTTATTATGGGATCTGTGGGTGTGCCTTGAAAAATTTTAATTTCCGCACTCTGTTGTATTGACAATCAAGGCATATTCCAATAGTGGTATCAGAGCCAACTCCATGATTATTATACGAAAGGCTTGAACATAATATGTGTTTATATTATATGTTTAATTATGTATATTAAAACGCATGATAATTATGTTCTGTCGATTGATTCTTACTTGTTATGACTAGATCTACAATTGGGTAAAACTGTTTTTCAGATCTATAGCGTTTTCATAGTTTTTTGAAAACTTCAGGACTCTTTGGGCAAAATCGCAAATTAGGGTTTTAAAGGGCTTAAAAATTCGAAATTTTAGAATCTGGAAATTTCAAGGATCTGTTTGAAAAAAAAAAATCGAAAATTTTCAGAATTCAAAATTTATTTTCTGGAATGCTGGCCGAAACTGCTTTGGGTGTTTTTGTAACTTTTTAAAAGTTTTTGGGGTCAAAGTGCAATTTTCGAAAATTGAGGGGCCAAAAATGCAATTTTTAAAAAGGTTGAAAAACAGAATCTGATTTTCAGCAGGAAAGTTTATTTTGTCATAATTAGTAGTGACTAAAAGTAAGAATCAATGGAAGTTAGTTTTAAAAGGAAGTTTTAAAATTAAAGAAAGGAGAAAGTAAAATGTCGTTTACATGTTTCTTGCTCTACGTGAACTGTTTACGTGGTTTTCGATCGAGCCGAGCTTTGACCTTAGGGTAGATGTGATTGGTTTAATCTAATGTTTGGTTTTTATTAAGGCCTGCGAGCCTTTTATGTTTTGGGCCAATTTTGAGGCTTTGTAATAGAATAGGGCTTTAATGCTTTCCTAGTCTAGGATGGAGGCCCGTTACAAGCAGGATGGGAGCCCAAGGAGATATGAAGGCCATGTATGCATGGTGATTAATGTAATAGCATAGGCCTGTTTGAGAACCCTTTAGATTGACCAATAGGGCCAACATCAATGACTCGATGATGGCCCACATAGGAGGCTCCCGATCGAAAACATATTGTGGTAGTATGCATGCTAGGCTTGTATGGCTTTTATTTATTTGTCGATTTATATTTGGCTACCCGCTAGAATCTAGATCGTAATAAAAGATAAAGCATAACTGAATCGGTGAGATCTCGAGGAGAGTTAGTATAACTTTCAAACCAGAAATACCCCTCTCGAAATAAAATATTAAGTCATATTGGGTAAACTATAAAATGAAGTTTTATAGATCCAAGCCTTCCATCAATAGGGACTAGTGTATGTTGTCTACTTATCGATAGAGGTGATCCAGAGTCTGGCACCCGAGTCGAAGAAAGGGACAATACACGAAATTCCTCGATTCTTGTTTTTAACTAAACAAGACAAGGGTGGGAACTTGTCGGGATGTGAAAATCGACCGATAACTAGTTACGGGGATTTCATGACCGGGCCTGTTGCTCATCATGATTGACTGGGTCAGACTTAAACGAGGAGTAACATCTATGATGTAGCAGTGCTAGATAGGTGCGAAAATCGAGGCAAAATAGCTTGAAGGTTGTGGAGTAACACAATTGGTAAAAGTATACCTACCTGGAGAATTACTTGTATGGCCACGAGTCGTGGGTGCAATTAATTGCTGCTGGGACGTCAAGACCTACTAGGAAATAGAATTTCCCGAGCAATCAAAGGGGTGATTGTTTCGACAAAATAGTGGGAGAACTTTTTCGAAACTAAGTCCAACTTCGATAATTATAAGTATTAGACATAAGATCAGTTAGCTTAATGTTGTCTTCTTTCCTATTGTAGATATTAATTACAATGTCTAAGAATCCATTATCTGTTATCCTCGACGCAAACAAATTAAATGGTTCAAACTTTGTCGACTGGCTGAGAAATCTGAGGATAGTCCTAGACTCCGAACGTCGCAGTTATGTGCTCGACACACCCATGCCTGCTGCACCCGCAGCACGAGCTAGTGAGGAACAACGAACCGCCCATGCTAAAAGGGTTGATGATGATCTTCAGGTTCGTTGCCTCATGCTAGCTTCGATGTCAAACGAACTGCAGAAACAGCATGCCGCTATGCCGCTTGCTAGAGATATGCTTCTCCATCTCCAGCAGATGTTTGGGGAAAGGTCTCGCGCTGAAAGATTCGCGACCTCTAAAGAGTTGTTTAATCTCAAGATGGCTGAGGGAAGCAGTGTAAAAGATCACTGTCTGCGTTTCATCAACTTGGTTGAAAAACTGGGGCGATTGGACGTGGCTTTGCATGCTGATCTTAGCACTGACCTCCTTCTCCATACACTGCCCCGTTCATTTGACCAGTTCGTGTTGAACTTCAATATGGAGGATAGAAACCTCGCTCTTCACGAACTGACCAATTTATTGGTAACGGCAGAATCGACTCTCAAGAAAGAGAAACCTGTAATGATTGCACACCAATCGAAGGCTGCAAAGCCTAAGAAAGGTAAGAAAAAGAAGAAGGTATTTTCTTCAAAGGCAGTCACCAAGGTGGTCGAGAAAAAGCGCAAAAGCCCAGAAGACGAATGTTTCCACTGCAAGAAAGCAGGGCACTGGAAAAGGAACTGCCCAGACTACCTAAAGATGAAATTGGTAGCCAAAGGTATTTTTCTAGTTGAAGTTAATATTTCTGTTAACTGTGCATCGTGGGTGTTAGACACCGCAGCAGGTTCTCATATCTGCAATGATTTGCAGGTGATGGGAGCAGTAAGAACCCTGAAGCCCGGGGATAGAATCCTGCGTTTTGGAAACGGAGCTAGGATCGCCGCCGAGGCTATAGGAGACGTGGAATTAGTATTAGGGAATTTTACTTTAATTTTAAGGGATTGTCTGTACGTACCAAACATTATTAAAAACATCATTTCTATTCCTATGTTAGACATTGATGGTTTTAATTTTTCCATTCAAAATGGATCTTTTTGCATATTTAAAGGTGATTTAATGTATGCTCGTGGTACTTTGATAGATGGTCTATATTCCCTAGAACCTATAAATTCCAACGTCATGCACATTCAATCTAGAAAAAGGAAATATGATAATCAAACTCCACAACTTTGGCACGCTAGACTTGGACATATTTCCAAGAGTAGGATTCAAAAGTTGGTTTCCTCTAAGGCTCTTGAAATAAAGAACTTAGATGAACTCCCGACTTGCGAATCTTGTCTCAAAGGAAAGATGACCAAATCACCCTTCACAGGGAATCCCGAGCGAACCAAACAGACATTGGATCTTATCCATACTGACGTTTGTGGACCATTGAGTGTCAATGCGAGAGGTGGATTCTCTTACTTCGTAACATTCACCGACGATTTTAGTCGTTATGGATATGTGTATCTTATGACACACAAATCCGAAACTTTTGAGAAATTCAAAGAGTTTCGAATGGAAGTAGAGAACCAACTTGGACATAGTATTAAAGCACTTCGTTCTGATAGAGGTGGTGAGTATTTAAGCCAAGAATTCCTTGATTATCTAAAAGAGAATGGAATTCTCGCACAGCGAACTCCCCCTAGGACACCTCAACTCAATGGAGTGTCTGAGCGGAGGAACCGGACTTTGTTAGACATGGTTCGTTCCATGATGAGCTTTGCTGACCTTCCCTTTTCGTTTTGGGGCTTAGCCCTATTAACTGCTTCGAAGATACTAAACATAGTACCTTCAAAGTCAGTGCCAACAACGCCGCACCAAGTATGGTATGGTAAAGCACCCGTGTATTCGTTCTTACGAGTATGGGGATCTCCTGCGTATGTAAAGAACAAGAAGGGAGATAAGCTAGATAGTAGATCTAGTTTGTGCAAGTTTGTGGGTTATCCAAAGGACTCTATTGGATACTTGTTCTTCGATCCTAAAGAACGTAATACGTTCGTATCTAGGAACGCCCACTTCTTGGAAGAGGATTTCCTCACCAACCGAAATGGGACAATCGTAGAACTTGATGAAGTCCAAGAATCGGACCCATCCCCACAAACAGTGGGAGCTGAACCAGAATTAACTGAACCTACTAGTACACCTATACTTTGAAGGTCTAATCGAATTCGTAAGGAGCCAGAGCGATTTGGTCTCATTCACGAAAACGAGAAAGTTGATGCTGATCCAAGGACCTATCAAGAAGCGATGTCTGACATAGATTCGGGTGCGTGGCTCGAAGCCATGCAATCCGAAATGGATTCCATGCATTCCAACAAGGTTTGGACCTTGGTCGATCCACCTGAGGGAACTATCCCTGTAGGATGTAAATGGATCTTCAAGCGTAAGCTTGGAATGAATGGAGAGGTAATTACTCATAAAGCTCGCTTAGTGGCGAAAGGGTATTCTCAAAGGCCTGGTATAGACTATGAGGAAACCTTCTCTCCCGTGGCGATGTCAAAATCCATTCGGATATTACTTGCTATAGCCGCGTGGCATGACTACGAAATATGGCAAATGGACGTAAAGACCGCCTTCCTCAATGGAGACATTGATAAGGAGATCTTTATGCAACAACCTGAAGGTTTTGCGTCCAAAGGAAGTGAGCACAAACTGTGTAAGCTTCAAAGGTCAATCTATGGCCTCAAACAGGCGTCCCGAACCTGGAACATACGATTTGATGAGACAGTCAAAGCTTTTGGCTTTATCAAAAACGTATATGAACCTTGTGTGTACAAAAAGAATAGTGGGAGCTTAATACAATTCATTGTTTTGTACGTCGATGACATTTTGTTAATCGGAGACGATATCAAGATGTTAGCGCAGACTAAAGCGTGGTTATCCGCGCAGTTCTCTATGAAAGATATGGGAGACGCATCTTACGTATTGGGAATACGTATCTATAGGGATAGATCGAAGAAGATGATAGGACTCTCCCAATCTCAGTACATCAACACGATCTTGAAGAGATTTAGTATGGAAAAATCTAAGAAAGGATTTGTTCCAATGAGACATGGTATCTCTCTTTCTAAGTCTATGTGCCCTACAACCGACGAAGAAAAGACGAGAATGTCTATCATACCTTATGCCTCTGCTATAGGGAGTATAATGTATGCAATGTTGTGTACTCGACCAGACGTAGCACACGCTCTAAGTGTAACGAGCCGCTATCAGTCAAATCCAGGCGAGAAGCACTGGACTGCCGTAAAAGCAATCCTAAAGTACCTGCGAAGGACTAAGGATATGTTTTTGGTCTACGGTGGTAGTGGAGAACTGAAACTTGAAGGATTCACTGATGCAAGTTTCCAGTCTGACGTGGATGACTTCAAATCCAACTCTGGATACATATTCCGCCTCAATGGAGGAGCGGTCAGTTGGAAAAGCTGTAAACAGTCTACCACTGCCGACTCAACCACAGAAGCAGAATATATCGCAGCATCAGATGCAGCAAAGGAAAGTGTATGGATGAAAAACTTCGTCCAGGAATTGGATGTTGTTCCTAGCATTGCTGAACCTGTAGTCGTCTTCTGTGACAACAACGGGGCGATAGCTCAAGCGAAGGAGCCGAGATCACACCATCAATCCAAACACGTACAGAGGAAATACCACGTGATCAGAGAGATCATGGGTAGAGGTGACATGCACATGGAGTATGTCAAATCGGAAGACAACATAGCTGACCCACTAACTAAGCCACTCTCGCAAAAGGTGTTCGAGGGACATCTAGATAAGATGGGTCTAAGAAACGTTTGTGAATGGCTTTAGGGCAAGTGGGAGATTGATAGGATAGTGCCCTGCAAGCCAGTTCAATTAGCTTGTAATAGATCTATCTTGTATATAACAATCTTTGATTTTATAATAATACGCATGTTTATTTATATATGTATAAGGATAAACAATGGCCAAACTTCATCTCTCGCGAATACATTTAAGCGATTGGTTGAAACCCTGAGATCACTCACGACTATGGGACTATACACTTCAGTACTGAGTGCACTTATCATGAAACAGTCTCAAAGGTCGTGATCTCGAAAATGTTCCAAGTCATAGATTCATATCGAGACGGGGTATCGAGTGAATCGTCAAGACTTGTACGATTATGCATGATTCACACGGAGTGAATTTGTTGTAGTTTCATGAACAAGGCATTTGAGGCCAGTGCATATGACTAGGTGATTCGATGGAGGATCGAATGCATCGAACGACCCGAACAGAGAAACCCATTGTGGAAGCGCATGACGCATATCGGTGATGGGATGTTTCTCAAAGGATTATAATAGTGTACGATTTAGTCCTATGACTTGAGGTGCTAGGGCGAATTCGGTGCATGAAAGTGCGTACTTAGATCTAGGTATAGGCCACTTAGCTTGGTCATAAAAATGCCTAGGTTGGGTGCGTATGGACATGTACGCGAGTGGTTAGTACCAAGATGGAATCTGTTGACTCATCGTAATGGATGAGAATATTTCCTATACGATTCTTAGATAATGTTTCCAATGAATCTACGGCCGTAGTCGGTGACGGATTTGGAAAGGGGTTTCCAAATTAGGCAGTCACACTGGAACATTATCCTGAATTAGAAAGTATAGTTATCGAGACAAATTTAGAGGTGCCGATCAATTCACACACCCTAAGTCTTGATCGGGAAATTGGTCGACAGAAGGACCGTATGTACATGGTAATTATATGAGGTGAGGTTCACTAAATATCAATTCACCTGATGTTGGGCTTCATGGGCTTGTGGCTAGACATCGACCATGAAGTGTGGGTACTCCTGAGTTAGTAGAGGAACTGATTCTAGGAGTGGTCAATTAAAGGTAGTTTAATTGATCGGAGCAATTTATTGTTCATAAATTAAATCACGAGGTTTCGTGAGCCTGCTGCCAATTGATGGTGAACCCAGAGGGTCACACACAATACAATTGGACGGTGACTGTTCTGTAGGAATATAAAAGGAATTAATTGATTTAAAAGTAATTAAATCAATTAAGTGAATTAAAGTGTTAATTCAAGTGGGAGATAAATTAATTAATTGATTTAATTGATTTAAATGACAATTGATTAATTAAACTAAATATTAATTAAGTAATTAATTAATATGGGCTGAATATTTAATTAAGTAATTAATTAAATTAAGGTGGGCTTGCAAGAGATAGACTCCTAAGCCCATTAGGAATCTTGTAACCCTAGGACTTGAGGAGTGCTTATAAATAGAGTTCTGACAGAACTCAGAGAACAAAAACACCTAAGCAAAAACCTTAGTCTTCTCTTGCCCTAGGAAATCCGCCCCACCCTGCGCCGCCCAAGCCCTAGCGCCGCCGCCGTGTGCTGCCGTAACACCGCCGCACCGCCGCCGTGAAAGCCCTAGCGCCGCCGCCGCATATCTTCTCCCTCATTCCTTTTGTGTGGAATTTTGATCTGTCAAATAGATCTGCACAATCCTTCATCAACAAGCCTCTTAGATCTAGTTCTGAGCCTAAGACTAAGAGGTGTCATCATAATCCAGTTGGTGTGGACTTTTCTCTGGAGGTGAGACGCTTGGATCACTCCAGTGAACCAGAACCTTAATCAGAGTTCAGAATCAGAGTTGGAGGTTTCCACCACCTTGCCTGTGGTGAGGTAAAAAATCGAAAACCCCCTTTGTTAGATTATTTCTGTGCTTTGTTTTATGTCTTTCGTATATATAACTTGGAGATTTTATTATGGGATCTGTGGGTGTGCCTTGAAAAATTTTAATTTCCGCACTCTGTTGTATTGACAATCAAGGCATATTCCAACACCTCTCAGTAAGGGTACCTAAAACAATTTTATTTTGTTTTGTAGGTTAGGATTAGGAGTAAGAGTAAAGTAGAGAAGACCTGGTACTTGGACAGTGGCTGTTCAAGACACATGTGTGGAAACATACATGAGCTGACTGATGTTGTTGCTGTGGATGGTCCAAATGTGATGTTTGGAGACAGCAAGGAAGGCAAGATTGTAGCAAGTGGAAAGCTGATCAAAGGCAACATTGAGATATCTGACGTCTCTTATGTTAAAGGCCTCAAATACAATTTGCTGAGCATAAGTCAATTTTGTGACAAAGGATATTCAGTCATCTTCTCAACAGATAAGTGCTACGTTGAACAGATTGGAACAAAGAAGGTTATTTTATCTGGAAGACGACAAGGGAATGTCTACATAGTGGACTGAAATTCTGTTGACAAGAATTCAAGCGTTTGTTTGGTGGCATCAACACCAAGTGAAGTCAGTTGGCTGTGGCACAAAAGAATGAACCATGTGAATTTCAAGACCATCAACAGACTTATCAAGATTGATCTGGTAGAAGAAATTCCAAAGACAGTCATGAGCAAAGATAAGCTTTGTGACGCATGTCAGAAGGGTAAACAAATCAAGTCATCATTCAAAAGCAAGAAGCACTAATCATCTGGAAGGATCTTGGAGCTGCTACATATGGACTTATTTAGACCCATTGATCCAATCAGCAATGGTGGAAAGAAATACTGCCTAGCTGTTGTGGATGATTATTCAAGATACACTTAGGTGATTTTCATGAAGAAGAAAAGTGAGACCAAAGAGCATCTTACAAATCTGATGGAGCAGATTCAGAACAAAAAGAGTATGAAGATACTAAAAATCAGATCAGATAGAGGGACTGAATTTACAAACTCTACTGTTGAAGAGTATTGTAATGCCAGAGGAATCAGCCATGAGTACTGTGCTGCCAGAACCCCTCAACAGAACGGAGTTGCTGAAAAGAGAAACATAACTCTGAAAGAAGCTACCAGAACTATGATAGCTGAAGCTAAGCTGGCTCAAAGATTTTGGGCAGAAGCAACAAATACAACATGCTTTACCCAAAACAGATGCATGATTAACAAGCACCAAAACAAGACTCCATATGAAGTTTGGAACAACAGGAAGCCAAACATTCATTACTTTAGAATTTTTTGTTGTAAATGCTTTGTTTTAAATAATGGGAAAAATCACCTTACTGCTTTTGCAGAGAAGGCTGATGAAGCAATATTTGTAGGATATTCTACTATTAGTAAAGCTTATAGAGTCTTTAACAAAAGAACCTAGTCAATCTTCAGAAAAGAATCAAAATACTGATCAGAATCTGTCTACTGATTTTCAAAAATTGAGTGTTAAAAAGAATGAACAATATATTCCCATCATACTACCTGATCTCAACTCAGCTGCAAACTCAAGTGCTGTTCAAAATCACAATGCTGATTGTCTAACAGAGGAGTTGCAAACAGCTGACAGACCAGAGAATGTTAAACAGACAACTGCTGTTCAACATACTACTACTGGAACTCCAACGCTAGTGTTGCAAGATCAAAACAGAGGACAACATTATGATTTGCAGCCTGATCTTAGATGGCTCAAGAATCACCCACCAGAACTGGTGATTGGTGATCCTTTGGATAGAGTAAAGACAAGGAGAGCTGCTGCAAGTGAAGCAATGTTTCTCAGCTTTCTATCTCAAATTGAGCCCAAACAGATTGAAGAAGCTCTAAATGATTCTAACTGGATTGAAGCTATGCAAGAAGAGCTAAATCAATTTGAAAGGAATGAAGTCTGGTACTTAGTTTCTAGACCAAGTCATTGAAGAGTAATTGGCACTAAATGGGTATTCAGGAACAAAATGAATGAAGATGGTGTTGTCACCAGAAATAAAGCAAGATTAGTTGTCAAAGGCTATTGTCAAGAAGAAGGTATTGACTTTGATGAAACTTTTGCACCAGTAGCAAGACTAGAGGCAATCAGACTCTTTCTTGCCTATGCTGCCACAAGAATTTCACAGTCTATCAAATGGATATGAAATCAGCTTTTCTCAATGGAGAATTGCAAGAAGAAGTTTATGTTGAACAACCACCTGGATTTGAAGCATATCAAGAAGAGGACAAGGTGTATCGTCTGAAGAAAGCCCTCTATGGACTGAAACAGGCTCCAAGAGCATGGTATGATACCCTATCTGATTTTCTTTTAATTAAAGGATTTCGCAAAGGTAAGGTAGACAAGACCCTGTTCACTATTGAATGGGAAAATCATATATTGCTCGTGCAAATATATGTGGACGACATCATTTTTGGTTCAACAAATCAACATATGTGTGATAAGTTCTCAAAGCTGATGTAGAACAAGTTTGAAATGAGCATGATGGGAGAACTTAACTATTTTCTTGGCTTCCAAGTAAGACAGTTGCCTGATGGAATATTCATCAGCCAAGCAAAATACACAAAAATATCTGTTCAAGAAATTTGGTATGGAAACTAGCTCTACTGCTAATATTCCAATGTCTACTAGTCTTCGTTTAGATAAAGATAAGGATGGCAAATCAGTAGACATAACCAAATACAGAAGAATTATTGGGTCACTGTTATACTTAACAGCTAGCAGACCTGATATCATGTAATCTGATGGGGTTTGTGCGAGGTATCAATCAAATCCTAAGGAATCTCATCTCTTAGCTGACAAAAGGATACTCAAATATCTTAAAGGTACTGAAGATTTGGGATTGTGGTATCCTAGGGAATCTGGATTTGAACTTATTGGATATTCAGATTCTGACCTTGCTGGCTGCAAGATTGACAGAAAAAGCACAATAGGTGCCTGTCAGTTCTTAGGTAGTCGTTTGATCTCTTGGATGAGTAAGAAACAGACTTCAGTATCCATATCAACTGCTGAAACTGAATACATAGCTGCTGGAGCTTGCTGTGCACAGATATTATGGTTTAAGCATCAACTAGAAGATTACAACATCAAAATCAGTGGAATACCTATCTACTGTGACAATACAAGTGCAATCAGTCTTACTAAAAACACTACAAGTCATTCAAGGACTAAACATATTGAGATCAAGCATCATTTCATCAGAGATCATGTGGAGAAACGAAATGTCATGATAGAATATGTGTTTACTGAAAATCAAATTGCTGACATCTTCACAAAACCTCTAAGTGAGACAAGGTTTTCAACTCTAAGAGCTGAACTAGGTCTATTAAAATTAGATTCATAAGCTGAGGGGGAACTCATCAGAAAACTAATGCTCAACACCTTACTCATCATATTATCTTCAAGGATTAACTCTCAACAGACTAGTTAACTTATGAATTCTTAAAGTCAGGGAGAACGTGTAAGACTAGCGGTACTTCTGATTAAAAGATGAAATTTGTTGATGAAAGTTAGTTGAAGTTATGTTTTCTTCAGAAGATTAAAGTCTTGAAGATTGAAGATTAATTATCTAGCTGGATTGACAAACAGCTGAGAAAGGTTATCAGTTATTGGCTTTCACTGATAGCAATCTGTCATCAGGACGTTAGTCTCATCAGATAAGTACCTTAATTATTCGTCTGATCAACTGTGTAAAAGCTTACTGTTTAAAAACGTTTTAATTTAAAATACGCTTTTACAAGTTAAAACTGACTCCATCTCACAAGCCTTGGATCCTGATTTCGTCAGAGATGCTATGCATCAGTATGCCAAGGAATTTGCTACTGAAGAAGCAAAGATTATTTCAAACACTTTGCCAGGCAAGAGAAGAATGTCTGATGATCATATTGAGAGGGCCATTCAAATTGCTGAAATGACTGCCCTGAAGAACTGGGCTGCTAAATCAAGATATCAGAAAGGTTCTTCAAGTGATCTACCCTCATTGCCAAGCATTCAACAGATAACCTTTGGCAAAGAAGTGAAAGAGTATCATGAGATGCCTAAGGTAAAGACTCCTGTCCCAAATCTGTGGCCTGTTGTAAGACAGATTCGTCAAACAACAGTCTTTACTGATGAAGGCAAAATCATCAATAAATTCTTTGAAGACGTCACTGATCAGCCCAGTGCTGTTAATGAACCCTTAGCAATTGAGTGGAAGGCTAAGGAGTCATCTGCTGATCAAGAAACTGAGTTGAAAGATGCCCCTGTTCACCAGGAAAATGAAGATGACCAAACTGCTGATCCTTCTGCTTCATCAGCTGATATGCACTCATCACTGATGGAAGCCTTCCAGATGCTGTTAGAAAATAACTTAAAGGAAATGGAAGCAAGGAACAGACAACAGCTGGAAGTGATGCAGCAAGCATTGGAGGAATCCAACAGACTACAATTATAGCAAATGCAGAAAGCCACTGCAAAGATTGTCCATGATGCTGTTGATAATTTCCCTCTGCCAGATGACAGTGCACTGAAGAGAAGTGTACTGGACATGAACAGAAATGTTGAAGACATTAAGGTAGATGTAGATCATCTTCACACTGCTCTGAAGAGAGCTGAAAACAACATTGCTGATCTCACTGCATCCTTCATCAATGTCGGTGAACAAGAAAATGCAGTAAATGTAGCACTGTTGCAAGAAGTCAATAAAGCTGGAGATATTATCCATGAAGAACTTGCCACAATGCAAATCAATATTGACTGCTTGAATGATCAGAATGACATCATCACTATTTCTCTCAACCATCTAACTGCCAGTCATGATGTAGCAAATCAGAACATCAAGGCTTTATGTGCAGAAATGAATATTCAGTCTGTTGCACTCAACCCTGCTATCAAACCTGCTAATGTCACCAGTTCTGATGATGACAAAAAGGGGGAAGAGAAAAGGGAAGATGAGCCAACTCTTCAAGCTGCTGCTGTTGAAAATAGTCAAGCAGTTGAAGAAAAAGCTGAGGAAGCTGCTGCTAGTGAAACCAAGAAGACTGATGCTGCTGAAGAGACTGAAAAGGTTGAAGACAAAGAAGAAGCTGCTGAAGAAACCAATGACAAAGCCAAGACTGATGAGGAAAAGATTACATCCAAGGATTCTGATGGAGAAAAACCAGAGCCCTATACCAAGTATAAAGATGAAGAGAGAATCAAGAGAAAGATGGACGAATTAGCCAAAGAGCAAGAAATCAAAGAGAAGATGGAAGCTGCTAAGTCTAATCTACTCTGGGATGATGAAGCTGAAGAAGAAGATGATGATGAAGAGTCTTCTTATGAATATTATGAAGAACTTGAAGGAAGTGAAGAAGCTGATGACTAGAATTAGATAAATCTTATGTAATCAATTTTTCTTTATATTCTGACAGACATCTCATCTGAACAGAATTGTACTTGTAATAAATTTCATTATCAATAAAAAGTTCAAGTTCTGTTTCCAACACTTTTTCTATCTCAGAAAATTTTGAGGATCAAAACTTTAGTATAGGTAAAACAGGTACCAAGCTGAAGTTTTGTCATCATCAAAAATGGGGAAATTGTTAGATAAAGATGAAGATGAAATGCACTGAAGTGTATTTAGTTAAGGGAGGTTTTGATGATTTCCAAAACTTCAAATCAGCTAAGTAAAGACAACTTAGTTGAAATCCCTTAGAAGAATTTTGACCAAGTAAGAAGACTTATCAGACGGGTCAAATATTAAAGGTCCAAAAGACTACTAATATGCTGAAGGAAAGAAATCAGACTGGTGAAGATCAACCGACTCAAATCAGATTTGTTCAAGTTTGGGATCAGCTCTGTTCATCATCAGACTTGCGCTTTCATCAGCCAAGTGGAAAGATCAAGAAGTCGTCCCAACGGTAATAAATGCCACTGGAGTAATAAATGTTGAAGTCTAAGGTTATTAATGACAAATGATTGAAGAAAGGACTCGTATCAGCTCGATGCATTTAATGCTGCCTGACAGATAGTACAGTTCGCAGTACTGTCACTGTGCAGAGAGCCGTTCGCGGAAATTAAGGATCAGAAATCAAGAAATTTGAATTGTGTCTCTCTTCAACGGACATAATTCAAAGAGTGACTATAAATAGCTGAAGAGACGAAGAAAGAAAAAAAAACACAACTTCTGAGAGATTGAATTCGAAGCTAAATATTTTCTAAGTCTCAAAAGCTCAAGAACAGCTCACTCGTCTGCTGAAAGTCAGTTGTTGACAGAAGCCGTTGAAGTTCAAGAAAATATTTTCTGAGTGAATCTGTAAGAGAGAAAAGTTGTGAGAAGTAGATATTCATCTTAGTGAGTGATATTACTTCGGAGAGTAGGAGTTTCTTTGTGATTTCCTATTGCGAACTTGTGGCTGATCATTTGTTGTGAAGTACAAGCAGAGTGTACTAATTACTTTGTGTTCTTAGTATAACCCAAGATCTGTGTGACTTGGAATAGTGGATTAAAGGATATTTAAATCCATATAACCACTATAAAAATTCTTGTGTTTTTACATTGCTTTTGCCTGCATATTTTCAGATATGCATAAAACACATTATAAAACTGTTTGAAAATTAATTTAAAGGAGTTTACAAAACTGAGGACAAAATTTTCAAACTACTAAGTTTACTTGTGAAAAACACTTCAAAAATCCGCTGCAAGTATTCTGGTATTAAAACTGATTTTCACCAAAATCAGCTAAATAACTATCAGATTAGTGGTCAGCAAAGCTGTTCAAAGATTTGTTCGCGATCAGCCTTGTAAACATATTGTTCTGTAACAGCTTAGTCTGTTTAAGTTTGTGCAACAATTTTAAAGTTAAAATTTGATTAAAATTTTCAGAGGTCTATTCAACCCCCCCCTCCCCCTCTAGACCTCATCTGACCACTTGAGACCAACACTTTTTATTTTTATTTTTTAAATTAATAATAATATCTAAATTACACATATAACCTTTTAACATATTTTTTCCAACCAAATCAAATTATCTCCCCCAATATCCAGAACAACAAATTCTCAAATCTCAAATCACAAATCATCGAAACTCAAATCTCCCAAATCATCCACAACAATAATTTATCACAACTCAAATCTCCACCAATCAACCATAACTACGACGTCAAGAATGAAGTCCACCAATGCGGTTCCTATTTCTTTCAAGGTTTCCTCGATGATAAGGAAGGGGTTTTGGGCGTGTGTGGAGGGGTTTTTCTCTTCTTAAAATATTGGTGATTTCCCCAGTTAATATATTTTTTTAGATCCAAATAAAACACACACTAATTAAAAAAAAAAAAAAAAGGTAACTGGAATTCTCCGAAGAAGCTCTTGTTTTATTTTCATAGCTTCACTCTTCTTCACCACCACATTCTTCTGTGCTGTCAAATTGGAACTCACAAGATCCCAACCCCTGTAAATGGTCTTTCATTTCTTGCTCTTCCCAAATTAGGAAAATTAATTTGACTATTAAAGTCATAAGGTAGGACCAGTTGGAAATAGGCATGTATGATCGCATTGCATGTAATTTTCATGCTACACATCCACACTCGATCTATGTAGTTGCTTGAGTATTGTGACCATTGAAGGTTGAAGTCATGAGTTAATTCGACTAAAGCCGCTTTGATCCTTTATTTTTGTAAATTAATGGACCAGATTATTCTTTGAGATATTTCAAGGAAGAAATAGCATACTGCGCGCATTAAGGTTACTTCTAAACGATCTTAGGAAACTTATACAGTCCAAGTGGGAGATTTTTGGAATTTTTATTGTTAATTCAATAATAAATCCATTAAGTTTAGTCGATTGTTAAGAAGGGCTATTTCAATTATATATGCCCGATTAAATTGATCAAATTAAGTTAATTATTATATGGGCATAAGAAATATCTTTTTATATAAGTGTGGGGGTAAATAAAGTAATTTATATGTGTAGAGTACTGCAAATGTAATTACTAAACTTTGATCCGCTAGTTTAATAATTACACAATTATTAACTGTTGTTGCAATTAATAAATCGGGAGACTTTGTCCCTGGGTCAGTTACCACCACAAAATAACGCGTTCTCTCCCCACCATCAGAGAAAACAATTGAAAAAAATCTTTGGTAACAAGATCTAGAAATTCAAGTCTTGGGTGATTCAA
Source organism: Penstemon barbatus (assembly GCA_003313485.2). Classification (NCBI taxonomy): domain Eukaryota; kingdom Viridiplantae; phylum Streptophyta; class Magnoliopsida; order Lamiales; family Plantaginaceae; genus Penstemon; species Penstemon barbatus. Next base: position 49,740,647 of record CM064879.1, on the reverse strand, counting down.
TTCATCAATTCCTTCAAGTTCAAGTCATCAATTCATTAAGGCTTCGTAACAATGAATTCTGGTAGGCTTTCTTAAACCCCTACGGTGAGTAATCCTCTTTTAATCGACTAAATCGATCTAGGGTTGGAAAATCAACTTTCATATTATGAATGATTTTCATCCATCAAGAGCAATAAGCTCATTGAGAGTCAACTTTTCCCTTTTAGTATTATAGGAAATCTTGAAGGGACTGAAGTGTGCGGGAAGGGAGATCAGAATGAGATGCACGAGTATGTCTTCTGACATATCCAACCTGAGTGCTCTCAGCCTTGTCATAAGATTAGACATTTTCATAATGTTCTAACTAATATTTCATTTGCCCTTATACTTCATGGAGATGAGCTTACTAAGTATAGTGCTCGTCTTCACCTTTTCACTTGCAGTGAAACGGTCTAAAAGTTGCTTAAGGAAATCTTTGGCAATTACTTCCTCGGATATCCCACCCCTTATGGATTCCAGAATTGAGTGCTTCATGATCATTAGAATCATGCAGTTTGTTCGCACGCACTTCGCATATGCAGCCTTTTCCTCATCAGTGCTTTTATCGATCAAGGTTGTAGGGCAATCAAAACTAAGTGCATGGTCCGTATCCATGACGCCAAGCACTACATAATGTGCTCTTTCCATTTTCCAAAGTTAGTGCCATTAAGCATCGGGATGTTGTTCAAATTGGCAGTCACAACAAATTCTATAATAACAAAGAGTCACACAATAAAACTCAAGTTATTACTATAATACATAATAAATGCATGCATAATCTTAAACATATAATTAAACTTGCTCAACTGGTGGACCCATAAACAAGATATCTAACACGACCTTATTATTTAGCCTTTGGACATAAACAACAATTTGCAAATGGTACTCTCTAACCAAAATAGTACAAGAAAATGCATAAATAAAACCGGCCAAGTATCATGTCTTTCTTTGGACCGACATAACACACGCATGGTAAATAACATATAATTTGCATATTCTAGACTGACATAATCCGGTCAAAACAATCCTCCTTTGGGTTGATTATTCCACGTGGATAACCCATATTACCTTGTGAAAACACAATTGATTTTACCAAATAGAGGTTGCTTTGGCTACATATTTGTTCAATCAATGGAGTTAAACTAGGAACAAGAAAAGAAATTCCTTAACAAAAAAATAGAAATGAACTTTTTTATGGTCATCCAAATAGGGCCTAATGAATAGTTCTGGTCCTATTTAGGATCAATCCCAACCAGGACCAGACCAATTCAGGTTCAGATTAAACCAATTAAGATCAGTTTAGATCAAGTTTAGAATAGATCCAGATCCAATTCAGATCCAGTGCAGCTATAGAAAACCCAAGTCCAACCGGACCAAACTGAAACATATCAACCTTAACCCAGATTCAGACGAATCGGGTTGATTTTAAACCATTTAACCCTAACTGGAAAGAACCGAATCGGGAATCGAAACCTACCCCGATCCGTATTGGATCCGAACCTAAATGAACCGGATAAAAAACCATCCCATACCACATGGTCCGGGTCGGATCCAAATTGACCCAAAACTTCATCTTGTTGACCTGGTTTCATGATAAAACCGTTGATTTATCGGACAATCAAAAACTACAATCGAAACAATCTATAATCTTACGCATAAGCAAGCATCAATTTCATGTTCTTCATCAATTAAAACACCCAAAATATGAAGAAACCCAAATGAAAATTAACTTCAAATAATTTCTAGATTTGAAAATATACTTCCTCACAAGAGCAATCATCAATCCATTTTCAGAAACTTGAATTGCATATATATATACTAGGCAATTGCCCGCGCAAATGCGCGGTGTGCCCATTAACAATAATCTGCATATACTAAGCAACCAAATTTTGTAACCAAATGCATGAAATGAAAAACATATGCTATCAACGCAGATAGAAACGAAAACTCTTCAGATATGTCAATGAATTATTTAGATGTGGATAAAGGACTTAATTGAAATTTATTCAGTTCTATCTATTACACATATCATGTCCAAGTTCGGATTCATTATGGCCTAAACAGGATGATGACACGGTGTCGCCCAATATCCTTATTCCTATGTTGTCATGTCTCGAGGTAGGCCTTTTGATATATGTTTCAAGAAAGAAGTTTTTTCCCTGCACTTCATATGTCGACTGTCGCTGTAATCTCCCTCACTTGTATAGGTATACGTACAACAAATTTTTCACGTGGAATACCCTTGATATATGAAGAAAAATAATGCAATGACAAGAAACAGAAAGATAAACGAGTGCTATAATTATGACGGTATTGACGGTTATATTGAAACTTTCAGGAGGTATAATGAATCCAATAGGGTCTACCCACCACTTTTATAACGTATTGTTTTCATATTAGTTCCTGTTAAAAGGTTAAACATTTCCCCTGATACTGAGTAACAAATGTATAAGTGGGAAAAACATCATTGTTATATCCTATTAAGGAAGAAAAAACAGAAGAAAAGAAAAGTCGAAGCACTAATTACAGATTAAACTTACCAAAGCCCTATCCAATTCTCTGTCAACTTCACCATTTGAAAGAAAATAAAATAAATAAGAATCAGTAAGATGAATTAAGTTTCCAGGGTAATATAACAAGAGAAAAGGGTTCTTGGTGTTGTAATAAGTTGTGCATTTTCTTTGCATATGTTGCCATGTCACTTAATGCAGCACTGACCTTATCCAAAGTAATCCTCTGTTTCATGTACTTACAGTTTGCTAATCTCAGAGGTACAACTTTATAAGAAAAGAATGTTTGTCAAATTTTGATATGCTTGTGTGGTTTTTTCAAACACGATGAATCTGAACTGCAGTGAGAATATAAATTGCAATTCACTTACGATGGGATATAATTCAGCTCCTCTGCAGTGACATACCACATTGGTGCAGAAGGCCAACCTTTCTTCTCCTGAAATACGACAGTCCAAAATCAATATATAAATAGTGTTTACAACAAATTTTTAAGTCTACAAAAAGCTTAAATAGACAATAAAATAAGAAGTAACAAATAATATTTATTTAAAATTTAAAAGTGGTTACAAATCTCTATGTATGAATCATGTGATTCTTCTCTTCGTTGAACATATGAATTCAAGTGCACTAGGCTTGTTCTTGAATCGTATGATGCGACTTTCTCCAAGATTTGCGGAGCTTGCAGACCTTCAAAGCTTGAGGAGAATATATATGCGTATATGTGAATTTGTATGTAGATATGTATATATGTGTCTCTGTATATCCCCAAATGAATTCACATGACCTCTTTATATAGATTTTGAAGAGTCTCCTTCATAGCAGCTTGGTGACGTGTCACGATTTGATTGGCCCTTACTTCCTTGGAATGAAAGACTTCAGTTGATTGGCCAAAACACCTCACTTTGACATGTGGCACACTTTGATTGGCCACTTAATTATATGGCTTTAAATATATCATTTTGACACATGGCTTGATATAATTGGCCAATAAATAAATATTAGAAATCAATTAATATCATTATTTACTTTCGGGATTTAATATAATAAAATCCCAAAATAAAAAATTAATTGAAGACTAAAAAATTATTTATAAGTGTCATTATTTAACTGGGCGTAAATTTCATGTATCTACAAATGCCCCTTCGAGACTTATTCACGAATAATGCTTTCGAAGCATGCTTTGAAGAGAGTAAGTCACGATATTTTGCCGATTTAGTACATACGACCGATTTTTTTTTTTTTTTATTATTCAAGATAAAGGTTGCTGTCGTTTAAACTTAGACATGAGACCAATTTACACACATGCTTGTCTCCAAAAGAAACATAAAGGCCCAACTTGTTTTCATTAACTAAATTTGGCCAAGATAGTGGTGGTCTTTGTAGATCAAGTGTAGGCAATCAAACCCACTTCATCTTCTTCAATTCCTTTGATTTGTAGAAGCCTCGGTAAATATCTTGCAATTCACAACTTTAATCCAATATGTAGAATTCTTCTCAAATCATTCTCTTTCCATAATCGGAGACTTGTATCAAGTGATCAAGGCAATAAATCTTTAATTCAAGAAACAAATTGAATCTCAATTTTAAGAAACATTGAATTTAAATCGACTCCTTCTAAAATTCGGTATATGAGTTCACGACAATATGTTCAGATCTTTGGGAATTTTCTAGCTTTAATACATGGAAATTTTTTACCAACAATTTACTCCATCCTCTTCTCGGGAAAATTTTAAAATTTCCAAAAATTCTCTTCATTGCTCATCATAATCTCCAAATAACATCTATAAAAGAGCACATCAAAACCCTTTATCTTCATCAGCAATAATATTCGGAGTGTTTAAGCGTCATTGATAGAGTTCAAATATTAATCCTTTTCTTCAACACAATTCCTGTTCTTTATTTCTTCATCAACCTCAATCCTTTTTTTTTCTTTTAAAATCTATGAGTGCTTTTAAATAGAAAAGGCAATTTAGCATTTAACCTCAATCTTAACCTTTTCTATGTAAACATAGTTTGTAGATACAATTTACTTCAATTAAACTTTTACTATATCAAAGCCACTCCACAACACAGTTACTGTTTTAGTTCTTCAAATAGGAAGCTGAATTGTAGAATTTGTACTATAGGCCTAAGGACTTGTACCGTAGCCTTTGGAATAGTACCTTGAAGCATAATCTATATCAAGAATATATTCAGCTCCGCAGCCTCAATTTCGCATCATGCCCCTTTATTTTATTGCCTTTTTTTTCCTTTTTTTTTTAACCGAAATTTATCTTTGTTGCAGATATATCATCGCGGCACCAATGGAGTTTATCGACTACAAAGTTCCATACTCGAGCCTCTACATGATCAAGAATGATAAAGCAGATAAAACAAAAAGAACTACTTTAACTGTTTATCAACCGGCAATTGGTCAATTCACCCCAAAATACACCCTATCTAAGGAGCCACACTCATCAAAGGTTTCATTGGAGGTTTTAAAGGATGTTAGTGTATTATCTTCGGCCACGCCTAAGCATCAGAAAGTGTGTATTTTGCAGCCTAACGCACTTAACAGAGGTTCACCGTCCAGTTTCTCGCACCCTATTAGTTCATCGGCTTCATGGAGGTCTTCATGGTACCCTTCTGGCACCGTCTCTTGGTGAGTTTTCTCATGTTTCAGGTTACTGGGAGTGGGTTGAAGATGTCTTTGCAAAGAGGAACAAGAATCTCCATCGAGCTGGGATACATGATGCAGTTTGGGCTTCTTTGTTCACTTACGATGTCGACGAAAGCATTATCCGCACCTTCTGCGACTTATGGAGTCCATCCACTAATTCGCTCCACATGGCAGTTGGGGAACTATCCATTTCTCTGTGGGATTTGCATATACTTGGTGGACTTCCCCTTCGCGGTCTATTCTATGACGAGGTGATTCCATCAGTGAAGGAGCTTCTTGAAGTTGATGGAGAGGGCAAATCATTCCTTCCTTCTAGTTGTCGACATTTCTTTTCGGCATATCATCATTTAGGATGCGGCAATTCTGACGGGTTAAACGTTCTTGACTGGGTGTAGTTCTGGTTCAAAGGTTCTATCAGATATCGAGAACCATATCAACGATCATCTAGGAAAGGAGTAACAAAGCCCCGACTTTCTTATAATCCTTCAGGGGAGATTCTCGCTTCTTTGACTCGTGATCGGACAACAAAAGAAAATATCCCTTTCGATACCCTCGGGATTGCTGATCTTGATAGAGAAGAGACTTACACAGCTGCTTTATTGGTCTGTTGGATATGCAGATTTTTTGTTCCAAGTAAAAATGTTAATATCATACGACCAAGCGTCTTCAAGGTTGCAAGCATGATAGCTTCTGGAGAAAAGTTTTTCTTAGCAATTCCTGTATTGGCGAGCATATATCGAGGGTTAAGAGGACTAACTTCATCTACTAGTTTGAGAGAATGCGACGCCACTTTTCCGATCCACTACGTATACGGCTGGCTTGGTAGCTATCTTAAGACACATTTTGATAACACTGAGACTGCACGAAATGCTAATTCCATGAGAGCGAAAATGGTTAAGTTCGCAGGAGAGAAGATTGCGCGAAAATATAATGCAGTGGAGGCTCAAGATGTCTTTGAATCGATCGAACTAGGTCGTATGGCGCCTTTCCCGATGTGCAAAGAAAAAATGCAGATTTTCTTCGATAATGGAAATTTTTCTGAGGTCGATAGGGACCTATTCATCAGTCTTCGATCATGCTACCTCGTCTTGCGACTCGACAAGAACTATGTAGTTGAGTCCCATAATCCAACTAGATTTGGGAGGCAATTTGGATTTTTTCAGGATCTTCCACAAGGATTGAGAACGGAGAGAGATCCTCAAACTTTGGAAGCGGCCATGAAACTTTGGGAGTTCTCGACTCGCGTCTATACTGGAGCCAAACTAACTTTCCCTCGTTCAATTGAGCAATTGGCCACGCATGAATATTTTCAATGGTGGTCAAGTTACCGCAATCCTTTCAAAGATTCCCCTAAGGTTGTTTTGAAACTTTCTAACGATGCATGCAATTCTTCGAAAGAATCAAAGAAGAAAGCCATTGATTATTCTACTAATGGTGTACAAAAGGAACACACTTCTGCTTCTAACTTATTACCCAATGGTACTTCGAAACCTGAGGTTCAAGTGACGAAACTTAAAAGAAATGTGGTTGAATCTTCGACTTCCGAAAGCGACTAGCATCGTGATCATCATTGGAAACGTAGCAAAAAGATCCAGGTTTTTTATTTAGATTCCATTAGCTTTGATTTTGACACATTCTTTGAGGATTGTCCGAGTTCAGACATGAACTTTGAAGATATAGCACGACGCATAACAATTTGATTCATGCATTAAAATCCTTTTTTTTTTATCCTACACATGTCAATTTTAAATTCAACTAGCTATTTCCTTTTAATTTGTGTAGCTTGCTGATATCGAAAATCCAAGGGACCAAGAAGTGTCCTCATAGGGCAAAGATGTTGAAGCGCCAAATGATAGTATTCACTCAAGTTCTTCAATGACTAAGGAAATCGACGACGATTCTGATCGTCTCCCACTTACTCAAGTTTTGGCCTCATGTAAAGGGAAAGCAACAAGTTCTAAAATCCCTTTGCATTTACCACCCTTTAGCAAACATGGAGTTCAACAAGCAGACTTGACTTCTTCGAGGAGTGAAAATGTGGTAATAACTTTTGAGCCACCTGTTCGAACATCACCATCTTCGATTTCTACATTTCGATGCGATGAAGTAGTGGCACGTAGTAAACGCAAAATGGTCGAAATAATGTGGAATGACCTCTTTCAACAGCTTTCTACTACATCATTTGATAGGTTACATTTCATCAAAGAAGAAGTGAATGGCATCCTCCAAGCTATGAATCAACATGGAGGCATTGACGTAACGAGTTTACATGGGAGGGTGAACGATTTTCCTCGGAATGCTAATCAATATGTTGAGGATACTCAGTTATTGTCCCAGAAAATGAAGAAAGAGTTGTTTGACCAACAAATCTCTGGTGCTAATCAACGTCTCCTAGATATGCGAGTGCGAGAGAGTCAACACTCCATTCATGCTCGAGATCTCGAAGTGAAGCTTACTGAGTTGGGGGAGAAGGAAGATAACTTGAAGAAACAACTTGAAGAGATAGAGAAATCAAAAGGAAGAGATATGTTTGTTGCTCCAAGAAGATGAGAAACAACTGCTTGATATCCAATCTGTCATCTCTAGAATAGAAAATGAGGTTTTGATTCCTGAAAGCAATCCGCCTTTATCCGAGGATGATCTTGCGCGTCAAACGAATCTAAAGAAGGAGCTAGAGACCTATCTTCAAGATTTGAAGAATTTCAAGCTTTTCCCTTGATTTAGATTTAGTTGTTTCATTTTCTTTGTTGCTACGTAGGAACTTGCACCTTTCTTTTCTTTTGTATTGGATTCTTATATATGAAGATGAATAAAGTTGATTTCTTTTCTTTTTCCATCTTGATTTCATTTCATTCCTTGTTGAAATTTATTTTCCAGGGTTGCACTTGATCAAATCCAACTTTCATTCTTTAATTTAACACTAAGAAATTAATCTAAGTATTAAATAAAGAGATTCAATGTAACTGCAAAACAAATCTGAAGACATTGTTTCGTGAGAGCTATTACCCCCTAATCGCTCTCTTCAATACTCAAACTTTTTTTTTTTAACATGACTGAACTCAGAATTAGCTTCCAAGCTGCCTACGTATCTCATAAAGAGAATCAAGTCATAACGTAGTTCAAAACAACTTTTGATTAATAAGGTAGGGGGGTCGTTCACAGTTTATACTCATGCGGGCCAAGAGTATCCATCTCTTAACCACCTCGGTCTAGGTGGGAATTTAAAATTTAACCACATAAATGCCATTAGTGGAGTAAGTTAACATTTTAGCCACTTGAATTACTATTGGTGGAGTAAGTTAGCAGTTTAACCACTTGCACTACCATAGGTGGGTACCATTCACAGTTTATACTTGTGCGGGTAAGGAGTAACATGCAGTTTAGGCTCGTGCGTCATGGAGCATGGTCTTCTTGTGAACCAAGGCGTAGTACTGCTTTAGAAATTTGCCGTTGATAAGTCTGATATGAAGACCATCTTCAGCAATCAACTTATATTCTCCACTCGTATAAACTTCTTTGACGACATAAGGGCCATCCCATTTTGATTTGAATTTATCGCCCATACGACGTTTAATATTAATTGGTCTTCTAACAGCAAGCACTAAATCTCCAATTTGGAAGGACCGCGGTCGCACCCTTTTGTTGAAAGCTCGAGTAATGCGAGCTTGGAAGCATTCAAGGCGTTGTTGGGCTTCCAACCTTTTCTCATCAAGTGCCTCGAGTTCTTCAAGACGTAGACTTGCATTTTCTTCACTTGTAAGACCCTCTTGGATAGCAATTCTTAAAGATGGGATTTGTTGTTCGAGAGGCAGAACCGCTTCTACACCGTATACTAGCGCATATGGAGTTGCTTGAGTTGGTGTTCGGTAAGTTGTTCGGTATGCCCATAGAGTTTCTCCAATTCTCTCATGCCAGTCTTTTTTGGACTTTGCTACTACTTTCTTTAACAATTTGCATAAAGTTTTATTGAAAGCTTCAGCAAGGCCATTAGCAGCAGGGTTATACATGGATGAGTTATACTGCTTGAAGCCAAATTTTTGGCAAAGATTGCTCACCACACCATTGCAGAAGGGTTTTCCATTATCGTACAAGTTATACGTTTCGTCACCACTTTGTGGAAAATCGTTAGGTATGAATATGTTAGATACCAGTGACTCGATTGGTGAAATAGTATTTCTCCCCCCAAAAGTATTTTTTTTTTTACCGAGGCACAAAGAAAATATTTTGTTGCGATATATGAGATGCTTTTTGGTTTACTTGTTGAAGGGGTATAGCTTCAGCCCATTTCGAGAAATAATCTGTTGCAGCCAAAATGTACATGTGTTGACCAGATGACTTTTTCAAAGGTCCAACTGCGTTTAGACCCCATGAATCAAACGGCCAAGACGAGACAATTGGGTGCAGCGGCTCGGGCGGTTGATGAATGAAATTGGAATGGTATTGACAAGCTTGACACTTCCTAGCATAATCTATGCAGTCTTTAACCATAGTCGGCCAGTAATATCGCATCCTTTTAATCTTAAAGTGGAACTCTGGCCCTGATTGATGGGCCCCACAAACTCCAGCATGTGCTTCTGAAATTGCCATTTGTGCCTCTTCATCTCCTAAGCAACGAAGAAATACTCCATCAAAAGATCGACGGTACAAACTACAAAGTTTCTTTGTAATAAATAAAGCGCGGTGCCCTACGGCGATATCCACTCTTCGTTTAAAGTCATCGGGCAACTTTCCATGTTTGAGATAGTCGATGAGAGCATATCTCCAATCTTCTTGGTCAACTTCGAAAATCGAGACCGCATTGTTCTCAACATTTCCATCATATTCATTGTCGAACAAAGGCGGTACCACCCATTTCTGACATATTGGAATTTGTGCATTTTGATCAGGCAAGATTAATGCAGAGGCGAGTTTAGCTAAGGCATCAGCTTGTCTATTTTCCTTGGTATATGTCTGATGGTCAGATCTTGGAGTTGGTCGATGAGCCCTTTAGCATAATTGAAGTATGGCAGCAAATCAGGTTTATTTACATCGTAAAGTCCTAAAAGTTGATTGACTATGAGTTGTGAATCTCCATAAACATGAAGTTCCATATGCTTCATGTCCACCGCCATCTCAAGCCCAAGTATCAATGCTTGGTATTCAGCCACGTTGTTAGAGCAACAATATGTCAAAGTGAATGAGAAAGGTATAACATCGCCTTCAGGAGAGACGAACACCACCCCAGCTCCTGCCCCTTCTTTATGTGCAGCACCATCAAATTACATCTTCCATGGGGGTAGGATTTCAACTACCATTACGTCTATTGGATGATCGGCAAGAAAATCAGCCAAAACTTGCTCCTTTACTGCCTTTTTGTGGAATGTACATGACTTCAAATTGTTGAATTTGCAGATACCATATTGCGAGACGATCGGAGAGAACAGGTTTTGACATCACATATTTGACGGGATTCGCCTTAGAGATGAGACGAACAGCGTGAGCTTGAAAATAATGTTTCAATTTCTGGATTGAAAATATAAGAGCTAGACATAACTTTTCAATCGGGGAATAGTTAAGCTCATTTGATGTCATCGTTCTGCTTAAGTAGTATAGTGCATTCTCCTTCCCACTATCATTTTCTTGAGCAAGTAATGCCCCAACTGAACATTCTTGTGCAGCAATGTAAAGAATCAGCGGCTTTCCAGGAATAGGAGCAGACAAGATAGGAGGCCTCATGAGATACGCCTTAATGCTTTCGAAAGCATTTTTACACGACTCATACCAGTTAAATGGAACATTTTTCTTCATCAATCTTCTGAATGGATGGCATCGACCTGCTAAATTTGAGATGAATTGCCGGATGTATACTAACTTTCCTTGCAGACTCTTGAGTTCATGAATATTCTTAGGATCAGACATCTTGAGTATCGCATCAATTTTTGATCTATCCACCTCGATTCCGCGATTTCGTTCGACGAACCCAAGAAATTTTCCAGAGCTAACACCAAAAGCACATTTTAGAGGATTCATCTTGAGTTGATATCTTCGCAGACGATCGAAAACCTTCTTCAAATCCTGCAAGTGATCAACTCGCTTCTTTGATTTCACCACCAAGGCATCTACATAACATTCTACATTTTTATGCAGCATATCATCGAATATCTTCTGAATAGCTCGTTGATAGGTGGCTCCTGCGTTCTTTAAACCAAAAGGCATCACCTTGTAGCAGTAAATTCCCTTTGGCCGAAATGCTTTGAGTTCTTCATCTTTTGGAGACATGCGAATTTGGTTGTAACCAGAAGAGCCATCCATGAATGATAAAGCTTCATGACCAGTTGTCGCATCAATCATCAACTCCGCGATAGGCAGTGGAAAGTCATCTTTAGGACATGCGTCGTTAAGATCTCTAAAATCCACACAAACACGGATTTGCCTATTTTTCTTTCGTACAGGGACGATGCTTGAAACCCAAGTAGGATACTTTACTTCTCTGATGAAACCTGCATCAATCAATTTGTTTACTTCTGCCTCAAGCAGAGGAATCAATTCAGGACGATACCGACACTGTGGTTGTTTGACGGGTCGAATCCCTCGTTTCACAGATAGGTGATGTACTGCAATTTTTGGGTCTAAACCAGGCATTTCCTTGTACGTCCAGACAAAATCATCTTTGTATTTTTGTAGGAGACTTACATAGGCCAACTCTTCTTCTTGAGTTAGTGAGGCACTTATGAAAGTTTATCGCGGATTGTCGTCGTGACCAAGATTAATCTCTTTTAGGTTGTCAACAGTGGTTTTTACTCCTTCATCCATCTCAGGAGGAGCATCGTCGGCATCTTCTTCAACAAGTTCATCACTGCCAATAGACATGATGTGAAGAGCATGTTCCATCATTCTCTTCGAGTAGTCCTTCATCACTAAAAGATGCATGATATGAAGAGCCTACGCTTTCTGTATCTTCCTCATTATGATTGGATCATGTGTATATGATGGTTTACCACTTAGCTTTCATTGTACCATCATACGAGATGACCACGTCTTCACATCTTTTCATTTGATAAGGTATGATGTTGTGAAGCTTTTTGAGGCTCATATCTTTAGCAGACGTTTTTCTTTTCCTCCAACGCCTTGCAGTTTGCTCTTGCTGCTGTGGTCCCAATCTGCTGAATACCAAGCTTCTACTGTTGGAATTAGTCCCCAATCTATTGAATATTGAGCTTCTATTGTTGTTCGACGTAATCCCGAACCTATCGAATACCGAACCTTTACGTTTCGACGTTTTAAATTGATTAATCACAACTGGCTCAAGAGTCGTAGAGTACGCTTCATCACCAAAACTGATATGATGGTTACTTGCTCTCTTTATCGGTATACGAACAGGCGTTGGCAAAATATATCCAAGTCCAGTCAATGAATTAGGCACGACACGTCCCATGAGTTTCAACATCCTTTGAGTATCATTAAGACCATGCTCTTCCTCAATGTTTGTTTTCGATGTAAGTTCGCCAAGAGCTCCAACTCCAGTAGGGTCGTATCCAGCTTTAACCATGAGCTTGTAGGCGTTGGGACCAAAAGCTCCACGTGATTGTTTGCTAGGAAGCGTGCCATGCTCTATTTCATTCCCCTCGATTGGGCGAACAAACCCTTCTAATGGAGGTTGAGTTGATCTCAGTAGATCAACTTTTGTGATGGGAAGTGTACAATTGTTCAAAGCTTCACACTTAACCAAAGGCGGTTGTCCTTCTTTCCTTTTTGATTTTGGTACATAACACAACATCATTTTGGGTCGTCGCTGAGCTATGGTTGAATTAACTTGACTTCCATTGTTTTCTTCAAGAGGTTGAGTTTCTTGTCCTTGTGTATCTTTAGTAGAGTCACTTTGTCTTTCGACCATTCCTTCATGTGGTGGAATTTTCTCCATTTCTTCTGCATTCTTCAGATGGGGTATATTGCTAAGAGGGTTTGAAGTGTCATTAGTCTTCACCTTGTTCATGTTTTCACCGTTGAAGTAAAACTTGGCATCAGCAAAATATGATTCTGCCTCAGTGAATGGTATATCATCAGCCATTACTTTCTTTCCAACGCCTTGGCGACAATATTTGAAACATTGATGTAGCGTAGATGGGATCACTCCATTCTTGTGAAGCCAATGCCGTCCTAATAACATATTGTAAGTTGTCTTTGCATCAATCACGTGAAAAAGCGCACTTGAAGACATGTCATCGATTAACAAATCAAGTCTTATCACTCCAACAGCTATTCATCCTCCTTTATTGAATCCTTGAATCATTAAACGACTATGCGTGAGTTCATCTATGGCAATGCCAAGTTGTTTCACCACATGTAAAGGTAAAATGTTGACTGCTGACCCTCCATCCAACATCAGGCGATTGAGCTTCCGTTCACGTACATAACCCGCTACGAACAAAGGACAATTGTGTGGTTTAGAACCCAAAAGTAGATCCTCGTCAGTGAAAGGGATAGATGCTATGTAACTTTTCCGATGTCTTCAACTTCCTCATCTTTTGGATCTTCTTTTGATGAGATACGTGGACTTCCAATGTCGCTCTCATCCTCCTTGCTAGTTGCATTATATGTCGAGGAAGTGGGGAATGAACCACGATCAAGAAACCATTTGGGGACGAAATCTAACAATGTTATGGGAGGATAATAACTTTGTTGCACCGGAGATGTGGTTCCAACATGGAAGACATTTGATTTTCTCTTCATTTTTCTTCCATTCTTTTCTTTCAGAACTAGATCCTGCAGAAATTGTTGGCCAGATTGTTTTGTAGATGAGTAACGTTTCTTTCAACGAGTGACAAATGTACAGCCCCCATCGCCAGGGTCAATTTCCTCTTGTTTCTTGATGACTTCATCCCTACAAACAAGCGTTTGTTGAATGGCAGAATCAGATGCTATGGACTTTGAGTTCACCTTGAAGTCGGTAGGATCAAAACTTCCAAACTTTATACAAAATGATGAAAGATGGTCCATTGCAGACCTCTTAACAGATTCTCTAGAGGCCACAGGCAAAACCTCAGTCGTGGTTTGATTGGCAGTCATCTTGTCTTCTTCGAGTAAGATCTTTCCTTGACGAGCCAATTCCATAATTTTGTCGTTCAAGACAAAACATTTTTCGATGGGATGTCCAATTAGACGATGATATTTGCAATAGTTGGGATCATTGCTTCGCCCAGCTTCTTCTGGTCGTTTCATCTCAGGTAATTCGATGAGTTCAGCTTCAAGTAAATCTTCGAGCATTGCTCCAACATCAGAATTAAGGAACGGGTATTCCTTTGCTTGCATATCTTTCAACGTCAACTTTTTCTTTCTGAAATCCTCCTTGAGAAGGGTTGCCCTTAACTTCTTTTCTTTTCTTTGGGTTGGAAGACAACTTCATTGGAGCGGCGTTGACTGTCATAGATTCTTTGTTATCACTTGCAGGCAAATGTTTGCCACCTCTCTTGATATTTTGCTTATCCTTGGGATTTTTGGGATCTTGAATGGGTAAGAAGTTTTGATCTCCCCTTGAGGCAAGACTTAGTTCCATGTCGTGCGCATGCGTGGCTAACTCTTCGAATGTTCTAGGTTTTATGCCTTGAAGAATATAATGTAAGCCCAGTGCATCCATTGGATGCACATTTCTATGGCAAAAGTTTCGCACAAACGATCCTTGTGGTTTAAGCTTAGATTTCTCCATCGATTGATATAATCGATGACCTTTTCTTCTTTCCATTGATGAGTGCTTGTGAGCTCGATCATGCTTACTATTCTTCTTGTGCTATAAAATCGATTGAGGAATTCTTGTTCAAGATGTTCCCAGCTATCAATGCTTCCAGGCTCCAAGTCGGTGTACCAGTCAAAAACATTCCCTTGAAGCGAACGAACAAATTGTTTCACGAAGAGATCTCCAGTAGTTCCAACATTATTACAAGTTTCTACGAAGTGAGCGACATGTTGCTTTGGGTTCCCTTTCCCATCGAATTGTTGGAACTTTGGCGGTTGATATCCAGTGGGCATCTTCATCGTGTCGATGCGACGAGTGTAGGGCTTCACGTAAGTAAGTGAAGATTTCGAACCTCCCTCCAATTTGCACTTGATGGTTCCAGTGATGAAGTCTTCTAGTCGATCCACATGAATCATGCCGTCGGGCGGAAGACCCTTAGCTTTCTCAGTCGAATGTCGTCCTGAGAGAATTTCGTCCTCCTCAGAATCCTCGAGTTGGTCCTCGTTCACTTTTGAGTATCGTTTTGTTGATATCTCATCTTCTTCGGGATCCATAGGTCGTTTTCCCATCGAGTGATTTGCCTTGGCATAGAGTCCTTGGCTCAGAAGTCTCTCAGTCTTTGCATCTTGCTCTTGCGTACGCTTGTTGAGTCCTTCTATGGCCTTAGTTAGAGCCATGAGTTGTTCTTCCATGGTCATAGCGTTTGTCGTCATAACAAAAGCTCCAGTCGAATGGTGAGAAATGAGTGAAGATCCACTGCTTTGAGAATCATCATGCGTCTTCTTTTCAATGAGCATGGTTCTTGGGTCATTCATCACAGACATAGTTCGATACTTTCTAGGACGAATCATCCTTTTGAAGAGAAGAGATGAGAGGTAGAGATGGTCCCACTGGGCGTGCCAAAAATTTGTTTAAAACAAATTTTAAAGTCTGCAAAAAGCTTAAATAGACAATAAAATAAGAAGTAACAAAGAATATTTATTTAAAATTTAAAAGTGGTTACAAATCTCTATGCATGAATCCTCTGATTCTTCTCTTCGTTGAACGTATGGATTCAAGTGCACTAGGCTTGTTCTTGAATCGTATGATGCGACTTTCTCCAAGATTTGCGGATGGAGTCACAGATTTGAAGAGCTTGCAGACCTTCAAAGCTTGAGGAGAATATATATGTGTATATGTGAATTTATATGTAGATATGTATATATGTGTCTATGTATATCCCCAAATGAATTCACAAGACCTCTTTATCTAGATTTTGAAGAGTCTCTTTCATAGCAGCTTGGTGACGTGTCACGATTTGATTGGCCCTTACTTCCTTGGAATGAAAGACTTCATTTGATTGACCAAAACACTTCACTTTGACTGGCCACTTAATTATATGGCTTGAAATATATCATTTTGACACATGGCTTGATATAATTGGCCAATAAATAAATAGAAATCAATTAATATCATTATTTACTTTTGGGATTTAATATAATAAAATCCCAAAATAAAAAATTAATTGAAGACTAATAAATTATTTATAAGTGTCATTATTTAACAGGGCCTAAATTTCATGTATCTACAAATAGCACAAAACCGTTAAACCATCATTAAGAGTAAAATTTTGTTGCATCTTTGATCATGTTTATCTCAGTCTAATTGAAATAATCAAAAGCTTTCCTGTGAGAGACCCTTAAGAAATTTCGAACTCCATCTCTTTTTCAAAATTTGAAATAGCCACCTGACTTAGCTATTATGACATAAGCTTAAGAAATGACTCAAATGAAGTGTGAGATTTTGCTCAATTATGTACATACGACCAAGCAACCATGCACCTATCTCTATAAAATTTATACAAATTAACCAATAAGTTCTCTATCATCACCTAGAAGAAATCAACGAGGACTTCATTCAAAGAAAGGTGCATGATCTCGCGAATTACTTCTTAAGAAATTATATGTAAGAACCACAACTACCAATGATCTATCACAAGCTTCATGTGTGATCACCTAAGGTTTTCAAGCAAGACTTTTGAACTTGAGAATAATAAAGAGTTTATCCGAAGTAGTGTTTATTTATACACAAGCCTTACCCCTACTAAAAATTTAGTACTTGAAAGGGAAAATGTCATAAATGTAAGCATACTCTGTCCCAAAACCTTTACTTATTTGACTCAAAAAGGCTGTAGTTGGGGGTAATTGGGGGTTGGGTCATCATGAAGCAAAATTAAAGATTTCCGTTTCAGTTGTAAACTCTTCTTTATCTGCAACCAACATTTTTAAGTTTTTGTCAACATGTCATTCTTTAACAGCCTCAAATCATCACATAATAGAGAAAATAAAATATTTTCCCTGACCCACAAATCAACTTAAAAGTCCCAACAAGGGACATTATATTATGACTCTGGCCCAGTCAGCTAACAAAATGAAACAAGGAGTATTACTCGTGACTCGTTAGCATTCAAGAAAGTTTGTATTCGACACATCACTAATGTTTAACCAAACGGAAGGCCTGAGCATATATATGCCTCGAAAAAAACAAATTTGCTGAAACAGTAACTAAAGTACTACCAAAATCCAAAACAAGACAAAATTTGTGTTATGAAGAAACTGAAGAAAGAAGAGACCGAACAATATCAAACCTGTAGCATTTCAGGCATTTTCAGTTTTCTTCCATTCACAATGTTACACAGACACATAACTCCAGCATTTGCGAACTCCTGCAGCAACATGTATCAATTAATAGTTAATAGTTATCTTCATTACAAGGACACTTAATAGAATTAAGACTGGATTTCAAGAGTAATGTGGCTTTAGGGCAATATTGAAGCCAGTCTTAACCTGTACTCAAAGAATAAAACGCTCGAGAAGATATAAATTAAGTAAATCTTATAAAAAGTACTAATACAAGCTATTTTACATTGGATAAAACATAAGAGCTATTTCACCTGTTTGCTTTGTAATGAGAGCAGCTTTCCATCCTGCAATTCAAAATGTAAAAGGACCAAACAAAAAGAAATATATTAACTTAAGTATATATATATGAGATACAAATTAAAAAAAAAAAAGGTTACATGCATCATAGATGTGGAATATGCTTCAGAACTAAATACATCTTAGTCATGACCAACAGAATAATTATCATTTCTCTGAAGGAATCTCATCATATTCCTCAACTCATCCACTTGTAAAGTGAAAGTTGTGATTCAATTTGATAGCACCCTGAATCCCCTGGTTGCAAGAAATTTTAATATTCTTAAGTGACACCTTAATGACAACATTACTATTCTTCCCAGTATATTAACAATAAAAAAGTGGCTAATAAGAATATGTTACTGTTTATGATCATGAAAATATATATAATTAGGTGAACAACTTGGTTTTCAAACGAACAAATTCTACATCAAAGGGTTCAGAATTTTGTACCTATGTATGCATAAAATTACATAAATACATGAACAAAATCATGTGAACCGATTTCCAAAATACCTTTGTAGGGAATTGCTTTGAATATAATATGAGTAATTTTTAGAACCACAATTTTCAGAAACATAAAGATCATAACTTCACAACTTCAGATATTAAATTAACGACATTCATGGGGGCATGGTTATTAAATCGTGTATCGCATCGCTTATCGTTTTCCTCTCGTATCGAATCGTATCGCACGTATCGTATCCCTAATCGCATCATTTTGGGCCATCCGAGTCGTATCATTTTGGGCCAGTATCGAATCGTATCGCACGTATCGTATCGCGAATCGTGCGATATTAACTACCATGCATGGGGGGAAGTCATATCTCAAAGATGCCTTAATTTTAAAATTTAATACTACTATTACATTAAATGAATTTAAATAAGCTACAAGCCTTCAATCTATAAAATATGTGCCCCTCAATGTATAAAGTAGGCAAAATTTTGGTATGAAAAATGCAATTCTCTCATTTTTCTTGTTTTTTTTTTTTTGAAAAGAGATATGAAATTAATTAAAGAGATTTATTTAAACATATTATAATTTAACATATGTTTATTTTTTATAAATGTGCGGTGATACATCATCATTGAACATTTTCACCAAAAATTATGGTTTAGATTTGTTATTGACTTTTTTTAGTGGTTGAAATGAGGTATCTCATATACACTTATGTTCCATAAAATCTTATTTTAGAAAGACCCAAGAAAAATAGGCAAAGAAGCAACACCAACCGGAAGAAATCAGAATAGAGAAATATGGAAATCCAAATTCTGGCTCACCATTATATATAATCTTTGAAGATAACAAAATCTTCAAAATATATGGCTCTTGAGGAGATAACAAAAGAAATATAAAAAACCCTAGGGCAATGCGTAGACTCACAGTAAGAGGGATGGTGATTGATGTGAAACAAGTCTGGCAGCCACAATTGAGGACTTTTGGGAGAAGAATTTAGCGTGTCAAAAAAAAAATAGGCAGAACCGAGGAAGGTGAGGAGATAAATAAACGGTGAGATTGGAGAAGGAGAAAAAGGAAGAAGGAAAAAAAACGGACCATAAATTCGTACAACACAGAGTACAATAGGCAATAGCTACGAAAAGAAAAGAGAAAACGGAATGGTGGGGCCTAGATCCGTTGTTGGTCGAAGAAAGAAAATAATAAAATTAAATCGAAAAGAAAATCAGGACAGCACAGTGTACAACATGCAACAACTAAGAGTTATACAAAACGACGTCGTTTTATTAACTAACGTCTAAAAATAAAAAATAAAGGAATAAAACGTTTTACAAGACATGTAGGTGCAGATTATGTTGAAGCATTTAAGCCATCTTACTTTATGTATCTAATTTTAAAGTGCCCCCATAAATATGAGTAGTTGAAAAGGTGGGAACGTTTCCCGTTATACAATCTACTCCGTTTATCTTATAATATTATGGTCGTTGGATCTTTACCATGGCTACTATAAATTGTCTCACATCAATTATATTTTCTATTTAAATTAAAGTTGTATTGTTGATTGAGTAAGTATATAATCTATATTCGACAAATGAGTTGGCGTGCGTGGAATTTGAAGTATATTATAATCCAAGATTTGCCATTCAACTTAGAAGCTATCATAATTTCTTCTAAAGTTGGTTTGGTATGGGTGGAATTGGAAATTTTGGGTACAAAAATTTATGATAAAGCTTTGAAGGATGGCAAGTGAGCTTTTATTGAAGAAGACAATTATTGTACCCTTGCTGATGCTATATTCGAGGCTTTACAAGATAAGGTATCTATTTTAAACTTCTGTTAGTCATTTCTCAAAAATTCTATAGATCTTCTTTCTAGGATAATATGTGTTAACAATTTTATTGTTTTCTGATTAGCAAAAGGCGGAGCAAAATGGTTCTATGAGCGAACCTCCACACAAGAAACCAGATTTAAAGAGTTCCACTGGAATCATCAGATAAACTACATGGGTAGATTGAGTTACTATTGAATCCCAAAGAAAATAAGTCTATTGGAGCTCGTCAATAGGCACAAAGTCGGACTTTGGACATGGTCGGAATATACTTGCAGCAGCCAGTATATTTATGCATTCGCTGCAGGTTTTTGTAGATTTGTTTTTAATGTATTCTTCTTTACAATGGACAGCCAAGCAGGAGGAAACGCATAAACCCAAACATTCCCATTCGCGGTTCTCAAATTAACATTCCCAACTAATTTATCTCTAACATTCTCTAAAAATCAACTTATATATTTTTACTTGACTGTTAGAATCTAAAAATCAACTTATATATTTTTACTTCACTATTAGAAAGGAAGCAGCAATGGTAGAGAGTTATAAAAATCAACTTTTATATTTTTACTTGACTGTTTGAATCTAAAAATCAACTTATATATTTGTACTTGACTGTTTGAAAGAAAGCAGCAATGGTAGAAAGTTATCAGAACGTTAGAGATAAATTAGTTGGGAATGTTAATTTGAGAACCGCTAATGAGAATGTATGGGTTTATGCGTTTCCTCATGCTTGGCTGTCCATTGTAAAAGAATAATTTAAAAACAAATCTACAAAAACCTGCAGCCAATGCATAAATATATCTGCTGTCGGTCTTTTATATTTTTTATTAGTCTGTCTTAGCAGTATAAAAATAAATGTAAAAAGATAAACGTCCGATGCCAAAATTTCACAACTTAAACTCTTCTGCTTGGCTCAATTAGTGTTATCAGATTAGTGTTCGTAATAAGCTGATCAAGGAAAGCAATCTTCAATTTGAACAATTTAGAAACCTAATCGTCCTTAATATTTATTGTAAGACACTGCTGTTCAGACAAGTTTCAAAATAGTTAAATATTAATAACTTTGTTATGAAAAATCCTTGTTCCCATTGTTATGATTTATCCTATATGTCTATTCAAACTCTATGATATATCTTTTGAATTAATTTACCAAAAAAATTATTTTTTAAATTGGTATGGAATATTAGTTTATTATTATGTCATTTAGAATAATTATAAAATATTAATTAATCTAAATTATTAATAAAGTAAATATTTGTAAGTTAATTTAAAAATTGAATATTATTGCAAAAGCTCTACAATTTTTAAAAATTGTGCATACATCTTTTTGTTAGATAAATAATATTTACAAATATATTACAGTATACTTAATTAAGTAAAATTTATATTTTAAAATTCATTTTAATATAGAAGACCGTCCTTAGTTTAATATATGAACACTGGATTTCCGTTCATCTACAATCAAAATCGGATGAGAACAATCAATGTTATCCAGCTTAGTGCTTGTAATAGGCTG
This sequence comes from Penstemon barbatus, assembly GCA_003313485.2. Lineage (NCBI taxonomy): Eukaryota > Viridiplantae > Streptophyta > Magnoliopsida > Lamiales > Plantaginaceae > Penstemon > Penstemon barbatus. The sequence continues at coordinate 49,718,990 of CM064879.1, read as the reverse complement.
ATAAAATAAAACATCTTTAAGTACTGAATCCAAGAAGCGCTAAAACAAGCATAGCGGCAGAGATTATAAAAAGAGCCAATTTCCTGCAATACATCACCATTAATCACCCTTTCGAGTTAAACTTAATGGTTATTTATTTTATTGAAATGCTAATTTAAGTATATGTGATATTGAAATACGGAAACATATAAATTGCTTATTAAAATTTTATTTTAAATATGTTCATGTGTTTTATTAATATTATCGATATTAGATAGAATTTATATAGTGGTTCTTATTTTCTATGTGTTACTATGTTACATAAGTTGGTTCTCAACCATTATTTTTTATCGCAAAATAATACATCATTTCATTTTTTAAATTTAATTAAAACTTCACGACAAAAAAATAAATAAATAAATAAAATAAACGACCGGTTGAGTGTGTACCATATTACCATGATAAATTTCTGATCGAGGACTATGCAAATTTATTCTGGAAACCCAATAAATCCAAGGAACAAACTTTATTGTGTATTTTCCATAATTTAATTAGTTACATTTTCAGGAATACTGACGCTATTTATTACATATGTTAAGATTGTCAATGGGATAGATTCAAATTTGATCATGTTAACAACCATGTTCTATTGAATCATACTGAATTCAAATCTAGTTATGTCGGGTTCACAGATTTTCGCAATAGGAATTTGGGTTCACAAAATATCCACCAATATATATGTTGAAAAAAAAATTCCTCGTCGAATATAATCATTCATCTAATCAACTCACGATCTTCAACTTAATTTAAGTCTTCATTCTCTAAGGGAAAGTGGCATTTTTACATACACGATCGAACTCAAAAACTTTTGTCCTCATTTATAAAATTGCACTTTTTGTCCCATGACATCAATATCATCAAATTTGGTACCTAAAGTGCAAAGTAAAAGAATTATATTGGATTGAAAAGTAAAACACTGTCCGGGCTCACCAAAGCTAGGGTTAATCATCTTCTGTGTTATTTTACAAACCCGATATTCATTCTTCTCACAAACACCATCTGGCTCAGAATGTTCCACCACCATCAATCCTGTCAACGCCATCGCAAAATCCACCATCCCCAGTCCGTCAGTTGAATGTCTCTCGATTTCGTTCTCAGCCTTGTTAAATTCCTCCACAAACTCCTGGAACTCTTCCTTTATCAAGAAGCTTTTTGTCCCGATTTCCTTCTCCAGAACCTCCCTCACAAGGCCTATTATCTCATCACTATCCATGCCTTTGTTTTTGTTTGCATTCTTAAAGTTCACGACAAAATCTTCATTTGTCATAACCCTGTCCATAAACTTCTTCTTCTCAAGAAGATCGGTCTTGGCATCCAAAGCCTTCAACTTCAAGTCCACATTCCTTTCCATTTTCCTTATTGAACTAATCAAATCCTCCAGTTTTTTATCAAGCTCATTCAACTGAACTTGGAGCATAGGAGTCGTCTTCACAAACTTCTCCACCAACTCCACATAATATTGCTTCCACCAGAATTCCTCGAGCACCACCACAGATAGACACTAACTATTATGAAACCTAAAATCTCGGGGAATGCCTTCACCACAGATAGCCAACAATTCCTCGACTTCCGTGGTCGGACGAGTTTCACAAACGATGAGTTTGATTTAGAAATGTCCTTGTCGTAGCCTCCGCCTCCGAACGCGCCGCGACGACGAGCCATGGTGAGGGTCACGAATATTTTTTCCAGTAGATTCGATCTATGGTGTAACTTGAAGAACCCTAGAAAGCATAATATTGGAAATTATATGGTTTTTGTAGATTATGAAGGGTGGTTTGTAATTTTGTGATGTCGTTTAAATTTATGAGGTTTTGTTTCTTTTTACTTTCTTATATTGTATTGCATCAAACCTGTACTATTATCAAAAATATTGTATCAAACTTGGTTATTTTTTTTTTTAAACCTACAGTTTAGATGTATAGATGTATGTTGAAACAAAATTTGAGACAGAGAGTAATTAAATTTATATTTTGTTATACAACTTGAAGACTAGAGAAAAAAGTTGAGGTGAGGTGGGTTCGATTTATTTTTTCACAAATGTTGATATTTATCTTGTTTAATATTAATTTTGATAGTTAATTTGTCTTTCCATTTATTTTCTTCGTAACTATGAAATAAATTCTAATGAATTTTCTAAAATATTGATGTACGTACAGTATCACTACTTCATTTAAGGGGGGTTATTAACTTGTTTTTTTTATTTTTTCTAAGAAAACCACAACTGATTGTATAAATCAATCAATATCCGATTGTATAAAAAGGGGGCCGGGATTGATAAACAAATTGGAGCCCGGGAAAGGTATGGAAGTTAAACAAATTGGGATGGATCGGTTTGTTTTCTCTTTTAAACACAAATTTGATAAACGTAGAGCCCTCGAGGGAGGCCCTTGGTCTTTCGAGAAAAAGCTGGTGGTTCTGAATTCTGTCCAACCTAACGATAATCCGAATGAAATTGATTTGTCTTGGTGTGACTTTTATGTCCATATCTCGGGTCTACCTTTGGCAAAATCGAATAGAGCTATAGTTGAGAAAATATGCACAAAACTAGGAAAGCTTCGTAGTCTTCAGGCGGATCATTCTGAATCTTTTCTTGGTGGTACTATACGGGTTAGAGTAGGACTGGATATTACAAAACCGATTCCGAGGTTCATGAAAATCTTCAATGACCGTGGAGATACTATAGTTGTCGATTTCAAGTATGAACGTCTCCCGAATTTCTGCTATTATTGTGGTTTTTTTTATCATACCTCGGGGGGTTGCAATCAGAGATATGAAGAAGTAGAGGAAATCAATAAGGAGGATTTACCATACAGAGATTGGCTTAGGGTCCCGACTACTAATAGGAACAATTCTTTTGGTTGGCAATCTGCTTCAGGGACTTCTATTTTTAGTAAATCAGAATCAAATCGCTTTGGTGGCCTCAGACGTAAGGTTACAGGTGCAGATATCTTCTCCCCGGTGAATATGGCTCCGACAGCACCTCAATTGGAACGTAGAGACACAAGATCGGTTAGCGATCAGGTTAATCCGGATCTAAATCGGGTCGAGTCTAAAGTTGGTAACAACAGTTCAGTTGGGAAAGCTAACAATCAAATTGATTTTTTGGGATCTTCAGTTACTAATGTTTTTGTGCCCCTTTCTAAGGCTAGTTCTTCGGAACCAATTCGCAAATCTCATGATGCTCCTTCCTTAGATAACTATCAAACGGATGTCATGGAGCAAATCAAGGCTTCCCATAAGCTAACTCCCATAGACAAGGGTAAAGGAATTATTTTTGAAAAAGATCTGAACCCCACAGCAAAACAGGTCCAAAATCAGGTTAGTCAAACCCATATCTCTACTTCTGCCAAATCAGGACCTAACCCCACCCATCCTAGCCATCTAGGTCCCATAACACCTACCCATATTATTATTCAAAACCTGGAAAATAAACACCAACTAAATAACCTTCATGTGGCCCATACCACTCCTGCGATTAAGCCCAATACCGCTGAGCCCACTAACAAATTGAGGAGCCCAATTAAAAAAGATCCTTCTTTAACCATTACTAAACCCAATTGCTAAAAAACTAGCCCAACTTAACCAAATAGTACCTTGAGCCAAACAACACAATCCTTGGCCCCAACTATTCCCATTAAATCCGACCCATCCCCTGACCCTATAACCCCATCTGAACAGAACGCTACACCATCAAAACTAGCCTTATTTAATCAGGTTGCCACCATAGAAACTCCCAAGAAAAAATTAATGCCCACCCAAAACTTCTCGTTCACTGTTCCTACCCCACTTGTTAACATTCCAATCAAGATTGAAAAAAATCCCCTCTCAGTTCAATCTCCTGCTTTCAAATGAAAGAGGATAAAGGGAAGAGAGAATTCTTTCACTGAAAAAAAGAAGAAAACGCCATTGATTGTTCTTTCGAAAGGAAAATTAGTTAATTCAAAGAGGAAAAGAAGTCTGGACTCAGATGATGTTATTGTTTTAGAGGATATCACGAATGTTTCTAGGCAAGACGACGACTCTTCTGTTGCTCTCTCACGACCTTCGAAGAGAACTCTACTTGCTATCCCATAGGCGGAGGCTGCCGGGCAGCCCCGCCAGTCGCCATGAATTGCTTAGCTTGGAACTGTCAGGGGTTAGGGGGTCCCTTGACAGTTCACAACCTCGAATTTCATATTCGGGAACACAACCCCCTAATTATCTTCCTCAGTGAAACTAAATGCAAAGGGAGGAAGATAGAATTATTGAAGAATCGTTTGAATTTTAATGGGGTCAGTGTAGATGCTAAGGGTAAGTCAGGTGGTCTTGCACTGCTTTGGAGAAAGGATTTGACTGTGGACCTCCAGAGTTTCTCTTTTAACCACATTGATGCCTTTGTTTCTGGGGATGCTGACCCGTTAGGTTGGAGAGTTACGGGATTTTATGGAGAACCGGAAACTAGTAAACGAAAAATCACATGGGATCTTCTTAAGAGGTTGTCTAACCGCAGTTTTAAACCTTGGTTATGTATGGGAGACTTTAATGAAATCTTAAATCACTCGGAAAAAGAGGGGGGTAACATCAATCCGAATTTTCAACTCAGAAATTTCAGAAATGCTCTACAAGATTCGGGTTTATCAAATTTAGGCTTCTATGGTTATACATATACTTGGACGAATGGATGGGATTTTCCTCATACAGTTAAGGAAAGACTTGATAGAGCTTGCACTACGAACTCATGGATTCAGAGTTTTCCTCATAGTCGTGTAGAGCATCTAAAATTTGGGGGTTCGGATCACGCACCTGTTCTCATTCGAGCTCTTGATAAAGTTAATCAACATGTGGGTAGGAAAAAAGTCAAGAGATTTATGTTTGAATCGATGTGGCTGGAATCTGATGAATGCTCGAAATTAGTCCAGAATTCTTGGCTAGAGTCTTTCGATAGGTCGAATACCTTGGATAAACTCCAGACTTGCAGTAGAGAGCTTGAGGTGTGGATCAATTCTTCTTTCGGCAGCATTAACAGTAAGATCAAGAAAATTAGAGAGGAAATTCATGCTATCCGTACAGGGGTTATCACTGTTACTTCAAAGCAGAAACTGGATTTACTTACAATGGAACTGGAAGGTATGTTAGATAAAGAGGAAAATATGTGGCAACAACGTGCTAAGGCACATTGGATGCGGGAAGGTGACAGAAACACCCGCTACTTCCATTCGAGAGCTACAGGAAGAACCAAGAAGAATGAAATTCGGGGTCTTAGGAAAGTAGATGGTTCGTGGTGTGACACGTACCCTGAAATCGAGGCAAAAATTGTCAACTATTTTCAGTCCATATTTACTTCTTCTCATCCTTTGGAAGAAGACTTGAACGTGGTGTTGAGTGTTTTAGGTCCGAGGGTAAGCTTTGAAGACAATCAGTACCTCCTTCAACCGTACACTGCGGATGAGGTATACCGAACTCTTATTTCCATGCATCCCCTTAAATCCCCGGGCCCTGATGGCTTTTCCCCTTTATTTTAACAAAACATTTGGAATTTAATAGGTCCTGATATTACAAGTTGGGTGCTCAACTTCTTGAATAATGATGTGTTTGATGAAAACAGTAACTTTACTAATGTCGCCCTTATACCTAAATGTAAAAACCCAGAAAATCTAACCCAATTCCGCCCCATAAGCTTGTGTAATGTGATATACAAAATAGCCTCCAAAACAATAGCCAACCGTCTCAAGCCAATAATGAACTCAATTATATCTGATTATCAATCAGCCTTGTCCCTAGTAGGAAAATCACTGATAACGTCCTTGTAGCTTATGAGATTTCTCATTATATGAAAACATTGACTAAAGGTGATGTGGGCCAAATGGCCATTAAGTTGGATATGAGTAAAGCCTATGATAGAGTAGAATGGGAGTTTCTTAGAGCTGTTATGATTCGGTTAGGTTTCGATTCTCTTTTTGTGAGGCTTGTCATGCGTTGTGTTACTACCGTTTCTTATTCTTTTGTTCTTAATGGTTGTCAGATTGGTTTTGTTAAACCGGAAAGGGGTATCAGTCAAGGTGACCCCTTTCCCCGTACTTATTTCTTTTTTGTGTTGAATGTCTTAGCTCGCTGATATGGCATCATGAAATGGAAGGTACACTTAGAGGCATTTCGGTTTGTGAAAGGGCACCTCAAGTTTCTCATTTACTATTTGCTGATGATACCCTTATATTTTGTCAAGCATCTGAAGAAGCAGCCTTTTGCATTAGTAGGCTACTACATACTTTTGGCAAAGCATCGGGCCAAAGTGTTAACTTGGAGAAATCTAGTGTAGTGTTCACACGGAACACCCCTATTTCCAAGGTAAATTCTGTTCTTTCTATTTTTCCGATCCAAAGAGAAGAACAACATAATAAGTACTTGGGCCTTCCTCTAACTATAGGGAAATCTAAACGTGATGTTTTTGATTTTGTCCATGACCGGGTTTGGAATCGTATTCAGGGGTTAAGAGTTAGATCACTTTCGAAGGCGGGCCGTGAAATACTCATTAAAGCGGTTATTCAAGCAATACCATCCTATTTAATGAGTTGTTTCAAAATTCCACTTTTTTTTATCAAGGAAATTGAGTCTATGATTGCAAACTCTTGGTGGGATGAAAATAATAGAAGGAAAATACATTGGATTAGGTGGGAATCATTATGTCTTAGTAAACGCGATGGTGGTTTAGGTTTTCGTGACTTAGACTCTTTTAATACTGCTTTATTAGCAAAACAAGCGTGGCGTATATTGAAAAACCCAAATAATCTTCTTAGTCGTATCTTAAAAGCTAAATATTTTCCTACTTGTGGCTTGCTTGATTCTACTCTGGGTTCGAGACCTTCTTTGACTTGGAGGGGAATTTGGGGTTCGCTTGACACATTGGCTGCTGGTCTTAGGTGGCAAATTGGTAATGGAAAAATGGTAAAAATCTGGGGCGATAACTGGTTACCTCGTGGAGGAGCTTTTCAAGTATGTTCTCAACCAAATACACCCTTGAGAGAATCTATGGTTAGTGAATTATTTGATGAAGATCTTAACACTTGGAACAGGGAACTTGTGGAAGCAATATTCTGGGATGATGAAGTTAAATTTATTCTCTCTATTCCGATTGGTAATAGGAACGCTGGAGACAGACTGATTTGGCATTATGAACGATCAGGGGTATTCACAGTTAAATCTGCTTACCGGATTCACCAGGAGAACAAGTATTTGGCTCGTGAGGCAGTTTCGGGTGGGCCGAGTTCACGTGAGAGCAGAAATTGGAATTGGATTTGGTCTACTATGGTTCCACCAAAAATCAGAATGTTTCTTTGGGGGTGCTATTTTCGATCGTTGCCAGTTAAGGAACGCTTGAAAGATCGCAAAGTTACTAATGATTCCACATGTCCCCGTTGCGGGTATAATTCTGAAACTCTCACTCACTGTCTTCTTAATTGTCCTTATGCAAGGCAGGTATGGGCTCTTTCCGAGATATCTTACGCGACCTATAACTATGATGCCGAAGACGTGGTAAAATGGTTCAAATATGTTCTTTCAAAACCAGAGTCAAGTGAATTCGGTTTATTCATTACTTACTGCTGGTGGATCTGGTTTAGTAGGAACAAATTCATATGGGAGTCTTCCGAAATCCAACCTCATACGCTATGCACTTTTGCCGGTGATTATTACAGAAGATATCAACAGTCTACTCACCGGTTCACTGCACCAAAACCGAACAGAACACTTGAAACATGGAGACCTCCACCACATGGTTGTATCAAAATCAACATGGATGCGGTTTTGGGTCATGGAGGTGAGTTTATTGGTGTTGGTTTAATTGCAAGAAATTGGGACGGGGAATGTGTTGGCTGGAGTTATATTAACATGAATCTTCCTCTTAATTCGGAATCCGCTGAAGCAATAGCTGCTCTTAGGGCTATTGAATTTGGTAAAGAGAAAGGTTGGAGAGACTTGTTGATCGAGGGTGATTGCCTATCTGTTATTCAAGGTATAAAAGATTCAAGGAGCTCCAATGGAATGCTCGGACCAATTTACGAGGACATCAAGTTGCTAGCTAAACATTTTACTTCTTTTGATGCATTACATGTTTTTAGAGAATGTAATAAGGCAGCCCATTGCTTGGCTAGGCTCGCCTCCATAGGCTTTTCTTTTTCTCCGTTTCTCCCTAGTTCGATCACTGAGATTGTATTATTTGAATCCTTATAATAATATCTTCTCGTTTGTCTAAAATATATATATATATATATATATATATATATATATATATATATATATATTTCACAGTAGTCTTTGACTTCAATTCATTTGTTTTGACCAAAATACTATTTTCTCCTTATTTTGATTTATTTTATTTTACTTAATAATTACCTGATACAAGTTATAACCACCTCCAAACCCACTATATAGTCCCTAACCCACGTTTTACTCCTTATTTTGATTTATTTTATTTTACTTAATAATATAACTACCTCCAAACCCATGTACAATCCCAAACTCACTTACAACATCTTCTCCTCAATATGTTTTACTCCTTTTTTTTTTTTTTTGCATATTCTTCTTAGTTTTTCATGGCTTCTTCCTCATCTACATAACTTCTCACACAACTTCCATGTCATTTCTCCATACCATAACATAGCATCTACGGAAAATTGAGTTGGTATTCTTCTAATGTACATTTCCTTCCACTTTTTTTATATGTTTTAGTATTTTTTTGGTTGATCTAATTTTGTCTACGTATATTTTAGACCAAACATACATCCCACACAACCCAATTCATAATGGAGGTTCAATGAGTTCACAAAATTGCATGAAGCTGGAGGTTTGGTTAAGAAATTAACTTTTCAGTTTCATAATATTTTCATCTTTCTAATTTTTTTCTACTTATAATATATTTCACAGCAGTCTTTGACTTTAATTCATTTGTTTTGACCAAAATACTATTTTTTCTCCTTATTTTGATTTATTTTATTTTACTTAATAATTACCTGATACAAGTTATAACCACCTCCAAACCCACTATATAGTCCCTAACCCACATTTTACTCCTTATTTTGATTTATTTTATTTTACTTAATAATATAACTACCTCCAAACCCATGTAAAATCCCAAACCCACTTACAACATCTTCTCCTTAACATGTTTTACCCCTTTTTTTTTTTTTTTTTTTTTTTTTTTTTTTTTTTTTTGCATATTCTTCTCAGTTTTTCATGGCTTCTTCCTTATCTACATAACTTCTCACACAACTTCCATGTCATTTCTCCATACCACAACATAGCATCTACTAAAATTGAGTTGGTATTCTCCTAATGTACATTTCCTTCCACATTTTCTTTATATGTTTTAGTATTTTTTTGGTTGATCTAATTTTGTCTATGTATCTTTTAGACCAAACATACATCCCACACAACCTAATTCATAATGGAGGTTCAATGAGTTCACAAAATTGCATGAAGCTGGAGGTATGGTTAAGAAATTAACTTTTCAGTTTCATAATATTTTCACCTTTCTAATTTTTATTTTTATATTTTCCTTACGATAACTCATTATGTTATGCTCTTTCCATTTATTTTTATGACGTGTCCTTAAATGTTTGGATTTTTTTTCTTATGATAACAACACTTCTTAAAGGGATAGGCATAAAATTTAGAGGATTTTGGCGGTGTTCTTTATTTCGTAATCGAGGGGTAGGCTTAGCTCCTTTTTCTCTTAAATTTTTTTGGCTAGATTTTAAGTCTTCAAATTTTTTAATTTGTTATTTTTTTATGATAACTACAGTGGAGTAAAGGATATCTTAGGCAGGCGGTTGAGAAGATGTTAAAGGTGTTATTTATTAATCAAAGGGGTAAGTATTATATGCCACTAATTCTTATGTCGTTTTATATATATATATTAGAACACTTTTTTAAGAATATATATTTTTCGAGGTAAAAATGAGAAGTTGCTTTCAACTTGATGTTTTTAGTGTCCATTTAAGTAGTATTTTTTATTTAATATTTGGGTGACCAAAGATGTGAACTTTCTTCCGATATCAAACAAACTGTCTGCCTAAAATTTTGTTTATAGTTAAAATCTGTTTTTTTTTTTTTTTTGTGTTATTTTTCTTAAAATTTGTCTCTTTGTTTTAAAAAATTAAGTAGTATTTTTATTTGATACTCACCAAACCAAAAATTGGCACCAAATAATCACATTTCAATAACATTCAACGAATTCAAATTGGAATACCAAAAAAATAAAACATGCATAAATATGAAAAAAAAAATTACTTAACAGAACTTCTACTTTAATTTTTCATTCGTTTTGCTATATATTGGATGTCATCAACTTTGTCTGCTTAATTTGTGAATCATACTTATATTGATTTTGGTTTGACATTATATCACATAAACATGCAAAAAAAAAAAAAAAATTACTAAACAGAACTTTTACTTTAATTTTTTATTTATTTTTCGTTGTAGTCAGAGTTCAGTATGATTGTTTTTGACACTTTTCAATGCAGATTAAATTTTTTCGAATCATTGCATATATTCAAAGTATTGATGTTGACGACATGTGGGAAGCACATTGCATTAATTATAGACGTTTATGCATATCTTCATTTGACAAAAGGGTTTGTCTCACGTGTGAAGATGTGGTCAAGGCTAATTTTTTTCTTTTCATAATTAACTAGTTTTTTTTTAAATCCAACTTGAAGAAGGTTTGTACAAAATTTCAGGTATTGATTCATTAGATACATCTTTTTTTTTTAACTATTTATTCTTACATTGACACAAATGTATTTCTTTTGGATTTCGTGTTCGTCTTACAGTAGCAGATGGCAGTGGAATTATGAACTTGAAGTTATACGATGACCATGCAAAATATATATTTCACAATGAAGCTGTATATCTTAAAAAACTACAAGACCAGGTATAAATATAATTTTGATATTAATTTTAGATTTAACACTAATCATAATGCTACTCTGACTTAAATACATGTATTACTTAACAAAATGGCATCAAAATATTAGTCAGCAAAATTGCATCAAAATATTAAGGGATACAGTCACATATATATATTTTTTTTAAACCCGTGAATAGCACGGGACGCAGTGGCGGAGCCAGAAATTTTTTTTATCGGGGTTCGTATAAATTAATGAGTATTATTTAAATTTAAAAAGAAAAACAGCTACAAAAATAAAAATATAACCAAATAATTCAAACTCAAAATAAATTAAATGAAATGATAATTCTTTTTTTATTTACAAATATCCACGTCGATTTGTCATAGACTTAAATCGTTGCATGATCGAATCATCTGTAACGATATCAAATACATCTCTATATAAGTAAACATAGAGTCATTTAACAATTCATTTCCCATCCGATTTCTCAGTCGATTTTTTACATTCTTCATAGTAGACAACGCTCTCTCCAAAGACGTTGTTGCAACAGGCAAAATCATTGTCAATTTTAAAGGTAAAGTCAAGAGGATACATGTAAAATGTTCCTCTTTGATTCAACTAATTTTTTAGTGAGTTCACTAATTCCTTCTAATTTTGAAAACTCTTTATCTGACCGTATGTCGACAATGTAGTGTTATAGTATGATTCAAATTACAAAATAAAAAGGAAAATTAGAATTCGAGTTAATTTCCATTTTATAACTCTTAAATTTGTCAAACTCTAATAAACATTGGACCCCTTTATTTAGAAATTTAATTTTAATTGAGGGTCCACTAAAAGAAAATCATAAATTATCTTAAAGTTTAATATAAATATATTAATATATCACACATATATATATATATAGGGAAAATTTCTTTTTTGTTACCGTAGGATAGGCTGACTTGCACTTTTGGTACCATTGGATATGAAAATGCAAATTTGGTACCATAGGATAGGTTTTCATTGCAATTTTGGTACCAAACCCAAATTTTTCTACAGTGTTAATGGCAATTTACCCCCTACTAAATGCATAATGTTCAATTAAACCCCTCGTGGTTTAAAAAAGAGCATTTTACCCCTTGAAATTTTGTAAAAATTTCACATCGCCTCCCTGATATTTTTATAGGCGGCACTTAATCCACTTTTATTATGATAATGTGATTTTTTACCCATTGTGTTATGATAAATGTGGAAATTTATCCCTTTATGTTAAATAAAATAGTTTGCATGCATACTCTCAATTTCGGCAAGTGAGTTACAAATCTCCGGCTGAAGGGGGTAAATTGCTTCATTAAAATTTTACAGGGGGTAAATTGATTTTTTTCCAAATAATAGAGGGATAAATTGAACATTATGCATTTCATAGGGGGTAAATTGCCATTAACTTTGTAGAAAAATTGGGTCTGGTACCAAAATTGCAATGAGAATATATCCTATGGTACCAAATTTGCATTTTCGTATCCTATAATACTAAAGTGCAAGTCAGCCTATCCTACGGTACCAAAAAAGCAATTTTCCCTATATATATATGTATATATATATAAATAGTTTAGGAGTAAAATTTCAGGGGTCCATGCAGCCCCCTGTCTATAATGTGACTCAGGGCCGGCCCTAGCTTTTCTGGGGCCCTAGGCGAAATTATAAAATGAGGCTCTCAAGCAAATATATACTTTAAACTTTTTTTTTTACCCCTATCGAACAACAAACAAAGGTATGCGCTATACTAGATGTTTCATTTTTTAACAAAAATAAAAATATTCTTGTGACTTACAATCACAAATGTATTCTCTTAGTTTTAATTTGAGGAAATTGTATTTTTCATATCAAAATTTTAGAGATATTTGGTACTGAACCATAAAATAAAGGACATATTTAATACCAAAATTGAAGGATTCTTTTCATATCTTCTTAAGCTTTAATGGTGATTTTTGGTGTGCTTAAAATTATGCTCAAATTTTTTACCATAGCATGCTTATGTGCTCTATATCATATCTGAAAATTATTGTGACATGATTCCTTGTTAATTATGTGATATGATTTAATTTGATTAATGTCCCGAGACATTTTTAATTTTCTGCGGATTATTTATTATGTTTCATGAAATGAAACTTGTATCATTAGAAAGCTCTAATCAAGAGATTTTCAGTCATATAAAGAACACAAAAGTTGACCCCCAAAAATTGACAGAGAAAGAAAATGTGAAAAAAGTCATTCAATTTTGGTATTAAATATGTATTATTTGATGGTGTGATACCAAATATCTAAAGTAGGTAAAAATTTAGTATGAAAAATGCAATTTCCTCGTTTTAGTTTTCATAAACTTCTTTACCATAGATAATTGTTAGATTATATTGTAAAAAATATCTTATAATGAAATTATCAAAAAAAAAAATTATCTTATAATTAATGAATTCGCATTCGTAGCATATTACTCTTAGTTTGAATAATTAATCTTTATCATGAATTGATAATTATATATGTACGAAAGAACATACATTTCTTCATAATTAATTACATATTAAATTTATAAAATTTGGGGCCCTTTAGGAAGGGGGCCCTAGGCATAGGCCTAACTTGCCTTATGCTTGAGCCGGGCCTGATGTGACTCCGCGTCTCCGCCACCGACGGGACGTATACTAGTTATTCATTATTCTTCAGCTTCAATTAAAATTTGACCTTTTTTTTCTTTTTTGGCCATAGTCTTGTACGTCTACATATACAAATTAACTATAAATTTTATATTCATAATAATCTAATCTAGTTGTGCCTAGCTAGAGTTGGAATAGGGATAACCACCGATTAACCATCGCAAAACATTGTTTAGGCTTGTACTCTGGAGCTGTATGACCTGCACCCTGCATCAAATTACGTAGTTATCAAAAATAAATAAATAAATAAATAAATAAACCAATTCATTATTTATTGAAATAGGATATATACACAATCAAAGTTTAATGATTTTTTTCTTGCCTTGACTGTAGCAAATGTGATATATGCTTGATTATTCTTGTATTTCTCTGTATATCTGTATTGAAATTGAATAAATTCAAGCCCCCATCGAATATATATCTATATAAATTATACTACTTCACTTCCACTACATAAAATTTAAACTTTAGTGACAAAATATTAAATAAGAAAGTGACAAGAACTTATATATTGTCACTAAAATTATGTATATAGACACACTAGTGACAAGAAATCTGAAAAAGTTGTCACATATTGATATTTAGTGACATCCCAAAAGTGACAACTAAAAAGTTATCACTAAATTATAGTGACATTTATTGTCACTACAATAGTGTTACTAATTATCAATACTGACAATTTAAAGTGACATTTATTGTCACTACAATAGTGTTACTAATTATCAATACTGACAATTTAAGCTCCATAAACGTGTCACTAATAGTAATTAGTGACAATTTAAAAATATATTTTATCACTTTGCACTTGTCACTATATTATTGTGACCAAACAAATATTTTTATCACTATCTATATATATATATATATATATATATATATATATATATATATAAAGTGACAATTTAAATAATGTCACTTAATATTTTGTCACTAAAATTAATTTTTCTGTAGTGTTCCTAAACCAAATTAATTAAGAATTTGAAAATTAAACTAACCCTGCAACTTGACCGTCCACAGTCCAAGGTCTCCATTCGTCATCTATACTTAGACGATTGAGACTGCGTATCCATTTTAATGTACTCATATAAGGTACAGACATGTCATGATCACCACTGTAATTAAAGTTACAATAACATAATTAACAAATTAATTTATTGTCAATTCAATATATCATTAATTAATTTATTCTTAAAAAATAATTGTATTTCTATTTTTACTTTACTATGAATAGTTATCGGGAAAATTGTTTTTTTTACCATAGGATAGACCAATTTGCAATTTTGGTCCCATCGTACGAAAATGCAAATAATTTGGTACCATAAGATAGGTTTTCATTGCAACTTTGGTACCAAACCCAATTTTTCCCCAAAGTTAATGATAATTAACCCTTATGAAATGCATAATGTTCAATTTACCCCTTCATTGTATAAAAAAGAGCATTTTACCCCTTGAAATTTTGTTAAAGTTACACATCGTCTCCCTGATATTTTTATAGGCGGCACTTTATCCACTTTTGTTATGATAATGTGGCATTTTAGCCCCTGTGCTATGATAAATGTGATAATTTATCCCCCTATGTTATAAAATAGTTTGCATGTCTACTCTCATTTCGGCAAGTGAATTACACTCTCCGGCTGAAGGGGGTAAATTGATTTTTTCCCAAATTATAAAGGGGTAAATTGCCATTAAAATTGTAGACAAATTGGGTTTGGTTCCAAAATTGCAATGAAAACCTATTATATGGTACCAAATGTGCATTTTCGTATTCAATTAATGATACCAAACGTGCAAGTTAGCCTATTCTATGGTACCAAAAAAATAATTTTTCCAATATTTAACACCTACACATGAAGCTTTTGTAAACGTACCTATATGCCAAAGTTGATACCCTTTGTCATTGAGAAGTTGATGATATTTCAATACACTTTCTACGTCTGATTCATAGGCGGATAAGGTCTTATTGCATCTTTTCCAGTCTTTAATTGTTCCCTAATTAGTTAATTTTCAATATATTTTTTTTAGACCAAAATAATTTTGAATCTAATATATATATATATAGTATATCTACGTCGTACCTTTCTAATATGTAGTGCTTCTTGGACAGTTTCATCATTCATCCAGACATAAGATGTCCTGTAATTTTGATTCTGCCAACAATATATTTGTAATAATAACTTAATTTTCGCGAAGGGAATAAATCATTGAAATAATTAAGTTATATATATGTATAAATAAATAAATTACGCGGCACCATAGCTCCTCTTGTTTGGACACGAGGAGGAAGTCCGATGGAAAATCCTCTAAATATATTGGCCCCAATTTGATGATGTCGTCGTCATGTTTTGGCGACGAAAATTTACATTTTGGTTCCAAAATGTGGGCTTCAAATATCGATTTTGTGCACTGCACTTGATCATATGGTAAACGTAACGTACGTACCCAATATGAAATTACTAGCTAATTAATTAAGTGTGAATAGTAAATTAATTCTCTGTGTTATTCTAAATAGACAATTTAACTTTCTGTAATAAATAAAAGAGCGAAATACACCATGTGATATCCTAAATAGGCAATTTCACTCCTTATAATAAGAAAAAGGCCAAATTACCTCCCTGTATTTTTATAAAAGAAGCACATTGCCTCCCTTTAAATTGCTCATTAATTCATATCACAGGGAGTTAATTAAATTGCTCATTATTTCATTTTACATGAAGGTAAATTGTCTATTTCTATATCATAAAGAGGTAAATTGCTTATTATTTCATTTCACACGGAATTAATTGCCTATTTTGAGTTCAAAAGGAGGTAATTTGCCCATTAAACATATCACAGGGAGTTAACTTGAAAAAAAAAAATCAATTAATTATATAGGAAGATGTGATGTGATTTACCTACCTGTTTGACGAATTGAAGAGCATAAAGGCATTTATAATTGTTTGGATCTGGACTTGTATACTACCCGTTACAGCTGTTTCTTGCTAGCTGAATTAATTAATTGTCAATTAATTAATGAATTATGTATGTACTACTATATATGTACTAAATGTTTTCTATTTAAATTAAAGAAATAAATTAACCTCAAAATATTGATCTGATATAAGTGCCATTCGATGAGCATAAGGGATCTTTTCATTGTCGTCCTTGTCCTGATCTGTTACTGAATTACCAATTATATATCCCTGCAGGTTCAATTAGATATCAAAGACACGTACAAAATACATATATTATTATGGGGGTAAATGCAAAATACTCTCCTGTGTTATGCTAAACATGTAAGAAATTACTTTGTGTTTTCAAAAACCCTGTAAAAAACACCCAATTTGTAAAAAAATATGTCATTTTGGATCGATATTTTTCAAGAAATCATTTTCAAAATATATCATGTGAAGTTGTAGGGACCAACTTGAAGTGTTTTAAAAAAAATTATAAAAATATGTCGATCCAAAACGATCTATTTTTCACAAATTGGGTGTTTTTTGCAGGGTTTTTGAAAATACAGGAAAGTTTAGCGCAATAAAAATTTCACAAGGTAGTTTCTTGCAGGTTTAGCATAACATAGGGGAGTATCTTGCATTTTCCCCATTAGTATGCTTATAGATTAGCATTAATTAATTAATCGATTCAAAGATAATTTATGTATAATTACCTGGAGGATCATTTGCGGCTCAAGTCCTTTTTCGTTTCCTGGAGAATATATATAGAGTATCAACTTAATTAATTAATTAATTCGAATTGAAGAGGAGAAGATCTTAAAATAAAATCGGGAAAATTGCTTTTTTGTAACATAGGATAGACCAACTTGCAATTTTGGTACCATTGGATACGAAAATGCAAATTTAGTACCATAAGATAGGTTTTCATTGCAACTTTGGTACCAAACCCAATTTTTCGCCAAAGTTAATGATAATTTAACCCTATGAAATGCATAATGTTCAATTTCCCCCCTCATGGTTTAAAAAAGAGCATTTTACCCCTTGAAATTTTGTTAAAGTTTCACATCGTCTCCCTGATATTTTTATAGGCGGCACTTTATCCACTTTTGTTATGGTAATATGACATTTTACCCCCTGTGTTATGATAAATGTGACAATTTATCCCCCTATGTTATAAAATAGTTTGCATGTCTACTCTCAATTTTGGCATGTGAGTTACATTCTCCGTGTTGGTCCCAAGTGGTCAGATGACGTTTAGAGGGGGGGGGGGTGAATAAACCTCTTTAAAAAATTTCTTCCAATTTTAACTTTAAAACTTTTTCTTTATCAGTGAGCAGACTAAGCTGATCAGAGTAGTTAGTTAAAAGTCTGTTCGCGAACAAATCTTTGAACAGATTTGATGACCACTCGTCTGATAAATACTTAGCTGATTTTGTCAAAATCAGTCTTAATACTTAGAGTACTCGCAGCGGATTTTTCAAAGTGTTTTTCACAAGTAATCTCAGCAGTTTGAAAAGTGTTTCCCCAGTTTTATAAACTCCTTTTAATATCTTTTCAAACAGTTAAGTAAAGTGTTTTTATGCAATCAGAAAATATGCAAGTTTAAAAGCAATGTAAAAACACAAGTAATTTTTATAGTGGTTATATGGATGTAAATATCCTTTAATCCACTCGTCCAAGTCACAAAGATCTTGGGTTATACTAGAAACACAAAGTAACCAGTACACTCTGCTTACGCCGATCAACAAATGAACAGGCCGTAAGTGCGCAGTAAGAAATCACAAAGAAATCCTACTCTCTGAAGTAATATCACTCACTTAGATGGATATCTACTTCTCACAACACTCTTGTTTACAAAATCACTCAGAAGATGTATATAGCTTTGTTCTTCAACTTCGCTTTTCGTCAACAGATGACTAAGCTGATGAGTGAGCTGTTCTTGAGACTTAAAGAATTTTGCTTCGAAAATTTCTCAGAGATTGTGTTGCTTGTATTCTCTTCGTCTCTTTCAGCTATTTATACTTGAGGTTTGAAAAATGTCCGTTGAAGAAAGACAAGATTCAAATTCCTCGAGTACTGGTCCTTAAAATCCGCGAACGGCTCTTTTGCAGTCTGTCCGTACTGTCAACAGTACTATTCTGCAGGCAGCATTAAATGCACCCAGCTGATGCGAAGCATTTCTTCAATCATTTGTCTTTAATATCCTTGTACTTCAGCATTTATTACTTCCAGGGGCATTTATTACCGTTGGGAAGACTTTATGATCATTTCCACTTGGCTGTCGGAAGTGCAAGTCTGATGACGAACTTGGCTGATCTCAATCTTGAACAAATCTGATTTGAGTCGGCTGATCTTCATCAGTCTGATAACTTCTCTTCAGCAGATCAGAAGTCTTGGACCTTGAAATTTTGACTCTTCTGATGTCTCTTTTACTTAGTCAAAATTCCTTCCAAAAGGGATCATCAGCTAAGTTACTCCATACTTAGCAGATTTTGAAGTTTTGGAATGCATCAAAACCTCCCTTCTAAATTTGTCTTCAGTGCCTTCATCTTCATCTTTATCCAACAATTTCCCCCTTTTTTATGATGACAAAACTTCAGCCAAGTACCTGTTAAAACTTAAGCTAAAGATTGTAATCCTCAAAATTTTCTGAGATAGAAAAAGTATATTGGATTGAACTTGTCTTTTTATTGATATTGAAAAGAATTACAATTACAAGTTCATCAGATGAGATGTCTGAAGAATGGATAAAGTAAACTGATTACAAGATTTTACAAGTCCTAACTATCAGCTTCTTCATCAGATTCTTCAAGCACTTCTTCGTATTCATAAGATGACTCCTCATCATCTTCTTCTTCATCTTCATCAGCTTCTTCACCTTGAAGGATGACTTCTTTAGCAGCTTCCATTTTCTCTTTAAGTTGCTTCTCTCCTAGAAGTTCCATCGCCTTCTTAGCTGATTCTGTATTTTTGTACTTGGTCAAAGGCTCTGATTGATCAGCAGCAGAGTCTTTGGATTCAGCCATTACTTCATCAGTTTTGGCTTTTTCCTTGGTCTCTTCTTCAGACTTGTCTTTGCCTTGTTCCTTTCCAAGTTCTTCATCAGCCGTCTTGGTCAGTTCAGTAGTTTCATCAGTGTTCTTGTCTTCGGCATCAGATGTTTCCTTGGTTGATTCTTCCCCTTTATCTTCCCCCTTTTTGTCATCATCAGACTTGATGACTTCTTCAGGTTTAGCAGCAGGGTTGAGTGCAACTGTTGGAACCTTCATAGCAGCACCTATAGTCTTTAAATTCTGATTAACTACGTCATGACTTGCTGTAAGGTGATGAAGAGTTGTGCTGATGTTGTCAGTCTGATCATTGAAGTAGTCAATGTTAAGGTTTATAGTTGCAATCTCATTTTGAATTTCCTGTGCAGCATTTGATACTTCATGCAACATCCCTAAGTTGACTTCCTTCTCTTCTTCACTGACTTTGATGAAGGTTGCAGTCAGATCAGCTATCTTGTGTTCAGCTCTTTGTAGGGCAGTAGGAAGGTGATTTACATCAGCCTTCACATCTTCCACATTTCTGTTCATGTCATTAAGGCTGCGCACTAACTGCAAAGTGTTGTCTTGAGGAACAGGGAAACTTGTGATTTCAGTCTTGATAATCTTTTCAGTAGACCGTTGCACAGTTTCCAGCTGAAGTTTGTTGGACTCTGCCAACTATGCTTTGAGCTCATTCTTAAGCTCCTCTTTGACCTTCATCAGCTGCTGGTTATGCTTCTCTTCCAGTTCCTCTACCGAATTCTCCATCAGCATCTGGAAAGCTTCCATCGGTGATGAGTGCTCATCACCTGATGAAGCAGAAGCAGCAGCTTCATCCTTTTCTTCAGTCTCCTGGTGGACAGGGACATCTTCCATCTTGGTCTCCTGATGATCTTCAGAAGCCTTAGCATTCCACTCAATGGCTAAGGGCTTGTCAGCAGACTTGTCAGCAGGCTCGTCTGTAGCTTTGTGTTCATCAGTGACGTCATCATAGAACAGGTTAGTGATTGTGCCATCATCATTGAAGCAAGTTGTTTGTCTAATCTGCCTCACAATGATCCAGGGGTTGACAAAGGCGTTATTCCCCTTGGGCACTTCACTGAACTCCTTTACTTCCTTGCCAAAAATAATGTGCTGGATACTTGGCAGTTGGGGCAACTCACTTGAGTGACCCTGCTGATATCTTGACCTTTCTGCCCATCTTTTCAAGGCGGTCATAACATCAATGTTCACTGCTCTGTCTTCAGCATTGTCTTTTTTTCTTCTCTTGGCAGGCAGGGAGTTGTCTATTTTCTTGGCCTCCTCCAGTGCAAACTCCTTTGCATACTGATGCATAATGTCTCTGACATAACTGGGATCCAGGGCCTTCTGAATGGAGTATGTTCTTAGCTAATTAAGAACCCATTGTTCTTCATCAGCTAACTCCTTTGAGTTTTGAAGTTCAAGTATAGATTTGTTCAACCTGTTGTCTATCCAATTGATGTATCTTGGCTTCTCTTGATTAAACAAAGTCTTTAGCATTAGCTTCTGATCATAGTAAGCTAAGGACCTTTCGAATTTCTTGAAGAGTCCCTTATCAGCATACACTATGTTGAAAGCTCTTCTAACTTCAAACTTCTCTTTGGGTTTTGGCTCAGCAGCAGGCATCTTTGGCTTCTTAGGCTTGTCTTCACCATCAGCAACCTCATTTATTTTGATGCTTCCTCCATGGACAAGTCCATAGGCATCAGTTTTGCTGAGTTCAATGACCATAGCCAAATCAGCAGCCTCTGCAGCTTCCCTTTCAGCCTTAGACATCTGTCTTTTGGCTTCATCCTTAACAGCTTGAGCCTTGCTTAGCTCAAGGGCCTTCTTCTCCTCCAATTCATCCTGCTTTCTTTGTTCAGCAGCTTCCCTTGCCTTTTTATCAACTTTAGAGATTTTCTTTCTCTTAAGCACTATCTTCCTTTGCCTTTGTCAGCTGGAGCAGGAGCTGGACCAGCAGATGAAATGGGAGCAGCAGCTATAGGATTGATGATCATGATGTCTGGATCATCTTGAGGTTGAGCAGCCTCAACTGTTGGTGCAGTTTCAGTCAACTGTTGCTCATCAGCTTTGTCAGCAACAGAAGCTCCAACAGCTTCAAGGGGTCTTTCAGCAGATTCAGGACTTGATCTCACCAAGTCTACCAACTCAGTGTCCTTCTCTAAAAATGTCATCTGTTTCCTTGCTGACTTCTTAGACAGACCTTGAATAGGTCTTGAAGCAGCAGTATCCGTTAGTTGACTCCTTGTCCTGTGAGAGATATTCTCAGCAGGTTTTTCAGCAGATGGAGTCCTTGAAGATGATGCAGGAGACATTCCCCTTACATCAGCATTGGTCTGACTTATAATTTGATTAACAGCAGTGTCAGCCACGGTCTTCACTTTCTTTGAAGCCTTCTCCTTAGGTTGATCAGCAACCTTCTTCTTCTTAGTCTCAACAGCCAAGTCAGCTGTTTTGACTAACCTCCTTTGCCGTTTGGCAGGAACCCCCTTTGGTTCCTCATCTTCATCCTCTTCAGGCTCACCAGCCTTTCTCTTCATAACAGGCAAGTATTTGGACATTGCCTTGGACTTATGGATCTCCTTTCCATTTAACATAACACAACCCAGTTTTGACAGCAGATAACTGAGTGTGATTCTGTGGTTGGTGTAGGGGCCTTTTCCTTTCTTTACTTCGAGGAAATCAGCGAAGATGTACCATATTATGATGGACCAGTTGACTTCCAGCCCATAATAGATAGCAGCCATGATGTTGAACCTCTTCATGGTAACAGCATCTAGAGAAAAGGTACAGTTCTCTATCAGCTTAGAGACCATATCAGCCATCGTCTGATATTCGTCCTTCAGCTGTTTCTTCCTAATGTTGCCAGTCAACATTTCTCCTTCCTTGGCGCAGATCGCCCAGAATTGTTGGTGCCTTTCTTCAGTCAGCACGGTAACATCATGTCTTCCTTTGTTTGGGAGACCAAACGTCTCATGAAGAACAGCAGGTGTGATGACCACAGATTTGTCACCAACTGTCGCCTTGATTTCCATAGAGTTGTAATCAGCAGATGCCGTTTTGTAATACTCCATAACCTGGTCAGTCCAGATTACGCCTTCGTTGTACTCCATGAAATTTACCAACTGTGCAGATTTGAACTTTTCCAACAGCTCCTTCATCAAATCCGTACCAGATTGGTAGTAGGATTCATAAATTAGGAACATACCTTCAGCGACCATCTTAATCTGTTGAAAGTTAGAGAAATAGGAAGAATTTTGCGGAGAATTTGCAAGTAAATTTTCTCTCAAGTGTGCTTTGAATATTTAGGGTGCGTAAAGAGCTACACGGCTGATCAGATTGAGATTTATAGAGTTAGGGTATCTTGGAATCCGTGATACCAACCAACCGTTAGATCCGTTTCTTGTCAGTGATGATCGTGCGGCGTTAGTTACGACCTTTCAAATTCAAATCGCATTAAATGAGGAGCGGGAATTTGTACCGCCCTTCTGTCACTTGTAAAAGCGTGTTTTAGAAAATGAAACGTTTTAAACAGTCAGCTTTTACATAAGCGATCAGATGAGTAAATTAAATACTTATCTGATGGACTAATGTCCTGATGACACATTTGTTATCAGAGGAAACCAATAGCTGATAACCTTCCTCAGCTGTTTGTCAATCCAGCTAGATAAATAAGTCTTCATTCTTCAAGACTTTAGTCTTCTGTTGAAAACATAACTTCAACTAACTGACATTAACAGATTTCATCTTTTAATCAGAAGTACCGCTAGTCTTACACGTCCCCCCTGACTTTAAGAATTCATAAGTTAACTAGTCTGTTGAAAGTTAATCCTTGAAGATAAATAAGATGAGTAAGCTGTTGAACTTTAGTCTACTGATAAGTTCCCCCTCAGCTTATGCATCTAATTTCAATAAACCTAGTTCAGCTCTTAGAGTTGAAAACCTTGTCTCACTTAAAGGTTTTGTGAAGATGTCAGCAATCTGATTTTCAGTAAATACATACTCTATTATGACATTTCCTTTCTCCACATGATCTCTAATGAAGTGATGCTTGATCTCAATATGCTTAGTCCTTGAATGACTTGTAGTATTCTGAGTAAGACTGATTGCACTAGTATTGTCACAGTAGATTGGTATTCCACTGATCTTGATGTTGTAGTCTTCCAGTTGATACTTCAACCATAAGATTTGTGCACAGCACGCTCCAGCAGCTATGTATTCAGCTTCAGCAGTAGATATGGATACTGAAGTCTATTTCTTACTCATCCATGAGATCAGACGACTACCTAAGAATTGACAGGCACCTGTTGTGCTTTTTCTATCAATCTTGCAGCCAGCAAGGTCAGAATCTGAATATCCAATAAGCTAAAATCCAGACTCTCTAGGATACCACAATCCCAAGTCTTGAGTGCCCTTAATATACTTCAGTATTCTCTTGGCAGCTAGGAGATGAGATTCCTTGGGATTTGATTGGAATCTTGCACAGACCCCAACTGAGTACATGATATCAGGTCTGCTTGCTGTTAGATACAACAATGACCCAATAATGCCTCTGTATTTGGTTATGTCCACTGATTTGCCATCTTCATCTTTATCCAAGCGAAGACTTGTAGACATTGGAATAGTAGCAGTAGAGCTAGTCTCCATACCAAATTTCTTGAACAGATCCTTTGTGTATTTTGCTTGGCTGATGAAAATTCCATCAGGCAACTGTCTAACTTGCAAACCAAGAAAATAATTAAGTTCTCCCATCATGCTCATTTCAAACTTGTTTTGCATCAGCTTTGAGAACTTGTCACACATCTGTTGATTAGTTGAACCAAAAATAATATCGTCCACATAAATTTGCACAAGCAAAATATGTTCTTCCCATTCAATAGTGAACAAGGTCTTGTCAACTTTACCTTTGCAAAATCCTTTAATTAAAAGAAAATCAGATAAAGTATCATACCATGCTCTTGGAGCCTGTTTCAGTCCATAGAGGGCTTTCTTCAGACGATATACCTTGTCTTCTTCTTGATGGACTTCAAAACCAGGTGGTTGTTCAACGTAAACTTCTTCTTGCAATTCTCCATTGAGAAAAGCTGATTTCACATCCATCTGATAGACGGTGAAATTCTTGTGAGCAGCATAGGCAAGAAAGAGTCTGATTGCCTCTAATCTTGCTACTGGTGCAAACGTTTCATCAAAGTCAATGCATTCTTCCTGGCAGTAACCCTTGGCCACTAATCTTGCTTTATTTCTGGTGACTTCACCATCTTCATTCATCTTATTTCTGAATACCCATTTAGTGCCAATGACTCTTTGATGACTTGGTCTAGGAACTAAGTACCAGACTTCATTCCTTTCACATTGATTTAGCTCTTCTTGCATAGCTTCAATCCAGTTGGAATCACTAAGAGCTTCTTCAATCTGTTTGGGCTCAATTTGGGATAGGAAGCTGACGAACATTGCATCACTTGCAGCAGCTCTCCTAGTCTTTACTTTATCCAAAGGATCACCAATCACCAACTCTGGAGGGTGATTCTTGAGCCATCTGAGATCAGGTTGCAAATCATAATGTTGTCCTTTGTTTTGATCTTGCAACACTACTGTTGGAGATCCAGTAGTAGTCTGTTGAACATTTGTTGTCTGTTGAACAGTCTCTGGTCTATCAGCTGTTTGCAACTCGTCTGTTAGACAATCAGCACTGTGATTTTGAACAGCACCTGAGTTATCAGCTAGGTTGAGATCAGGTAGTATGATGGGAACATATTCTTCGTTCTTTCCAACATTCAACTTCTGTAAATCAGTAGACAGATCTTGATTAATATTTTGATTCTTTTCAGAAGATTGACTTGGTTCATCAAATACTACATGAATAGATTCCTCTATTATTAATGTTCTTTTGTTAAAAACTCTATAAGCTTTACTAATAGTTGAGTATCCTACAAAGATTGACTGTGTTTGTTGCTTCTGCCCAAAATCTTTGAGGCAGTTTAGCTTCAGCTATCATGGTTCTGACAGCTTCCTTTAGTGTCCTGTTTCTCCTTTCAGCAACACCATTTTGTTGAGGGGTTCTAGCAGCTGAATACTCATGATGTATTCCTTTGATATTACAATACTCTTCAACAGTAGAGTTTGTAAACTATGTCCCTCTATCTGATCTGATCTTCAATATTTTTATGCTTTTCTCATTCTGGATCAGCTCCATCAGATTAGTAAGATGTTCCTTGGTTTCACTTTTCTTTTTCATGAATATCACCCAAGTATATCTTGAATAGTCATCCACAACAGCTAGGCAGTATTTCTTTCCACCATTGCTGACTGGATCAATGGGTCCAAATAAGTCCATATGTAGCAGCTCCAATATTCTTCATGCTTCTTGCTTTTGAACGATGACTTGATTTGTTTACCCTTCTGACAAGCGTCACAAAGCTTATCTTTGCTCATGACTGTCTTTGGAATTCCTTCTACCAGATTATTCTTGATAAGTTTATTGATGGTCTTGAAATTCACATGATTCATTCTTTTGTGCCACAGCCAACTAACTTCACTTGGTGTTGATGCCACCAAACAGATGTTTGAATTCTTGTCAGGAGAATTCCAGTCGACTATGTAGACATTCCCTTGTCGTCTTCCAGATAAAATTACCTTCTTTGTACCAATCTGTTCAACATAGCACTTATCTGTTGAGAAGATGACTGAATATCCTTT
This sequence comes from Penstemon barbatus, assembly GCA_003313485.2. Taxonomy (NCBI): domain Eukaryota; kingdom Viridiplantae; phylum Streptophyta; class Magnoliopsida; order Lamiales; family Plantaginaceae; genus Penstemon; species Penstemon barbatus. The sequence continues at coordinate 49,692,696 of CM064879.1, read as the reverse complement.
GTCACAAAATTGACTTATGCTCAGCAGGTGGTACTTTAGGCCTTTAACACATGAGACGTCAGATATCTCTATGTTTCCCTTGATTAAGTTTCCTTTTGCTACAATCTTGCCTTCTTTACTGTCTCCAAAAGTAACTTTTGGACCATCCACAGCAACAACATCAGTCAGTTCATGTATGCTTCCACACATGTGCCTTGAACAGCCGCTGTCCAAGTACCAAATCTTCTCTACTTTACTCCTACTCCTAATCCTAACCTACAAAACAAAATAAAATTGTTTTAGGTACCCTTATTGAGAGGGTCCTGAAGGATTAGTTCCACCTTTGACAACCCAAGATGATGAAGTCTTAGGCTTCTTAGGTTTCTGAGTTTCAACAGGAGTATGAACAGCTTTGCCTTTACCACGTTCATCAGATTTGTCATATTGTTGATGATCAGCATGATAAGGATAATGTTCAAATGCAGAGTAAGATGCATGATAAGGAGGATATGCATGCATTGGATGAGCAGGATATGGTGTATAGTAAGTTGGAAATTGAGGTGCATGATACATAGGATGATATGCAGCATGTTGCACATAATAAGACTCATTTCCATACAAAGCATTTTGATTTTTCTTATTCTTATGCTTCTTTGGCTTACTAGTAGCTTGCTCATTTACAGACGACTTAGTTTTATCACTAGTCTGATTAGTTTTAGCCTTATCAGATGACTTCCTAGGACTCTTCTGTTTAGGCTTACTAGTCTGTTTTCCAACACTAGGCTCTTTGCTCTTCTTAGCCTTAGGAGTTTTCGTCTCCTTTAATACTTTCTCAGGTGAAGCAGGTCTAGCAGTTTGAACATACATGATGACCTTACTATTGTCAGCAGATATAAATTTCTCAGTATGATTCAATTCTTGCTTATCCTGTTCTAAAGGTGTCTTCTGTTTACTAGACATAAGAGTGGATGCAACAGATGACTTCTCATGAGACTCAATGACTTTCTCAAGCTCCATGATTTTTCCTTTATAAACTTCACATTCAGCTTTCAGAGACTCATGTTCTTGCTCAAGCTGTTTATATTCAACTGATTCTCTTGGCCTTTCAGTTGAGAGTTTCAGTGAACTGTTTTGCTCTTTTAGCAATATCATCTCTTCCTTAAGCTTTTTATATGCTTCAGCAATAGTAGCATTGTTAAGCATCATTTGTTCAAATGAACTAAATAGTTCATTCTCAAGAGGAGTTACCTCACTATCCTCAGAGTCATCAGATTCCTTAGCCATCAGGCAGAGAAGGGCAGGGCTCTCTTCATCAGAAGACTCTTCATCAGAAGTGTCAGAATCTGAATCAGATGAGTAAACGGCAGCTGGCTTTTCTGCTTCTGCTACCATCGCCTTAGCTTTCTGATGCTTTCTTTATTTTCTGATTCTTTTTTCTTCTTCGGTATACTTCTCAACTTTAGGATATGGACAGTCTCTAATGAAATGACCCAGTTTCCTGCAATTATAGCACATCATCTTAGATTTATAAGAATCCTTATCCTGAGAAGAAGAAGTAGGGTTAGAAGTAGAAGCATTGTTATATTTGTTCTTCATTTTCCGTCTGTAGAACTTTTTGAAGTTGTTCATCAGCAATGCAACGTCTCCAGCAGTGTACTCCTTTTTGTTGAGTAGTGTGGCTTCATCGGATGAGTCCACGTCTTTGCTTTTGTGAGCTGGCCTTCTGGGATTTTCAGCAGCAACAAGTGCAGCTGTGGGACTTGAAGTTGAGGTTTCTTCAACACCCATTCTTGGCAGTTTATACTCGTACGCCTTGAGTACTGAGAACAGCTCGGTGAGAGAAATCTTGCCCAGATCTCTTGACTCTTCCATTGTTGTCACCTTCATGTTGAACTTTGGATGTAGAGCCTTCAGCACTCTGACGGTTATCTCCTTGTCCGTAAAGGTTTTTCCAAGCTTTAACACTTCATTCAACGTCCTCGTAAACCTTGTATCCATATGGTCAATGGTTTCCGTAGACTTCATCTTGAAGTTGTCCAGCTTTTCCAGAGCAACACTCAGCTGATGCTCTTTGATGGCGTCGTTTCCTTCACTCATGTCACGAACCTTGTCCCACATTTCCTTTGCAGTTTTGCAATGTTTGACTTTGTCAAACCGATCATTGTCCAGGGCTTTGGTCATGATGAAACGGCCAACTTTATCCAGATTGAACAGCTTTATTTCTTCGGCTGTCATATCTGTCAGATCTTTTTCCACCACCAGTTCAGCTTCATCAACTATAATGGTCTTGGTGAATTTGAATGGACCTTTTTATGATACATGTGTACATGTTATCATTATAGGCAGCTAAGAAGATCTCCATTATGATCTTCCAGTCTTCAAAAGACATACCAGCAATGTAGGGAACATGGCTGATACAGTCCATTTTTCAAAAAGTTTTGATTTTTCAAAAATATGCTCTTTTGAAAAGTTTTAAAACCTTTGAAAAACACTTGGATCAAGCTCGTTGATCAGGCAGCTGATTCTAATGAACCACCTGCTCTGATACCACTTGTTGGTCCCAAGTGGTCAGATGAGGTTTAGAGGGGAGGTGAATAAACCTCTTTAAAAATTTTCTTCCAATTTTAACTTTAAAACTTTTTCTTTAACAGTGAGCAGACTAAGCTGATCAGAGTAGTTAGTTAAAAGTCTGTTCGCGAACAAATCTTTGAACTGATTTGATGACCACTCGTCTGATAAATACTTAGCTGATTTTGTCAAAATCAGTCTTAATACTTAGAGTACTTGCAGCGAATTTTTCAAAGTGTTTTTCACAAGTAATCTAAGCAGTTTGAAAAGTGTTTCCCCAGTTTTATAAACTCCTTTTAATATCTTTTCAAACAGTTAAGTAAAGTGTTTTTATGCAATCAGAAAATATGCAAGTTTAAAAGCAATGTAAAAACACAAGTAATTTTTATAGTGGTTATATGGATGTAAATATCCTTTAATCCACTCGTCCAAGTCACAAAGATCTTGGGTTATACTAGAAACACAAAGTAACCTGTACACTCTGCTTAAGCCGATCAACAAATGAACAGGCCGTAAGTGCGCAGTAAGAAATCACAAAGAAATCCTACTCTCTGAAGTAATATCACTCACTTAGATGGATATCTACTTCTCACAACACTCTTGTTTACAAAATCACTCAGAAGATGTATATAGCTTTGTTCTTCAACTTCGCTTTTCGTCAACAGATGACTAAGCTGATGAGTGAGCTGTTCTTGAGACTTAAAGAATTTTGCTTCGAAAATTTCTCAGAGATTGTGTTGCTTGTATTCTCTTCGTCTCTTTCAGCTATTTATACTTGAGGTTTGAAAAATGTCCGTTGAAGAAAGACAAGATTCAAATTCCTCGAGTACTGGTCCTTAAAATCCGCGAACGGTTCTTTTGCAGTCTGTCCGTACTGTCAACAGTACTATTCTGCAGGCAGCATTAAATGCACCCAGCTGATGCGAAGCATTTCTTCAATCATTTGTCTTTAATATCCTTGTACTTCAGCATTTATTACTTCCAGGGGCATTTATTACCGTTGGGAAGACTTTATGACCCTTTCCACTTGGCTGTCGGAAGTGCAAGTCTGATGACGAACTTGGCTGATCTCAATCTTGAACAAATCTGATTTGAGTCGGCTGATCTTCATCAGTCTGATAACTTCCCTTCAGCAGATCAGAAGTCTTGGACCTTGAAATTTTGACTCTTCTGATGTCTTCTTTTACTTAGTCAAAATTCTTTCCAAAAGGGATCATCTGCTAAGTTACTCCATACTTAGCAGATTTTGAAGTTTTGGAATGCATCAAAACCTCCCTTCCAAATTTGTCTTCAGTGCCTTCATCTTCATCCTTATCCAACACTCCGGCTGAAGGGGGTAAATTGATTTTTTCCCAAATTTTAAAGGGGTAAATTGAACATTATGCATTTCATAGGGGGTAAATTGCCATTAACATTGTAGACAAATTGGGTTTGGTACCAAAATTGCAATGAAAATCTATCCTATGGTAATAAATGTGCATTTTCGTATCCAATTGTACCAAACGTGCAAGTTAGCCTATCCTATGGTACCAAAAATGCAATTTTCCCAAATAAAATCATTAATATTAATTACGAGTTTAATGTCACTGGCCTTGATCTATTTCCAAAGCCACCATGGGCGCAATTTTTCCTCCGTAGGAGTCCGCGGCAACATATAGTTGATTCTTGAGAAATCTTGGGTGATTCAACAACCACTGCATTTATCATTAGAAATTAAAGGTATACATACAACTTATAATAAGTTTTAAGTGAGATAAAAAAAAATGATTATGATAATTAATATTAAAGAGCTGATAGATACGATATTATGATGTACCTTTCTCATAAATATATAATTATCTTTTGCGGCTTTGGTGTCAGACGAAACATAACCTTCTGATGTGTTTGTGTAGGAGAAACCGGTTCCAACAGGAGAGTCTATGAATATAATGTTGGCGATCTGGAAATTAAACCATAATATATATAATGTTTCAAGAACATTGATTGATCATTTTCTTTCTTTTTTTTCTTTTCTTTTTTTTTTCTTTTTTCTTTTTTTTTTTGGAAAAGTGAAGAATGCTTTCTTAAACCAAACCTTTGTCCATGAGTATGGATTTAGCACCAAAGACGGTAAGCTCCAATCAAAAGATGAAAGATCAAAAGCGAATGGACCTGCGAATATATATATTCATAATATATTAAAGCTTGAGTGTTAATTGTATTATCTCATAAATTATAAAATTGATAATTATATATTTACCATCAAAAAATTAAAAAATTTGTATAATTGTACATAAGTTTCCGAAAATACTAAAAAAAAAAAACCTTATTTTTGCATATTTATTAACAATTTATTTTTTATAATAATAAATTAAACAAAATTTAATTAATAATATTTTATAAATAAAAGAACTTTATTTAGCATGGTTAAAGAACCTAACATTACATGACTAAGTTGAGAGATAATTTAGCATGCCATGACTTTGTTAGGATTTCATATATATATATATATATATACTAGGTGGGTCAATACCGTGCAAGGTGCGGTGTTTGATGCCCGGTGTGATGGTTAATTCGTGATATTTTTATAATTGAAATTTTAATTCTTGTATATTCAAGGAATAGATAGTATGTGTTTTTTTGGTTTAACTTCTATCTCATATGTGGGTATTACATGTATATAATATAAGTTTTAACTTAAGAATTAAATTTTATACAATATTTGTATAAATAACTTTCGTGGTTGGTTTTTTTTTTTTTTAAGATTGCAGATATTGTTTTAATAACACAAAAGATAATTGTAACATAAAAATAAATATTTCAGATGTGTGTTTTAGCTAAACATGAAATTCTTTATATGAGGGCAAATCTATATTCAGCCCAAACATAGGCCGCACATATAAATTCAGCATATTTGAATCACAAACGGGCACTACGTAAAATTCATAATGACGGGATAAACATATAGATATGTAAAAACAGTACCGAGTTTTTCCAATTTCTGGCATGAAATTCCAAACAGCAAAAATAGATCTAGGAAACTGATAATTAAAATGGAATGAAAAACAAAAAAAAATCCTTATGCTTTGTCTAACTCCCAAGCAAAGGAGAATTCTACGTAAAATTCATAATGACGGGATAAACATATAGATATGTAAAAAGTCAAATTCTACTTGAATTGAGTGTGGTAATTAAAACCAAGCAAAGGAGAATTCTAGGGAGTTAAAATAACACAGATAATTTTTTGGGAGTTAGAAAAAGCAAAGGGAGTGTTTTTGTGAATCGCTCAATTAAAATGTCAGAATCTAGAATGTTTAAATAAACATATACGAGTTGGGAAGAGTAAACTTATTGCCACAAAAATGCACCATAGATAATAAGGCTAGAAAAGAAAACCCTCAATAAAGTTGAACTTGTAAATCCTATAACTCACGCAACTCCAAATATATTTATTAGGAGTATATTGTTTTAAGAACAAATTTCTAGCCAAAACTCTCACGGTATGCAGGAAATTCTTTTGAGCATATCAATTAGAAAAGCATCAAGCTTGTCTTCTTCAACCATTGTTGTCTAATTACCTCCACATCTTTGACAAAGATATTACAGATTTTTATTAGTTTGCTCTCAGAGTATATTTTTCCGCTTTCCTTTTCAAGTTTCAATGAAGTTTCATTTAATCAGTGAGTTCAAATTACTCCATAAATAACAGAAATTCACAATATCCACACGCAAAAGATAAAACTCTAGAACCCCCTGCTGCCGATGGCCCCGTGGAGCCTGCGCCCCAATCCCCGGCCGTCTGTATTACAATACTACCATTAGTCTAGATATTTAGAAGTATCCAAGCCATAATATTTTCCGAATAGTTTGAAAATTGACACTTCACTTTGCTTGCGTCTTAGATTACGGCTCTTTCCACGAGTCTCCCTATGACAAGTAAACAAATTACAAGAAAAAAATTCTTGAATTGTATTTTCAAACGAAACAAATCAATTTATCAACAAAAAGGTCTTACATGATGGCTTTATGAATTTCCTTGCTTTCTTGATCTCCAACCCAACTATAGGTGAAAATAATATTGAACAAGTAACTCATCATTTACGGGATTTTAATGGTGGTAACTATCTTCATTTACTGGGATCAGAAGTGAAACCGAAAAGCCAACCGGCAGAGGGTTATTGGCTTTATATTAATGAAGAGAAGAACTTCATCATGAAACTGGGACTGAGTGACGATAAAAAATTATAGACACAATATTAATTATTTTCAATTATGCATGTTTAGTTTATATTGTAGTAATTTTTGTTTTTATTTGCGAATCATATACTTCTATAAGACTAAAGGGTGTCTTAGTATATTTGTAAAATGTCCTAAAGTTTCAAGTAATTAAGTGCAACTTTGAAAAATCTATTTAAATTTAAATTGATAAGTTAAATAATAAATGGAAAAATACATGTAAATCAAGAGATCAAACTTACATGTTTAGAAGTTGTTCGAGTTTGATTGTCAAATATAAATATAATCTCAAACTCAATGTGATGTTTAACATAAGGAACGGTTGTAGAAACTTGCCTACGTAAATTAAATTATTATCACTTTAGGCTAGAATTTTGCCTTTACTACGCCCAATCTCCAGTACTACCTCACTAGCTATAAATCTGCAAAAGAGTTCAAGAGAATTAATTAATACAACTAATTATTAGAATCATTAAGTCATGCCATGGCTGCAACTGACAGAAGGGCTAAAGATGTGAAACCCATCAATCAAATATATATTAAGTAGGTTTCATAATTCATAATGTATTTAATTTATTGATGTAGTGTATAAAATCAAATTAGTTTAATAATTATGTAAATATAATAACTAAAATCTCCAAACTGATTCGCACGTTATCTTGCTCAAGTAGATTTTAAAATTGGAGAGCATTATGAACTAAAACTGGTAGCAAATTTTATCATCAATTTGACTAACTGATTTAACGGCCACGTCACCAATTTAACGGCGATACCAAATGTGGAACTAATTGTTAAAATATGATACAAAATGTATTGGCCTCAATTTGTTTGATATCAAATTGACATAAATCTGCGACATCAACTTTCACTACAGGTTTATTAATTGGCATATCTCCTGATTTTGATGAAAGGCTCGGCGACAACCGTCTTTGATCAACTTTATTAATCTGCATAAAAACAACGTGAAATGCTAAGATTACGGCTTCAAATTCAAAAGGTGGAAATGATGCTTGGTAAAATTGTTTTTTAGTCCCAAAGACTCTCGGCACTTTTGGTCACGGGTTTTATAAAATTGTACTTTTTATCTCAATTTTGTATAATGTCCTGCACTATGGTCCTATCATCCCATTTCTATTCAATTTGGGACCCAAAGTGCAAAACTGTTCATGGGACCAAAAGTATAAAACTGAGAATATAATATAGGACCAAAGTGCAAGAACTGGATGGAAGAAAGGGCGATATGACCAAAAATGCAAAATAAAGACTATCACAGGGTTCAATTTTGTGAGACAAAAAAATGCAATTGCCATTCTCGCTTCATAATGGAATTGATGATCGGTACTTTTACCTGCTGGAGCCCTTCCTGATTCAGTACGAATTCAGAACGTTTCCAATCACTGTGAGGTGCAAGTGGATTTCCCACAGGTGGTGCAGTCAGATACCCAACCTTCAGATATGGTAGAGGCAGCTGGAAAAATATAAACCTCTTTAGAGCTATTATGTGGAAAAGATATACTCAAGTATTCCTTCAAAAGTTTAACCAGTATATATATATGGCACACAAAATACGAATACTGGATTAAAAATTGAAATGCAAAGTAATAACGTACTCACCATAGAGCGCACAAGCTTTAAGGCACTAGTGTAAACCTGAATGACAGCAGAGAGATATAAATCAGGTAAGAAATGATAGAGATTAACATTGAAGGAAAATGCAAAGAAAATAAACAGATAGCAACAGGGAACAATATCAGGATTTCACTGTGACTTCAGACGGAGAATCTACTAATAATAGTGATAGTACATATGTAGTGGGGAGCCTAGGCTATAAACTATAACATCAGAGATAAAACAATGGTAAATATGACTAACATGTGAAAGGGAAAAATTATCTCAAAGATATACGTTTCAAATTTGTTGTACTCACTGAGTAATTGGGCTTCAGTGAATGAGCAGCTGCAATATAGATAGCAGACTGGCTGTATAACTCATCAGGAGAGACTTCCTTTGCATTCACATGTCCTCCAGTTCTTGATATATCCTCTGCTAACCCATACTGTGATTTAAATCAGATGATGAAATCAAATTGTATCATATCCATATTCATTCATCTACATTTTTATTTTTCCAAGAGTCAAAATTCAGTGTGGTTTACGAATTAGAATTACAAGCTACCAAACTATTAAAAGATAAGGGAGAAACTAACCAGTACAGTTCCAAGATTATAAATTGCCCTATGGAAATCAAACTGCAACTGTATTGCAGCACGGAACTGTTGACAGACAACAAAGATTTTAGGTTATCAGAACAACAAGACTTTTAATGTCTCCGCTAAGTCTAAAAAATTCTGTTACCTTACTGATAGCAGTTTTCACTATTGTCTGTTTTTCACGAGCAGGAACAATTGCACTGAGTTCCTGAATGAGTTATAAGCACACAGAGAAGAAGAAGAAAAAGAAAAGAAAAAAATTCAGCCACAAAACATGCTAAAACAAGCAATAACTCTGCTTTTATTATCATAAAACAGCAATAACCAAAAAGGAATAAGAAAAAATAATTGGTTATGGTTTATGAATTCGTGAAGGTACCTGCAGAGCAAGTCCCCAGTTGTTAAGTGCCTGAAAATTTATCACAGGGTCAGAAAACCAAGTAAAACAAAATTAACAATGTCATCAAGATGCAATTCTACAAGGAAAAAGGGAATGCGGAATGTAGAAAAGATCTGGAGAGGTTCATAACATATAAAAGATACATCCTGGTACACGTTGAATGAAAAGGTACGAGGTATTATCAGTAAATCAAGAAACTTTGAGGAGCACTGTTATAGTAGCTGATGAATTGTTACCTGGGGACTGTTCCAATTGAGCTGGACAGCCTTTCCATAGTTCTTTGTTGCCTGAAAATTAAGAAACAAAAGGACAGTACATCATTTACACATCCCTTTTACTGGGTTAAAATATCATAAGACTTGTAACACATTCATAAGAATGCAGACAAGAAGAGACGAGCGTGCATAAAAAATAACTCAGTACTGAAAACCCAAGCTGCATGCCCACAAATTTGGTCCAGGAAGATGTGATGCTAGACTAATATATACTTGTGTGCACTATATACACCAGCACATACCTGTGTGCACTTTAAACACCAGCACATTATACCATAAGACCATCTAATTAGTTTCAAATAACATATATATGATACTTCAACTATCAAAGGCAAGATTCAATAACAATGTCTTGTAATTAACTGAACAACTTCCATTTTACATGGAAAAAAATATCTCCATTTCTCGTACGCATAATTAAAAATTCACTAGGTGCTGATGTCTGCCTGGTATACTTATGGACCAATTGATCACTAATGTTAACCTTCTAATCAGAAACTTATTAGTCGTCAGGGCTCCTAATTCAACTGAATAATATTTATCACTTGAACGCATCTTTTTCTTAGTTGAATTACTAGTTCTAATTTACTTCAACAAGATTTTCATTTATTGGAATACAGAACAATTTACCATCACCAACACTTTTCAACCCTCCACCCAACCGGCCACCTAACACATCGTTGCAGTTCTTAGGGGAACAAAAAACAGAAAGAGTTCAAACCTGTTTCCACAGTTCCTCAGCTTCCTTAGTACGGCCACGCATTTTTGCCCGATCAGAGATTAATTGCTATAGCCCAATTGTAGTAAGCCTGGGATTAAGTGACAAAATTTAATAGATCTTCACATAAAGTAACTACAAATATCTTATGCAATATCTTATTCAATATCCCACACGCACATATACAATATGAGACTAGCATAGACAGTGTAAACCTTCTCTTACAAAATATATCCAATATCAATATCTACTGGAAAAAATCATTTTATGAACTATAAACAGTCCATCAAACTTTTCATCCAACTGATAAAAAACACAAGAGTATCTTTTTTAACTGAGCACAGTACATAATTTTGTACTTAGTGTTAGTGTTAGTGTTCATAGTAGGTTGCATAGTGTATTTTGGGTTATCTGGCACTTGGATGCAATTTTGTACTTTCACTTGGATGCAATAAAATTCTTTTCTTTGCCCAAAAAAATATAAATTTTGTAGTTATAATATTACATGGAAACAAGCATTCACATTATTGCACCTATGTTATCAACCACATATAGAGCACAAAAAGAACCTTCAAGATTCCTCTTATTTACATTCAACCGCAACAAATTAAAACTACTCTGATACCATGGATACATACATCATTAAGCGTAGGGCAAAGACGGGTTGCCCCCTCATACTTTTTACATGCCTTTTCAAGCAAAGCATCCTTGGAAGGAGAACTGGATTCTGGACTTACGTTATCAGCACTCTCCTGCATGAAAAATCCGAATTTTTTTATGGAATATTAAAACAAGTACAAGGATGTAAGTTTAAGAAATTGATTGTGTATGGCTCAAGGAGAGATATCCTCATATTCCCAATGAAATTTCAGTAACAATAACTAAATATTAGTATACTTCCACTATAACTTTACAAACAAAAAAATCCCTGATCCATCAGATCCATTGAGATCTATCGCTTTTTAAATCAACATCTCCAGAAACCAAACAAAATAAAAATTGAGGGCAAGAAGTTGTAATAACATAATCTCAAAATAACCAACTAAATTTGCACTTGTCAAACCTGAAGAACCAGTGCCCAATTGTACAATGCATCATAATCATCTGGATTTCTCTCTAGTGCACTAGCATATCTGCAAATCAATGCCGAAAAGCATCATTTAGTTAATGCAACTTTAGTTTCAGGAATTTTATGCATGAAAACAATATTTGATGACAGCGCTTAAAGCCATATCCAGCTATTCTTATGCATATAGCAAGGATAAAACGTCCCTAAAAATCAAAGAGCACATTAAGAAGGGATATAAGCACCAACTCATCGAAATGGGCAAAACAGTGCATTCTACAGGAAAGTCAAGTTGTACAAATCAATAAAGGAAGAAATGATAGCTCATTAATTATTGTGAAGTACAATGTTCTGCTTTTATCCCAGATCTTGGTTAGTAATATTAATTGTAAATGATGTTAGACATGATGCAAAAAGGATATCATGCAATCGCTGATGAGATATGTTTCTGTGAATGAACAACGAGGTGTTTGAAGAAGGTGAGGGAGAAGGAGGCCTTGATCCACAGACCACAACAAATACAATCTTATTTTACATTTCAGTACTCATACTTTATTTCAGTCGGAAATGCAGACATGAGCTAGTACAAGCGATCACTACTTTACATGTAAAAGAAGCAAGAAAAAAACATGTATTGCAAATTGGCAATTTATCTAAATGACATGGCACTAAAAGATAAGGCGATAAGGCAAGACGCCTACATCCTGGCATCAAAAGTAAGAAATCTTTGACGAGATCTGCCATCCTCATCAACACCGGTGACACTGTTAATCAACTCCATAGCAGCATTATTCTGTTCAATTTGCTGTTCTGCATTCTGTTGACTGGAATAAAGAGGAACATCAATATAGGAGAAAGTACAACATGAGCCAAAACAATCTGACCGCCTGCGCAACAAAAGCCAGGAACTTCACGATAAAAACGGCGAGCACCAAAAAAAATGCAGGAATCCTGCTTAGGTAAGACCCAAGGAGAAAGAGGGTAATCGTGAATCCTGTCAAACCGTCTAACTAATTTCTTTCCACTAACAACAGGCACATGCGTGAACGCAGAAGAACCTACAAAACAAAAAAGCCAACTGATGGGGGCTATTTCGCACCCTACATATTACTCGAATCGAACGAAGATGTTAAGATCGATTAGACCAATCCAAGCAGATCGGGATCGTCTAACAGACCCGGCCAAGCACAGCTCTCTTCGATCTAAAGATAATACTCCGGACCCATGAAGGATATTTGGGCCGAGTCCTATTAGGACTATGTTTCCTTGTAACGCTAGGTTTAACATTGTATAAATACCTAGTTAATCATTGTATTAGACAACTACGAAATCCTCTACTTCAAGGATACACAAATATTCTCTGCCTAAGGCATTACAACTGAATAAGAATTTATATTATTCATAGTATTTTGATCTCCATATTGATGTGTTATTAGCTTTATTTGTGGTTTTACTTCTTGTTCTTAAATCATTGCTTTTCTTTGTGATTGATCCATCCGGAATAAAGTAACAGAGCCCTACTAAATATATTTCACCAATATCGTAAACCCCACCGATATTACAAATTCACTGATATACAATTAACCCGACGAAATCCGGTTAAATCAGTTGGCGCCCACCGTGGGGCTAGGTTAATTATTCGAATCGACACATGGCTCGCCCAAGGAAAAGCGCTCGCGTTGGAGCGAGAAGCAATACGACCACAGGCCACAACACATCTGAAGATCCACAAGACAACAACGATAACAACAATCCCAACACCAATGAAAACCTCCCAGATACCCGTTCCCGTCAGCAGGAACACCAAGGAGGTCTTACCGGTACAATACCAGAAGAACCGGAGCTCCCCGAAATACCCGCTCCTCTCCCTGGCGCTCAGGAAAAACTGAAACAAATAGCGATGCTCTTCAAGTCACTCTCTCCAGAAGAATTGCTAGTTTTAGACCAAATTCCTCGAAACGTTACGGCTCCCGGGGCAACTCCCGCGACAGGAGCGCCGAGGCCGAACGAACGGACCTCTCAACAAGCTGACAGCCCAGCAAGTGAGCGACGCTCGCTGCACAGCCCACAGCAGGTCAATTCTAAACCCTCCGACAACCGTCCCCAAAGAAGAACTGGTCGAAGAGTACCACAAGCAGTTCGCAGCGGATCGAAGGAACGAACGATCATCCCAATCGAAGATGATATAGATGATACAATCCCCTATCGACCGAGAGCGACTCGATTCTCTGAACGAGAAATTGAAAGGATGGTACAGGAGCGACTTGAACAACGATTACGATCTGTGCAGAACCCCTGGACCCGGACTACAGAACTCCAGGAAAGCCTTGTGGCTTGCTCTCCTTTCTGCAGGGAAATAAAAGAAGCACAGTCCGCAGGACAGGTCCCGGGAAGACTACCCCGATATGATGGAACCACCGACCCGGACGATTATATCTTTAGCTTTACGAACATAATGAATTTGTATGCCCACTCCGCCGAATTCACCGCCAAGCTAATGGTAACAACATTCGAAGGACTCGCGCTGGATTGGTTTGCCAAACAGCCGGCCAACTCTATATTCAGTTTCTGGGAATTATGCAATAAACTAATACAGCAATTTGCCAGTCAGAGGAGGCAAAAACTTCCGATGAGCTACCTAGGAACCATACACCAACAAGAGGGAGAATCCCTAAGAAATTGGTTGGCGAGGTTCAACGTAGAATTACTCAAAATCGACTCTCCGAATATCGACTACATAATTTCTATCCTCTTCGACCTCACTAAAAATAGGCAGTTTGGAAACGCCCTCAGTCGAAAACAACCGAGAACGTTTGCCGACATTATGAGCTTGGCTTCTAAGTATATGACCCAAGAAGAGATGAATTCCTTTAAGGATAAAAACAAAAACAAAGCCACCACCTCAGGCTCCAAACGGCATGAGAGGTTTCCTACCCAAAAATCTTTGGATTACGAGCGATCTTCCAAGAGAGGTAATGTTTTCCACCGACTGGAATACAACAAAGCCGACCAAGACAGACAACCTAATTTCTACCAAAGACCAAGAAACCATGATCAACCAATCAGGAGCAGGGTGAATCATGTAGAACACCCAAGGTTAAATGTTCCAATGGAAGAAATACTGGAAGTTCTAGAAAGAAATAACTGGATTCCCGAAGCGAGGAAAATCGCGCAGCCAAGACCAGGCTCTCGAAACTACGATCAATACTGTAAATACCATAGGGCACATGGACATCGAACGGAGAATTGTTTTCACCTTAAGAGAGAAGTTGAGAAACTTATCGAGCAAGGAAAACTCGACGAATACATAGAGCGAGATAATCGTAAAAGGGAAAGAAGTAGAAGCCCTCGGAATGTTGATCGAAGGAGAAATTCTCATCAAAGATCACCTGAACGCCGACCTATTCAGGAGTCGAATCACGACCAGATCAATAGAACTATCCATACGATCTCCGGGGGTCCCGCGGGTGGAGATAGTCGTAACGCCCGGCGAAGAACTGCCAGGTCCATAATTGGAAACTCAAGATACCCAAAAGAAATTTGGACCCTGGAAAGCAGGCCATCAAACGATCAGCAGATCAGTTTTAATGAAGGCGAAGCACCTAAAAATATTGTCTGGGACGCAAGAGAGGATAACCCCGACTTCCCTATGGTAATATCGCTAGAAATAGCAAATTACAATGTCAAGAGAATCTTAATAGATAATGGGAGCTCAGCCAATATTATCTCACGAGAAGTTTTAGCCCAAATGGACTTGGGGCAGATAAACTTGCAGAAAGTAGCTACGCCATTAATAGGATTCGGGGGGTCCGAAATCGTCCCCAGCGGAACGATAACCTTAAGCGTATCGCTCGGAAAAATACCCCACCGGACAGTGAAACTAGTAAAATTTCTAGTAGTAGAAACCCCTTTCGCTTATAATGCAATATTGGGACGACCTGCTCTCAATCTATTCCGAGCTGTTGTCTCTACTTATCATCAGAAGATAAAGTTTCCAACCGATACAGGCATCGGAGAAATAACTAACGACCATTGCATGGCTTGGGACTGCTATAGTACTTCGTTAACTATGAAAGAACACCCTAAGTCCATTACTCCGAGCAAGAGAAAGATTGAAGGCGATCTCATTAGAAATGAAGTTGAAATTCCTAGTACTGATCGACTAGATAAAAAGGGGAAAGAACCGCTAGACTTATCTTTGAAACCCCCTGAACATAAAGATATAATTCTAGTAGAAGGCGACTCATCCAAAAAGACGAGAATTGGTACAGAGTTGAGCGAAGAAGGAGAAATAATGCTGATCGACTTCCTCAGAAACAATGCCGATGTCTTCGCTTGGAGCGCAAATGACATTGAAGGAATTGATCCTCGAATAATCAAGCATTCCCTAAAAATAGATCCTTTGGCGAAACCCGCCAGACAGAAGAAGAGAAATCATGGACCGGTGAAAGATAAAATTATCAAAGCCGAGGTAGAAAGGTTGCTCGAGGCAAAACAAATCCGAGAAATTCATTTCTCGGAATGGCTATGCAATGTCGTACTAGTCGCTAAAGGAGATAAAAAGGATAATAAATGGAGGATGTGTAATGATTTCACCGACCTCAACAAGTTGTGTCCGCGCGACCCTTACCCCCTGCCAAGGATCGACTTATTGGTCGACTCGACAGCTGGCTTCGCATTATTCAGTATGATGGACGCCTTCCAAGGGTTTTACCAAATATACATGGATGAGCGGGATCAAGAAAAGACCGCGTTCGTAACCGAGCAGGGAGTATATTGCTTCATAGTAATGCCATTCGGCTTAAGAAATGCCGGAGCTACTTACCAAAGGTTAGTAAACCTAATGTTCAAAGAATTAATCGGAGAACTGATGGAAGTCTACGTGGACGACATGCTGGTCAAAAGTATGAACGAAGCAGATCATGTAAAGCATCTCGATCGATGCTTTCAGATCTTAAGAAAATATCGTATGAAGTTAAACCCGGCAAAATGCACCTTTGGTGTCAAATCAGGAAAATTCTTGGGATATCTAGTTCACCAACGCGGAATAGAAGCCAACCCAGAGAAAATCCGAGCCATAACTGAAATGAAACCTCCTAAAACTATCTCTCAAGTACAAAGCCTAGTTGGAAAGATCGTAGCATTAAACAGGTTTATATCAAAGTCTGCGGACAAAAGCCTCCCTTTTTTTCAAACTCTCCGAAAGGCAAAGAACTTTGTTTGGACCGAAGAATGCGATCAGGCCTTCGAGCAGCTCAAAGAATATTTGACGACACCTCCGATGTTGGCAAAACCAACGGAAGGAGAACCATTGTATATGTACATCTCCATCTCCAATGTAGCGATTAGTTCAGTACTAATTAAAGTAGAGGGCTCAGAGCATAAGCCCGTATATTATCTCAGCAAGTTATTACAAGGGGCGGAGAAAAATTACTTAGAAATAGAAAAGTTCACACTGGCCTTAGTAGTGGCTGCACGAAAACTCCGACCCTACTTCTTAACTTACAAAATCATCGTTCTGACGAATCAGCCGCTGCGGCAAGTTCTAGCAAAACCAGAAGCCTCCGGTCGACTAATCAAATGGGCCATCGAACTCAGTCAGTTCGAGGTAGACTACAAACCAAGGATTGCCATCAAGGCCCAAGTGTTGGCCGATTTTATATTAGAAACACCGACACAGGCTACTGAATCATCGAGCTGCCCCAACAACGATGTTTTGATCATTGAAGATCAAACTTGGCTAATGCATGTCGATGGTGCTTCATGCCGAGAAGGAGGAGGCGCCGGAATCAACTTCACCGGACCAAATAAGGAAGATTTAAATTACGCGATAACACTGGACTTCGTTGTGACAAACAATGAAGCTGAATATGAAGCATTAATCGCAGGAATGGAGATGGCGATCAAAGCCAATATAAAAAGTCTTAAGGTACTCACTGATTCAGAATTAGTGCAAAGACAGATAGAAGGCCTATACGAGGCTAAGGAATTCAACATGGTCAAATACCTCGCCAAAGTGAAAACTCTAGCTGAGAAATTTGAAAGTTTTAGTATCCAGAACATACCACGTTCGGAAAATAAATGGGCCGATCAGCTATCGAAATTCATAGGATCCCATGACGGAAAGACCGAACGGGTGATCAACTGGTTGGTCTCTAATACACCAGCAATCGACATCGACGAAACGCCAGTAGTCGATATAATGGAAATCGAAGAAGCCGAAGAAAACTGGATGACCCCAATGATAGACTATCTTCGAGAAGGAAAATTACCACCTGACCAAAATGAAGCTCGGAAAATAAGATATCGAGCTCCGAAATATACACTGGTAGAAGGAAAACTCTACCGAAGATCAGTATCAGGGATTCTTCTGAAATGCGTACCTGAATCACAAACCATCGATATACTACGAGAAATACATGATGGGGATGCAGGAAACCACAGCGGATCAAGGGCATTGGCTTTAAAATGTCTCAGGACGGGTTACTATTGGCCGACCATCAATAAAGATGCCGCTAAATATGTCCAAGAATGTCATCACTGCCAGATCCATGCTAACATATGTCATCGACCAGCAGAAAACATGCACCCTATTCCAGTTTGTTGGCCATTCGATCAGTGGGGAATGGACATCGTGGGACCTTTCCCAGCGGCCAGATCAAAGAAATCCTATGTCCTGGTCGCTGTTAG
>CM064879.1:49563007-49607210 GCA_003313485.2 Penstemon barbatus | reverse complement strand
GTTGAAGAAACCTCAACTTCAAGTCCTACAGCTGCACTTGTTGCTGCTGAAAATCCCAGAAGACCAGCTCACAAAAGCAAAGACGTGGACTCATCTGATGAAGCCACAATACTCAACAAAAAGGAGTACACTGCTGGATACGTTGCATTGCTGATGAACAACTTCAAAAAGTTCTACAGACGAAAAATGAAGAACAAATATAACAATGCTTCTACTTCTAACCCTACTTCTTCTTCTCAGGATAAGGACTCTTATAAATCTAAGATGATGTGCTATAATTGCAGGAAACTGGGTCATTTCATTAGAGACTGCCCATATCCTAAAGCTGAGAAGTATACTGAAGATGAAAAGAGAATCAGAAAAGAAAGAAAGCATCAGAAAGCTAAGGCGATGGTAGCAGAAGCAGAAAAGCCAGCTGCCGTTTACTTATCTGACTCAGATTCTGACACTTCTGACGAAGAGTCTTCTGATGAAGAGAGCCCTGCCCTTCTCTGCCTGATGGCTAAGGAATCTGATGACTCTGAGGATAGTGAGGTAACTCCTCTTGAGAATGAACTATTTAGTTCATTTGAACAAATGATGCTTAACAATACTACTATTGCTGAAGCATACAAAAAGCTTAAGGAAGAGATGATATTGCTAAAAGAGCAAAACAGTTCACTGAAACTCTCAGCTGAAAGGCCTAGAGAATCAGCTAAATATAAACAGCTTGAGCAAGAACATGAATCTCTGAAAGCTGAATGTGAAGTTTATAAAGGAAAAATCATGGAGCTTGAGAAAGTCATTGAGTCTCATGAGAAGTCATCTGTTGCATCCACTCACATGTCTAGTAAACAGAAGACACCTTTAGAACAGGATAAGCAAGAATTGAATCATACTGAGAAATTTATATCTGCTGACAATAGTAAGGTCATCCTGTATGTTCAAACTGCTAGACCTGCTTCACCTGAGAAAGTATTAAAGGAGACGAAAACTCCTAAGGCTAAAAAGAGCAAAGAGCCTAGTGTAGGAAAACAGACTAGTAAGCCTAAACAAAAGAGTCCTAGGAAGTCCTCTGATAAGGCTAAAACTAATCAGACTAGTGATAAAACTAAGTCGTCTGTTAATGAGCAAGCAAGTAGCAAACCAAAGAAGCATAAGAATAAGAAAAATCAAAATGCTTGGTATGGAAATGAGTCTTATTATGTGCAACCTGCTGCATATCATCCTATGTATCATGCAACTCAATTTCCAACTTACTATGCACCATATCCTGCTCATCCAATGCATGCATATCCTCCTTATCATGCATCTTACTCTGCATTTGAACATTATCCTTATCATGCTGATCATCAACAATATGACAAATCTGATGAACGTGGTAAAGGCAAAGCTGTTCATACTCCTGTTGAAACTCAGAAACCTAAGAAGCCTAAGACTTCATCATCTTGGGTTGTCAAAGGTGGAACTAATCCTTCAGGACCCTCTCAATAAGGGTACCTAAAACAATTTTACTTTGTTTTGTAGGTTTGGATTAGGAGTAGGAGTAAAGTAGAGAAAATCTGGTACTTGGACAGTGGCTGTTCAAGACACATGTGTGGAAACATACATGAGCTGACGGATGCTGTTGCTGTGGATGGTCCAAAAGTTACTTTTGGAGACAGTAAAGAAGGCAAGATTGTAGCAAAAGGAAGCTTAATCATGGGAAACATAGAGATATCTGACGTCTCATATGTTAAAGGCCTAAAATACAACCTGCTGAGCATAAGTTAATTTTGTGACAAAGGATATTCAATCATCTTCTCAACAGATAAGTGCTATGTTGAACAGATTGGTACAAAGAAGGTGATTTTATCTGGAAGACGACAAGGGAATGTCTACATAGTCGACTGGAATTCTGCTGACAAGAATTCAAACATTTGTTTGGTGGCATCAACACCAAGTGAAGTTAGTTGGCTGTGGCACAAAAGAATGAATCATGTGAATTTCAAGACCATCAACAGACTTATCAAGAATAATCTAGTAGAACGAATTCCAAAGACAGTCATGAGCAAAGATAAGCTTTGTGACGCTTGTCAGAAGGGTAAACAAATCAAGTCATCGTTCAAAAGCAAGAAGAATCAATCTTTTGGAAGAATATTGGAGCTGCTACATATGGACTTATTTGGACCCATTGATCCAGTCGGCAATGGTGGAAAGAAATACTGCCTAGCTGTTGTGGATGACTATTCAAGATATACTTGGGTGATATTCATGAAAAAGAAAAGTGAAACCAAGGAACATCTTACTAATCTGATGGAGCTGATCCAGAATGAGAAAAGCATAAAAATATTGAAGATCAGATCAGATAGAGGGACAGAGTTTACAAACTCTACTGTTGAAGAGTATTGTAATATCAAAGGAATACATCATGAGTATTCAGCTGCTAGAACCCCTCAACAAAATGGTGTTGCTGAAAGGAGAAACAGGACACTAAAGGAAGCTGTCAGAACCATGATAACTGAAGCTAAACTGCCTCAAAGATTTTGGGCAGAAGCAACAAACACAGCATGTTTTACCCAAAACAGATGCATGATCAACAAGCACCAAAACAAGACTACATATGAACTTTGGAACAACAGGAAGCCAAACATTCATTACTTTAAGACTTTTGGTTGTAAATGCTATGTTTTAAATAATGGTAAAAATCACCTTACTGCATTTGCAGAAAAGGCTGATGAAGCTGTCTTTGTAGGATACTCAACTGTTAGTAAAGCTTATAGAGAGTTTAACAAAAGAACATTACTAATAGAGGAATCCATTCATGTAGTATTTGATGAACCAAGTCAATCTTCTGAAAAGAATCAAAATATTAATCAAGATATGTCTGCTGATTTACAGAAGTTGAATGTTGGAAAGAATGAAGAATATGTTCCCATCATACTACCTGATCTCATCCCAGCTGATAACTCAAGTGCTGTTCAAAATCAAAGTGCTGATTGTCTAACAGACGAGTTGCAAACAGCTGATAGACCAGAGACTGTTCAACAGACAACAAATGTTCAACAGATTACTACTGGATCTCCAACAGTAGTGTTGCAAGATCAAAACAAAGGACAACATTATGATTTGCAACCTGATCTCAGATGGCTCAGAAATCACCCACCACAGTTAGTGATTGGTGATCCCTTAGACAGAGTGAAAACAAGAAGAGCTGCTGCACAAGATGCTATGTTAGCTAGTTTTCTATCTCAAATTGAGCCTAAACAGATTGAAGAAGCTCTTAGTGATTCCAACTGGATTGAAGCTATGCAAGAAGAGCTAAATCAATTTGAAAGGAATGAAGTCCGGTACTTAGTTCCTAGACCAAGTCATCAAAGAGTCATTGGCACTAGGTGGATATTCAGAAATAAGATGAATGAAGATGGTGAAGTCACCAGAAACAAAGCAAGACTAGTGGCAAAAGGTTACTGCCAAGAAGAAGGCATTGACTTTGATGAAACGTTTGCACCAGTAGCAAGATTAGAGGCAATCAGACTCTTTCTTGCCTATGCTGCTCACAAAAATTTCACCGTTTATCAGATGGATGTGAAATCAGCTTTTGTCAATGGAGAATTGCAAGAAGAAGTATACGTTGAACAACCACCTGGTTTTGAAGTCTATCAAGAAGAAGACAAGGTGTATCGTCTGAAGAAAGCCCTCTATGGACTGAAACAGGCTCCAAGAGCATGGTATGATACCTTATCTGATTTTCTTTTAATTAAAGGATTTCGCAAAGGTAAAGTTGACAAGACCTTGTTCACTATTGAATGGGAAGAACATATTTTGCTTGTGCAAATTTATGTGGACGATATTATTTTTGATTCAACTAATCAACAGATGTGTGACAAGTTCTCAAAGCTGATGCAGAACAAGTTTGAAATGGGCATGATGGGAGAACTTAATTATTTTCTTGGTTTGCAAGTTAGACAGTTGCCTGATGGAATTTTCATCAGCCAAGCAAAATACACAAAGGATCTGTTCAAGAAATTTGGTATGGAAACTAGCTCTACTGCTACTATTCCAATGTCTACAAGTCTTCGCCTGGATAAAGATGAAGATGACAAATCAGTGGACATAACCAAATACAGAGGCATTATTGGGTCATTGTTGTATCTAACAGCAAGCAGACCTGATATCATGTACTCAGTTGGAGTCTGCGCAAGATTCCAATCAAATCCCAAGGAATCTCATCTCTTAGTTGCCAAGAGAATACTGAAGTATATTAAGGGCACTCAAGATTTGGGGTTGTGGTATCCTAGAGAGTCTGGATTTGAGCTTATTGGATATTCAGATTCTGACCTTGCAGGCTGCAAGATTGATAGAAAAAGCACAACAGGTGCCTGTCAATTCTTAGGTAGTCGTCTGATCTCATGGATGAGTAAGAAACAGACTTCAGTATCCATATCTACTGCTGAAGCTGAATACATAGCTGCTGGAGCTTGTTGTGCACAAATCTTGTGGTTGAAGCATCAACTGGAAGACTACAACATCAAGATCAGTGGAATACCAATCTACTGTGACAATACTAGTGCAATCAGCCTTACTCAGAATACTACAAGTCATTCAAGGACTAAGCATATTGAGATCAAGCATCACTTTATTAGAGATCATGTTGAGAAAGGAAATGTCATAATACAATATGTATTTACTGAAAATCAGATTGCTGACATCTTCACAAAACCTTTAAGTGAGACAAGGTTTTCGACTCTAAGAGCTGAACTAGGTTTATTGAAATTAGATGCATAAGCTGAGGGGGAACTTATCAGAAGACTTAAAGTTCAACAACTTACTCATCTCATTTATCTTCAAGGATTAACTCTAAACAGACTAGTTAACTTATGAATTCTTAAAGTCAGGGGGAACGTGTAAGACTAGCGGTACTTCTGATTAAAAGATGAAATCTGTTAATGTCAGTTAGTTGAAGTTATGTTTTCAACAGAAGATTAAAGTCTTGAAGAATGAAGATTTATTTATCTAGCTGGATTGACAAACAGCCGAGGAAGGTTATCAGCTATTGGCTTTCTCTGATAACAACTGTGTCATCAGGACATTAGTCCATCAGATAAGTATTTAATTTACTCATCTGATCGCTTATGTAAAAGCTGACTGTTTAAAACGTTTCATTTTCTAAAATACGCTTTTACAAGTGACAGAAGGGCGGTACAAATTCCCGATCCTCATTTAATGCGATTTGAATTTGAAAGGTCGCAAATGACGCCGCACGATCAGCACTGACAGGAAACGGATTCAACGGTTAGATGGTATCACGGAATCCAAGATACCCTAACTCTATAAATCCCAATCTGATCAGCCGTGTAGCTCTTTACGAACCCTAAACATTCAAAGCATATTTGAGAGAAAAATTTACTTGCAAAATTCTCTGCAAAATTCTTCCTTTTTCTCTAACTTCCAACAGATCAATATGGCCGCTGAAGGTATGTTCCTAGTTTATGAATCCTACTACCAATCTGGTACGGATTTGATGAAGGAACTGTTGGAGAAATTCAAAACTGCACAATTGGTAAATTTCATGGAGTACAACGAAGGCGTAATCTGGACTGACCAGGTTATGGAATATTACAAGACGGCATCTGCTGATTACAATTCCATGGAAATCAAGGCGACAGTCGGTGGCAAATCTGTGGTCATCACACTTGCTGTTCTTCACGAGACGTTTGGTCTCCCAAACAGAGGAAGACACGATGTTACTGTGCTGACTGAAGAAAAGCACCAACAATTCTGGGCGATCTGCGCCAAGGAAGGAGAAATGTTGACTGGCAACATTAGGAAGAAACAGCTGAAGGACGAATATCAGAGGATGGCTAATATGGTCTCTAAGCTGATAGAGAACTGTACTTTTTCTCTAGATGCTGTTACCATGAAGAGGTTCAGCATCATGGCTGATATCTATTATGGGCTGGAAATCAACTGGTCCATCATTATTTGGTACATCTTCGCTGATTTCCTTGAAGTGAAGAAAGGAAAAGGCCCCTACACCAACCACAGAATCACACTCAGTTATCTACTGTCAAAACTGGGTTGTGTTATGTTGAATGGAAAGGAGATCCATAAGTCCAAGGCAATGTCCAAGTACTTGCCTATTATGAAGAGGAAGGCTGGTGAGCCTGAAGAGGATGAAGATGAGGAACCAAAGGAGGTTCCTGCCAAAAGGCAAAGGAGATTAGTCAAAACAGCTGACCTGGCTGCTGAGACTAAGAAGAAGAAGGCTGTTGATAAGCTAAAGGAGAAGGCTCCCAAGAAAATGGAGTCAGTGACTGCTGCTGATCAAGCCACGAAGATTATTGATCAAGTCACTGCTGATGTCAGGACTGCTTCACCTGCATCACCTTCAAGGACTCCATCTGCTGAAAAACCCTGTTGAGAATGTCTCTCACAGGACAAGAAGCCAACTAAGGGATACTGCTGCTTCAAGACCTATTCAAGGTCTGTCAAAGAAGTCAGCAAGAAAGCAGATGACATTTTTAGAGAAGGACACTGAGTTGGTAGACTTGGTGAGATCAAGTATTGATTCTGCTGAAAGACCCCTTGAAGCTGTTGGGGCTTCTGTTGCTGACACAGCTGATGAGCAACAATTGAATCAAGATGCACCAACAGTTGAGGCTGCTCAACCTCAAGGTGATCCAGATGTGATGATCATCAATCCTATAGCTGCTGCTCCCATTTCTTCTGCTGGTCCAGCCCCTGCTACACCTGACAAAGGAAAGAAGAAGATAGTAATTAAGAGAAAGAAATTCTCCAAAGCTGATAAAAAGGCAAGGGAAGCTGCTGAACAGAGAAAGCAGGATGAACTGGAAGAAAAGAAGGCCCTTGAGCTAAGCAAGGCTCAAGCTGCTAAGGATGAAGCCAGAAGACAGATGTCTAAGGCTGAAAGGGAAGCTGCAGAGGCTGCTGAATTGGCTGCGGTCATTGAACTCAGCAAAATTGATGCCTATGGACCTGTCCATGGAGGAAGCATCAAAATAAATGAGGCTGCTGATGGTGAAAAAGAGCCTAAGAAGCCAAAAATGCCTGCTGCTGAGCCCAAACCCAAAGAGAAGTTTGAAGTTAGAAGAGCTTTTAACATAGTATATGCAAATAAGGACCTCTTCAAGAAGTTTGAAAAGTCCTTAGCTTACTATGATCAAAAGCTAATGTTGAAGACATTATTCAATCAAGAGAAGCCAAGATACATCAACTGGAGAGACAGCAGATTGAACAAATCCTTACTTGAACTTCAAAACTCAAAGGAGTTAGCTGATGAAGAACAATGGGTTCTTAATTGGCTAAAAACAAACTCCATTCAGAAGGCCCTGGATCCCAGTTATGTCAGAGACATTATGCATCAGTATGCAAAGGAATTTGCACTGGAGGAGGCCAAGAAAATAGACAACTCCCTGCCTGCCAAGAGAAGAAAGAAAGACAATGCTGAAGACAGAGCAGTGAACATTGCTGTTATGACCGCCTTGAAGAGATGGGCAGAAAGGTCAAGATATCAGCAGGGTCACTCAAGTGAGTTGCCCCAACTGCCAAGTATCCAGCACATTATCTTTGGCAAGGAAGTGAAAGAGTTCAGTGAGGTGCCCAAGGGAAATAACGCCTTTGTCAACCCTTGGATCATTGTGAGGCAAATTAGACAAACAAATTGCTTCAATGATGATGGCACAATCACTAACCTGTTCTATGATGACGTCACTGATGAACACAAAGCTGCTGACAAGTCTGCTGAAAAGTCTGCTGACCAGACTGCTGACAAGTCTGCTGACCAGCCCTTAGCCATTGAGTGGAATGCTAAGGATTCTGAAGATCATCAGGAGACAAAGATGGAAGATGTCCCTGTCCACCAGGCGACTGAGGAAAAGGATGAAGCTGCTGCTTCTGCTTCATCAGGTGATGAACACTCATCACTGATGGAAGCTTTCCAGATGCTGATGGAGGATTCAGTAAAGGAACTGGAAGAGAAGCATCACCAGCAGCTGATGAAGGTCAAAGAGGAGCTGAAGAATGAACTTAAGGCAGAGTTGGCTGAGTCCAACAAACTTCAGCTGGAAACTGTGCAACAGTCTACTGAAAAGATTATCAAGACTGAAATCACAAGTTTCCCTGTTCAAGACAATTCTTTGCAGTTAGTGCACAGCCTTATTGACATGAACAGAAACGTGGAAGATGTGAAGGCTGATGTGAATCACCTTCATACTGCCCTTCAAAGAGCTGAGCACAAGATAGCTGATCTGACTACAACCTTCATCAAAGTCAGTGAAGAAGAGAAGGATGTCAACTTAGGGATGTTGCAAGAATTATCAAATGCTGCATAGGCAATCCAAAATGAAATTGCAACTATAAATCTCAACATTGACTACTTCAATGATCAAACTGACAACATCAGCACAACTCTTCATCACCTTACAGTAAGTCATGACGTAGTTAATCAGAATTTAAAGACCATAGGTGCTGCTATGAAGGTTCCAACAGTTGCACTCAACCCTGCGGCTAAACCTGAAGAAGTCATCAAGTCTGATGATGACAAAAAGGGGGAAGATAAAGGGGAAGAATCAACCAAGGAAACCTCTGCTGCTGAAGAAAAGAAAACTGATGAAACTACTGAACTGACCAAGACTACTGAGAAGACAAGTCTGAAGAAGAGACTAAGGAAGAAGCCAAAACTGATGAAGTAATGGCTGAACCCAAAGACTCTGCTGCTGATCAATCAGAGCCTTTAACCAAGTACAAAAATACAGAATCAGCTAAGAAGGCGATGGAACTTCTAAGAGAGCAGCAACTTAAAGAGAAAATGGAAGCTGCTAAAGAAGTCATCATTCAAGGTGAAGAAGCTGATGAAGATGAAGAAGATGATGAGGAGTCATCTTATGAGTACGAAGAAGTGCTTGAAGAATCTGATGATGGAGCTGATAGTTAGAAATCTTAAACATCTTTTGTAATCAGTTTACATTATCTATTCTTCAGACATCTCATCTGATGAACTTGTATTTGTAACTATTTTCAAATATCAATAAAAAGCAAGTTCAATCCAATATACTTTTTCTATCTCAGAAAATTCTGAGGATTACAATCTTTAGCTTAGGTATTTAACAGGTACTTAGCTGAAGTTTTGTCATCATCAAAAAAGGGGGAAATTGTTGGATAAGGATGAAGATGAAGGCACTGAAGACAATTTGTTAAGGGAGGTTTTGAAGAATTCCAAAACTTCAAGATTGGCTAAGTATGGGTTAACTTAGCTGATGATCCCTTTGAAAGGAATTTTGACCAAGTACAAGAAGACATCAGAAGAGTCAAAATTTCAAGGTCCAAGACTTCTGATCTGCTGAAGGGAAGTTATCAGACTGATGAAGATCAGCCGACTCAAATCAGATTTGTTCAAGTTTTAGATCAGCCTAGTTTGCCATCAGACTTGCACTTCCGACAGCCAAGTGGAAAGGATCATAAAGTCTTCCCAACGGTAATAAATGCCCTGGAAGTAATAAATGCTGAAGTACAAGGATATTTAAGACAAATGATTGAAGAAATGCTTCGCATCAGCTAGGTGCATTTAATGCTTCCTGCAGAATAGTACTGTTTACAGTACGGACAGACTGCAAAAGAGCCGTTCGCGGATTTTAAGGACCAGTACTCGAGGAATTTGAATCTTGTCTCTCTTCAACGGACATTTTTCAAACCTCAAGTATAAATAGCTGAAAGAGACGAAGAGATTGCAAGCAACACACTTTCTGAGAGAATTTTTGAAGTAGAACTCTTAAGTCTCAAGAACAGCTCACTCATGAGCTTAGTCATCTGTTGACGAAAAGCAAAGTTGAAGATCAAAGAAAAATTACATCTTCTGAGTGAATTTGTAAAACTGAGTGTTGTGAGAAGTAGATATCCATCTTTGTGAGTGATATTACTTCGGAGAGTAGGAGTTTCTAAGTGATTTCCTACTGCGCACTTGTGGCATTTTCATTTGTTGATTGGCGCAAGCAGAGTATACTGTAAACTTTGTGATTATAGTATAACCCAAGATCTTTGTGACTTGGACGAGTGGATTAAAGGATATTTACATCCATATAACCACTATAAAAATACTTGTGTTTTTACATTGCTTTTACACTTGCATATTTTCTGATTGCATAAAAACACTACTTAACTGTTTGAAAAGACATTAAAAGGAGTTTATGAAACTGGGGAAACACTTTTCAAACTACTGAGATTACTTGTGAAAAACACTTTGAAAAATCCGCTGCAAGTACTCTAAGTATTAAAACTGATTTTGACAAAATCAGCTAAGTAATTATCAGACGAGTGGTCATCAAACTGTTCAAAGATTTGTTCGCGAACAGATTTTTAACTTACTACTCTGATCAGCTTAGTCTGTTCACTGTTAAAGAAAAGTTTTAAAGTTAAATTTGGGAGAAATTTTTTAAAGAGGTTTATTCACCCCCCCCCCCTCTAAACCTCATCTGACCACTTGGGACCAACATTAATGCTTCTGATTCACCGCCTTTATAAGGAGACCTCTCATCCTGACCAATAACTTTCATCAGATGGAAAACAAACTAAAAGGACCTTTTCTTACTGTATTAAAGACTCTGTTGTACCTCCTCATATCCAAGTTCCTCGATCGATGGGACTTCTGAGTTTGGATAATTCCCTATGCTTAGGAAGCCATGTAGGTGCATTTGAAACCGGAGACGAGGCCCATGAGGGCTCTCCAGCAAGTCTGACAAAAGATTGATAACTTAAATGTGGTCTTCCACCATTCTATAGCACAAAAAATAATTGAGGTATCAGTAAAATGACAAGAAAAATCATTTATCCTTCACATTAAACAAGTAATCACCTTTTGTATAATATCTGCAGGATTGAAGAGTGTATGACTCACTGGAGAGAAGATCTCTATGGCAGCTGCACTAGTATAAGTCTGTAGGATATAAATTGTTACAACTTCTTTCTTCTAAACATGTATAAGATTATATGCATAAACTTTGAAGAAATTACAGCAACCTGACCCCATAGGCTTTCGCTTTCACGTCTCTCGAATATAGAGTTTTGTCAAGCCCTTATCTAAATCACAATAAAATAGACATGATTGCACAATGAACTGTTCCAGTGTTTTTATAATAAGCTAACAGCAACGTTCCATGAGATGCTCAAGGTGATGGGAAACCTTGGTGGCAATTCTGGGGTGAGAGAGTACGTCTTTGGGTACACTCCTAATGATATATTCATAGAATGAAATGCTGCTTTCATGGTAAGTCAGTAATACTTAATTATTAACATATATTTCTTGTATGTGACCTAATGATGAACCTGTACTGTAAAAAAATACCTTCTTGTGAACTTTCATTGAAAAACAATTAAGTAAATCAACACATTTCTAAACTAAATTTTACAAAATATAAAGTGGATCCACTTTTTTTTTTAAATGTTATGTAGTACAAAGGTAAGTCAAAGGGCAAATTCTTACTTCTCTCTTGAACTCATCCAACGCCGCACCTGAGAAATCTTGGTCAAGGAACTTTTTCACAGCAACTTCCTGTTGTGTAAACATTCCACGGGAAAACAGAACTCAATAAATTTTTTGTTTTCTAGGCAAAAGCAAATGCTGACATATATATTAAATAAAAAAATCACAAGCAAAACAGCAATACGTGGTTTACAGAAAGCAACAAATGAACAGGAAAATATTAGTATTAGTAATCAAATAGCCAAGGTGCACACCACATGCCCAGGAGGTATTCATAAACAATAATAGCACCCAAAGATCAACCTTGTGCAATGCCAGAACACATTTGGTGACTGTCTTGATGATTTTGATTCGATCAATGCGAGTATTTGCACGAGCATCGCAAAAAAACAGCAAACTGAAATAGAAAACTAATAAATAGAACATAGATTGATGCTTTCACCCTCTCAATTAGTA
This sequence comes from Penstemon barbatus, assembly GCA_003313485.2. Classification (NCBI taxonomy): domain Eukaryota; kingdom Viridiplantae; phylum Streptophyta; class Magnoliopsida; order Lamiales; family Plantaginaceae; genus Penstemon; species Penstemon barbatus. Next base: position 49,595,299 of record CM064879.1, on the reverse strand, counting down.
TTCACACTAATTCGATAATAAGGAAATAAACGAGACAAAATTTTTCATAATCGAACCTTCGACAGTATCTTTTTTTGGTAAGACACATCTGCTTATTATACAAAATCAAGAAAAATTATTACCAAATCGTTACATGATGATTTAAGTTTGCAAATAGCATGGAAGAATATAAGAAAAACCAATGAATATTTCAAACTCACCTTGCTCGTATATCTCAGTTCAGGAAGCTCGCCTTCAATGAACTTATCGATTAAATCAAGTAAAATTCACATCAATAATTCGGAAATCAAATAAAAAACTTCCTCTACTTTAAAAAAACTCCTACCTCAATTCAAGCAAAAGTTCGAAACTTGGACAACAAGACTGAATCAGATAATGAATTATCTACAACTGAAAAGTGTGAAAGGAAAATAATTGAAAAGAGAGAAAAATCGAAGCAAAGAAACCCATTTGTAAGAATTGATTAAATGAGGAGATATAATCGACTAAAATAAAAGTACAAGGCGGTGAAAATTGGGGATAAGGACTGATTTGAGAAAGCAGTCGTGTACAGAGGAGGAAGGAACACGAATTCAGTCAACAAAAGAAGCAGCAATAAACGACCAATTCGCATTTTAGGGGAGGATTGAGCTGCCACTGTTCACAATTTGAGCTTCTTGAGCTGCCGCTGTTCACAATCTGAGATTGCAAAGGAAATCACCCAAAAGGGACCCATTTGAAACGGACGAAGAAAATAGGAGAGGCTAAATTTAAAGATGAACTGAAATAGAAAGAAGCACAAAACAAACGAGAAATAGATGAAACGAGACCGTTTAACTATTAAAAAGGCCAAATTTAAATCAAAACTAAACTCAGATTTACTGTTCAAGAATCTATCGACCCCTATCTTAATTAATATATATATATATATATATATATATATATATATATATATATATATATATATATATATATATATATATATATATATATATATAGATAGATAGATAGGGCTTTATGGCCTGGCATGTAAATGGACCTAATTTATAAGTCCTCTTATACATATTTTTATTTTAAAAAATCAGAGAAAACATTTTAAATTTAACAATAAGAAATAAAATTATTAATTTAAATATTCCCAATATGGAAATAAAAAAATTGTTTTTAAAAATGTCACAACTCTAATTAATCCAAATCATAGTGTCCTAAGAGTTTAATGCAAGAATTTTTTTTGAGAATGTAAATGATGAGATTTTGTAGGGCTCAAGATCCTCTGTACCACTTTTAGTTTACCACTCTTGTGTATCACTACTAATTAATTGATACACTAAAAGTGCTAAAAGTGGTACAGAGGATCTTGAGCCATTTTGTAGAATAGATATTTTGTTTGGAGTGAATAGCATTTTTGGTCCTCCTTATTGTTTAAATTTTGCATTTTCGTCCCTCTTAAATTTTTTGTAGCAGATTGGTCCCTCTTATCAATGTAATGTATCACATTGATCCCTCTTATAACACATTCTTCCCTCTTAAATTTTTTGTAGCAAACTGTGTTTTGTATTTAAGAGAGACTAATGTGTTATACTACATTGATAAGAGGGCGAATTAACTACAAAAAGTTTAAGAGGGATGAATGTGATATACTACATTGATAAGATAGACCATTCTGCTACAAAAAATTTAAGAGGAACGAAAATGCAAAAGTTAATCCATAAGAGGACCAAAGCGCGATTTACTCATTTTGTTTTGTTTTGTTATCCGCTAGGGCATGCATGTAGGGGGTAGTCACACCCCTCCAAGCTCGAGGACAAATCTTTACCCTCAGCAAAATATTTCCTCTTCTAATATCTCATAATCACAATCTTATCAAAATGATTTTATATTTTTTCCTCATTTAAAAGTTAATACTATATATTATTACTTCGTAAATACATCAAAATGGTTGGTTTTAATTTTTTGTTGATAAATATTGGGTTGATTAAAATAATTAAATAGTCTTAGAAACAGAAGCAATATGATCATTTCGAACTTGATCTTTAAATTGACTTATCTTTAAATCAAAGTAAATTTTAACATGTTTTAATAGTTTGGTTTATGTCATAGACTCATATACAGTGAAATCAAATAATTCTTTTTTAATAGATCAAGCAGATATTTAATCCTCCTATTTATTTGTTTCTAGAAAAGTCTTCATAGTTCTTTTACTTATTTTATTTCATTTAGAAATCTCAACTATTTTTAGTTATTCATTTTCTTTTAGCCATAAAAGTCCAGCTTTGATTATTGAATTAAAAAAAAGGAGAGAAAAACACTTTTAACTGTTGAGGTTTTGGAGGCCAAAAGTAAAACGGATGTATCTATTAACAAATTTTGTAGAACTAATAAAAAAAAACAAGTTTCACTTTCTAATTAAATTCCATTTAAATGCAGGTAGCTATGATTTTACAGGTGTGGATACCAGTAGTCATAGCGGTGCATGACACTGACGCGTGGCCCTTAAAAGCATTACATTTGGGGGATTTTAGGGTGCCGTCACGTGATATGACGTTAGTTTATTTTAAACCATTAGATTCAAAGTATATAATCACAACCATAAGTATTTTTTAACTTAAAATAAATAAAAATTAAATTAATAATTGGTGACTTGTATAACCGGTTAATTAAGTTTTAGTATGTATCACAATCTCACTCCTAATTTCACATATCCCTACTCCTACTCTCTCTACTCTCTCCATCGTCTTCCACAAATCATTGTCGCCTTCCACAAATCATAAATCTTCTTCCAAAAAATTGTGAGATTCACAACCCTAGTAAAGGAGATACGAATTGATTCTAGAATTCTCGAATCTCTATCTCCGAAAATTGGTAATTCTCCCCAAACCAATCCCGTAACCCTCATCGCTCCTGTTCGCGTTTGCCTACCATCGGAAGAAATTTGCGTTGTCCTCCGCTGCCACTGTGTGACTGAATCGACACGCCCACTTGCCACGAAGTTTTATTCTTGCTGAATTTGGGTATTTCTTGCTTCTATTTCTCTTTTATTAACTCCAATCTTTTATCTTTTTGTGTTGCTAGTATTTATATTTTACCCCTGTTGTTGGATTCTTTAAGAAAATCATTTGGGGTTGTATGAGTAGTCATTCTTAGAATTTACATGTAATATTTTAACCTTAGAATTTACATGTAATTGTTTCAAGTTGTATAGTTTGTAAATTCTGTTTTTTGAGAAGTAAACATATGTTCTGTTTTCTCCTTGTTTAGGGTACCCTTGTTTTAAATCCAGTTGGGCTGTATTTGAAAGTTCCTTGCATTTCTCGTAAACCTAAGCAAACTTTGCAATAGCAGAAAGTAGTTTCACAAGCTTGTAACACTCCTGGACTTTCCTTCACCAATACACGTTCACTCTCCCTTATGTTTCTGTTTATATTTTCCTTGCTGCTTGCTCTCTTTTTACATGAGGGAAGTACTCATTTAGCTAAGTTGTGAGTACTCTGAACCATGAAAACAGCTTAGATAAAAGCAACTAGTAATAATAAAAGCATTTCCCTGACAGCTTACTTGATACATTGCATGGAATCGTCAAAATAGTCCTACTATCCACACAACTATAAGTATATTTTAACAGTTGAAAAAATTTAAGGGCGTCAATTCCTATTTGGCATGTACTAATCAGTCTAAACTACATTCCTGATAGTGAAAAAAAAATTACTTGCACTAGTGATGGCAACAATATACAAGCTTAACATGTCTTCATAACTAATATTATGTGTACACAAAGTAAAAATGTGAAATCGTATAGGAAAAAATAAGGTGATACATCAGCCGCTTGTGTGGCTGAGGTAGTCTCTCAAAACCAGCACCATTTACAATTGTGGAATGAGCATAGGAGGCAGCAGCCAAGGTGAATTTCCAAGCACCTACTTTATGAATAAGGTTCATTTAAAAATCACCCGCCTTTAAAATAAAGTGAAATCTTTCAGTAACTTTAGGAGGAAAGCAAGACATAAATGTTATAAAATGTACACCAAATAAAAGGCATCATATAAATTAAATTTCAGACCCAGACCTCAGGTTTATCTATGAATATATTTGTGTGCTATAAACATCAGAAGCTCTTCTACATGATGAAACTATATTATATATATAAGAGATTGTTTACTAACTAGTTTCAGATTGAGTGAGAAATTCTTTTAATAAAACACAAAAATAAGGAGATTTATGCATTGTTCTAGCGAATAACAATTACTAAGTTTCTTAGACATCCCCAACCCACAATAAATTGAACAAATGCACTAAATTGGTAATTCAACTTTGGATACAATGTTGTAATTATGTGGATGGATACCTAATTAAATGGTTGGAATCCATAGATAAATATTATATATATAAAATGGGGAAATTAATAAAGATAATTGTATGTGGGCTTGTCCCTCATTGGTCCAAGTCTAATAAAGGCCTTGTGAGGAAGTTGAAGAGTTACAAACTCTTAATATGTCCCACATTGACTTTTATTAATTGTGTGTACTATATATGAACTTAAGTGTTTAAACTTGGTATAAGTCTTTACAAAGGGGATCATATGAATACACCACACGCGCGCCGCCGCCGCCCGCCCCTCTGATCTGGGCTGGGCTGGGCTCGGGCGTTTGGACGAATTGTCTCGTCTCGGAATTATCTTTTTGGAAGAATTTTGAATTAATTAATTTAAAAGTTCGAAATTAAAAATTCTGTAGCTCGAATTTTAAATTAATTTTTAAATTCAAATTTGAATAAATTCAGCTGAAAGTGTAACGTTTCAGTTACAGAATTGAATTGATAAAAACGTTTTTATCATTATTGCAGCAGTTTTATTCAAATTTTAATGGCCAGCATTAAATTGCAAGGCTCCCCCATCAGCTATATATATGAGAGCTTTTCAGCTCTGAAAATCACACCAACAGAAACATCAATCTGTTCTCTCTCACTCGAAATCCTTTCTGAGAAAAATAGTTCTGGGTTACTTTTCTGCTTTTGAGTGTTCTTCGAGGTGGAATTTCTGCTACTGTGCAGTGGAGGAATTCTTGTAGCCAAATTATCCTGGAAGAAGTGTTCGTGATTCCCAGTTGCACCGGAAGTGGGTCGATAATTTCTTCAAGGCAAGCAGAAATAATTCTGCGATTTGGTTTGGATCAATTCTGTTACTATACAGAATTGTGAGATAAGTTGATTTCAATTTATCTGTTCGGTTTATATAACTAATTATATTTTCGTTTACTGTTCATATTGGTTTGTTTGTTTCAGTTTCAATTTTGTATTCAAGTTTTGATAATATTAAAACCGGTTTTTGCCAACAATCTTGAAGAAATTATTTTCGTGTTTTAAAATTATCATGTCATCTGCAGGAGGCTCCGGTACTGTGTCCATGCAACCCACAAAAGTCGACTTATCCGGTTTACCGAAAAAGTTTTCAGGCCAATTTTTTAAGCGTTGGCAACAACGCATGAAAATTTGGTTTACAATGAAGGGACTTTTGTTGGTTATTCAGGTGACTAGACCTGAACCAACTGAAACCGATCCAAAGACTGTTCAAATAGCTGAATGGTCAGAACGGGACCAAATTGGTCGAGGAGTCATTCTTTCTGCTTTATCGAATGTACTCTTTGACGTGTACTGTTCTGATTCATACACAGCTAAGTCTCTTTGGGACGAATTGGACAGGAAATATAATACTGAAGAGCAAGGGCTTGAAAAGTATTCTGTTTCCAAGTTCCTGAAGTTTCAGATGGTTGAAGGAAAGTCTGTAACTGAACAAACGCATGAACTGATAAATCTTGAGCATGCTCTTTCTGATGCTGAAATGAAACTTCCAGATAAATTTCTGGTTATGTCAATCATTGATAAGTTTCCCAAATCTTGGGAAAACTTTGGCATGACATTGAAACATCAAAAGGGAAAGCTGACTCTTGATGATCTTATGATTGCCATAAGTATCGAAGAGGAACACAAAAACCAAACTCATGGTGTTCCTGTTGAGTACCAGCCTAAGGCAAATATGATAACTGGAAAGAAAAAGGTGAATCATGTAAATCCAAACTCGAAATTTATAAATAAACCGAAAAACAAAAAGAAACCAAAGGCAAACAAACCATGCTGGGTCACTGGGCTAAGGAATGTCCTACTAAAAAGTCCAAAGCCAAAACTGAGTCTACTACTCCGGCTACAGTCAACATGGTTGTGGGAGACATTGGTGAAACTAGAGCTCCGGCTATGGTAAACATGGTTGTGGGGGATACTAGTGAACCTAAAGCTCCAGAAAACTCTGTTGATGGGTATGTTTCCTTGAAACCTGAAATTCTTACTATTTATGAACCATTTGATTGGCTAATAGACACTGGAGCAAATGTGCATGTATGTGCTGATAAATTGCTATTTGTGTCTTATCAGCCTGTTGATGGAAAATCCGTGATGATGGGAAATTCAAGTGGTGCAAAAGTGTTAGGGATAGGACGCGTGGACTTGAAGTTTCCTTCAGGGCGCATACTATCACTACAAAGGGTGCATCATGTTCCAACGATCAGGAGAAATATAATAAGTGGTTCTGTAATAGTTAGGGAGGGTTACGAAATGAACTTTAAATCCAATAAAGTCGTAATTCTGTATTATGGGTCTTTTGTTGGTAAAGGTTATTTAGATGATGGTTTATTTAAATTAAGAGTTGAAAATGTTGGTTCTAATAAATTTTCTGAATTTCCAGTTGTGAATGCAATTGAAACTTCTAATGTTTGGCATGATAGATTAGGACATTTAAATTTTGGCTCTGTTAAACGGATGATGAATTTAAATCTAATCCCCAAACATGAAATAAACCATAAAGACAAATGTCACATTTGTGTCGAAGCAAAACAAGTAAGAAAGCCATACCAATCGGTTGAAAGGCATTCTGAAATACTTGATTTGGTTCATACGGACATTTGTAAATTCAATGAAATTTTAACTAAAGATAATAAGAAATACTTTATTACTTTTATAGATGATTGCAGTAGATATTGTTATGTTTATTTGTTAGAACATAAATCTGAAGCACTTGAAAAATTCATAACGTTTAAGAATGAAGCTGAAACTCAAACTGGTAAGAAACTTAAACGGTTAAGATCAGATAGAGGTGGAGAATATGAGTCTAATTTGTTCGAAGAATATTGCCGAAATTTTGGCATTATTCACGAAGAGACTCCTCCATATTCCCCTTCGTCGAATGGGATAGCAGAACGAAAGAATAGAACTTTTAAAGATATGATTAATAGTTTGCTTTTGAATTCTGGATTGCCTAAATATATGTGGGGAGAAGCTTTGAATACGGCTTGCCATATTCTGAATAGAGTTTCCGTATTCTGAATAGAGTTCCTCTAAAACATAATGAAAGCACTCCGTTTGAATTCTGGAAAGGCAGAAAACCTAGTTTAAAATACTTTCGTGTGTGGGGCTGTCTTGCAAAAGTTCTAGTTCCAGAACACAAAAGAAAGAAACTGGGTCCAAAGACTGTTGATGCAATCTTTATAGGCTATGTGGAAACAAGCTATGCTCTCAGGTTTCTGGTTATAAAATCAGAAATTCCTGGCATAGAGGTTAACACAATAGTTGAATATCGTGATGCTACGTTCTTTGAGGACGTATTTCCCATGAAAACGGGAATGCCTAATGAAAATTCTTTAGATTCAGCCCTTACATCTTCATCAATTCCTGATCATGTGGAAAAGATGACAAATGTGGGGGTTAATCCAAGTAGTTCTGATTCAGTATCGATTGAATCAGATGAACCCAGACGGAGTAAGAGAGCTAGAATTGCCAAGGATTTTGGAAGTGATTTTATCACTTACAACATCGAGGGTGATCCTGTAACCTTCAAAGATGCAATGGCTTCGAAAGAGTCAAAGCATTGGAAGGTAGCTGTCAAAAGTGAGATGGATTCCATTGTGTCTAATGGGACATGGGAACTAGTTGATCTCCCTCCGGGGTGTAATACGATTGGATGTAAATGGATCTTTAAAAAGAAATTTAAGTCTGATGGAACCATAGACAAGTTTAAAGCCAGATTAGTTGCCAAAGGGTTTAGGCAAAAAGAGGGAATCGATTTTTTCGATACATATTCCCCTGTTGCTCGTTTGACTACAATCCGGGTGCTAATAGCACTGGCTTCCATATATGATTTCCCGATTCATCAAATGGATGTTAAAACAGCATTCTTGTATGGTGATCTCGAGGAAGAAATCTATATGGATCAGCCAGAGGGATTTGTAGCTTCTGGAAATGAGCGAAAAGTTTGTAAGCTTGTTAAATCACTATATGGTTTGAAACAAGCTCCTAAACAATGGCATGAAAAGTTTGATAAAACTATTTTATCTTTTGGCTTCGTTGTAAACGATAATGATAAGTGCATCTACTGTAAAGTTAAAGGTGATAAATGTATTGTTTTATGTCTATATGTTGATGATATTCTATTGATTGGATCTAATATTGAGATAATAAATGAAACCAAGTCATTCTTAAAGAGTAAGTTTGAAATGAAGGATATGGGTGTGGCAAATGTAATTCTTGGACTCAAGTTGACTCGGTCAACTGAGGGTATAGCAGTTTCTCAATCTCACTATGTTGAGAAGATAATTGAGAAATTTGGCTATAAAGAATGTAAAATTGCCAAAACACCATATGATCCTTCAGTAGCTCTCTTTAAAAATGAAAGTGGTGTTCCTGTATCTCAATTAAGATATTCACAAATTATTGGAAGCTTGCAATATCTGGCAAATGGCACGAGACCAGACATTTCGTTTGCAGTCTCGAAGTTAGCAAGATATACAAGTTGTCCAAATCGAACCCATTGGGGAGCTCTTGACCGGGTACTTAGGTATCTGAAGGGAACAGTATCACTATCTCTTCAATATGGCAGGTTTCCTGCAGTACTTGAAGGGTATAGTGACGCTAGCTGGATAGCCAAGAATTCCGAAAGCAATGGGTGTACGGGTTACGTTTTTACCCTTGGTGGGGGCGCTGTCTCCTGGAAGTCAACCAAGCAAACCTTGGTGACTCGGTCTACATTTGAGGCCGAATTATGTGCTTTAGACACGACAGGGACTGAAGCTGAATGGCTACATGGGTTATTAATCCAATTACCCATGGTTAGCTTGCCTCTTCCAGCAGTCGTGGTGCATTGTGATTCTCAAACCACAATTGCAAAGATTAAAAGCCAAAAATATAATCAAAAGACCAAGAGACACATCCAAGTTAGACTAAAGTCTATAAGGGAACTTGTGTCTGATAGGGTCATAGTCGTTGACTTTGTTGGTACCAAAGACAATGTGGCTGACCCCTTAACTAAAGGACTAGATTTGTCCTTAGTACAGAAATCCAGGCTGGGGATGGGACTGAGAACCCTAAACTAATATACAAGCAGTGGCAACCCAACCTACCAAGTGGAGATCCCACAAGGAAGGTTCAATGCGGTATAAACAAACTGCTGGGTATATAAAAATTGCTCCTAACTAAGACTGATACTAAGTATCTGAGTCTATCCCCTGATATACCTGATAGGAGCTGACTACTGCTAATCTAGTAAGTGAATTAACACTGAATGAGGTCAAGTCGGTAAGACGGGATGCTAGCAGTACATCCTCAGACGCTCAACTAAGTGAATGTAGTTGTTTGGCCGCAACTAGAGGAAATAGGGTTATTCCTCAACAACATTCATGATACAGGATCGGGACACATGGCCTATAGTGTCAAACCTAAAGATTAACACATAGCAAGTAATGTGTTGTTACCAATGGACTCTACCACATCAAGGTCCAAATTCAAGGCTTAGATCCATTTGTCCCTGTGGTAGCATAAGTTGGATAACTTAGGCAGTGGTTCAAACCGGAAGGTACCATTGCTGAAAGCACATTGCAGTAATCCTAATAGATTATTTTTCTATGGATTTGTGGGGGATTGTTGTAATTATGTGGATGGATACCTAATTAAAGGGTTGGAATCCATAGATAAATATTATATATATAAAATGGGGAAATTAATAAAGATAATTGTATGTGGGCTTGTCCCTCATTGGTCCAAGTCTAATAAAGGCCTTGTGAGGAAGTTGAAGAGTTACAAACTCTTAATATGTCCCACATTGACTTTTATTAATTGTGTGTACTAGTATATATGAACTTAAGTGTTTAGACTTGGTATAAGTCTTTACAAAGGGGATCATATGAATACACCACACGCGCGCCGCCGCCGCCCGCCCCTCTGATCTGGGCTGGGCTGGGCTGGGCTCGGGCGTTTGGGCGAATTGTCTCGTCTCGGAATTATCTTTTTGGAAGAATTTTGAATTAATTAATTTAAAAGTTCGAAATTAAAAATTCTGTAGCTCGAATTTTAAATTAATTTTTAAATTCAAATTTGAATAAATTCAGCTGAAAGTGTAACGTTTCAGTTACAGAATTGAATTGATAAAAACGTTTTTATCATTATTGCAGCAGTTTTATTCAAATTTTAATGGCCAGCATTAAATTGCAAGGCTCCCCCATCAGCTATATATATGAGAGCTTTTCAGCTCTGAAAATCACACCAACAGAAACATCAATCTGTTCTCTCTCACTCGAAATCCTTTCTGAGAAAAATAGTTCTGGGTTACTTTTCTGCTTTTGAGTGTTCTTCGAGGTGGAATTTCTGCTACTGTGCAGTGGAGGAATTCTTGTAGCCAAATTATCCTGGAAGAAGTGTTCGTGATTCCCAGTTGCACCGGAAGTGGGTCGATAATTTCTTCAAGGCAAGCAGAAATAATTCTGCGATTTGGTTTGGATCAATTCTGTTACTATACAGAATTGTGAGATAAGTTGATTTCAATTTATCTGTTCGGTTTATATAACTAATTATATTTTCGTTTACTGTTCATATTGGTTTGTTTGTTTCAGTTTCAATTTTGTATTCAAGTTTTGATAATATTAAAACCGGTTTTTGCCAACAATCTTGAAGAAATTATTTTCGTGTTTTAAAATTATCATGTCATCTGCAGGAGGCTCCGGTACTGTGTCCATGCAACCCACAAAAGTCGACTTATCCGGTTTACCGGAAAAGTTTTCAGGCCAATTTTTTAAGCGTTGGCAACAACGCATGAAAATTTGGTTTACAATGAAGGGACTTTTGTCGGTTATTCAGGTGACTAGACCTGAACCAACTGAAACCGATCCAAAGACTGTTCAAATAGCTGAATGGTCAGAACGGGACCAAATTGGTCGAGGAGTCATTTTTTCTGCTTTATCGAATGTACTCTTTGACGTGTACTGTTCTGATTCATACACAGCTAAGTCTCTTTGGGACGAATTGGACAGGAAATATAATACTGAAGAGCAAGGGCTTGAAAAGTATTCTGTTTCCAAGTTCCTGAAGTTTCAGATGGTTGAAGGAAAGTCTGTAACTGAACAAACGCATGAACTGATAAATCTTGAGCATGCTCTTTCTGATGCTGAAATGAAACTTCCAGATAAATTTCTGGTTATGTCAATCATTGATAAGTTTCCCAAATCTTGGGAAAACTTTGGCATGACATTGAAACATCAAAAGGGAAAGCTGACTCTTGATGATCTTATGATTGCCATAAGTATCGAAGAGGAACACAAAAACCAAACTCATGGTGTTCCTGTTGAGTACCAGCCTAAGGCAAATATGATAACTGGAAAGAAAAAGGTGAATCATGTAAATCCAAACTCGAAATTTATAAATAAACCGAAAAACAAAAAGAAACCAAAGGCAAACAAACCATGCTGGGTCACTGGGCTAAGGAATGTCCTACTAAAAAGTCCAAAGCCAAAACTGAGTCTACTACTCCGGCTACAGTCAACATGGTTGTGGGAGACATTGGTGAAACTAGAGCTCCGGCTATGGTAAACATGGTTGTGGGGGATACTAGTGAACCTAAAGCTCCAGAAAACTCTGTTGATGGGTATGTTTCCTTGAAACCTGAAATTCTTACTATTTATGAACCATTTGATTGGCTAATAGACACTGGAGCAAATGTGCATGTATGTGCTGATAAATTGCTATTTGTGTCTTATCAGCCTGTTGATGGAAAATCCGTGATGATGGGAAATTCAAGTGGTGCAAAAGTGTTAGGGATAGGACGCGTGGACTTGAAGTTTCCTTCAGGGCGCATACTATCACTACAAAGGGTGCATCATGTTCCAACGATCAGGAGAAATATAATAAGTGGTTCTGTAATAGTTAGGGAGGGTTACGAAATGAACTTTAAATCCAATAAAGTCGTAATTCTGTATTATGGGACTTTTGTTGGTAAAGGTTATTTAGATGATGGTTTATTTAAATTAAGAGTTGAAAATGTTGGTTCTAATAAATTTTCTGAATTTCCAGTTGTGAATGAAATTGAAACTTCTAATGTTTGGCATGATAGATTAGGACATTTAAATTTTGGCTCTGTTAAACGGATGATGAATTTAAATCTAATCCCCAAACATGAAATAAACCATAAAGACAAATGTCACATTTGTGTCGAAGCAAAACAAGTAAGAAAGCCATACCAATCGGTTGAAAGGCATTCTGAAATACTTGATTTGGTTCATACGGACATTTGTAAATTCAATGGAATTTTAACTAAAGATAATAAGAAATACTTTATTACTTTTATAGATGATTGCAGTAGATATTGTTATGTTTATTTGTTAGAACATAAATCTGAAGCGCTTGAAAAATTCATAACGTTTAAGAATGAAGCTGAAACTCAAACTGGTAAGAAACTTAAACGGTTAAGATCAGATAGAGGTGGAGAATATGAGTCTAATTTGTTCGAAGAATATTGCCGAAATTTTGGCATTATTCACGAAGAGACTCCTCCATATTCCCCTTCGTCGAATGGGATAGCAGAACGAAAGAATAGAACTTTTAAAGATATGATTAATAGTTTGCTTTTGAATTCTGGATTGCCTAAATATATGTGGGGAGAAGCTTTGAATACGGCTTGCCATATTCTGAATAGAGTTTCCGTATTCTGAATAGAGTTCCTCTAAAACATAATGAAAGCACTCCGTTTGAATTCTGGAAAGGCAGAAAACCTAGTTTAAAATACTTTCGTGTGTGGGGCTGTCTTGCAAAAGTTCTAGTTCCAGAACACAAAAGAAAGAAACTGGGTCCAAAGACTGTTGATGCAATCTTTATAGGCTATGTGGAAACAAGCTATGCTCTCAGGTTTCTGGTTATAAAATCAGAAATTCCTGGCATAGAGGTTAACACAATAGTTGAATATCGTGATGCTACGTTCTTTGAGGACGTATTTCCCATGAAAACGGGAATGCCTAATGAAAATTCTTTAGATTCAGCCCTTACATCTTCATCAATTCCTGATCATGTGGAAAAGATGACAAATGTGGGGGTTAATCCAAGTAGTTCTGATTCAGTATCGATTGAATCAGATGAACCCAGACGGAGTAAGAGAGCTAGAATTGCCAAGGATTTTGGAAGTGATTTTATCACTTACAACATCGAGGGTGATCCTGTAACCTTCAAAGATGCAATGGCTTCGAAAGAGTCAAAGCATTGGAAGGTAGCTGTCAAAAGTGAGATGGATTCCATTGTGTCTAATGGGACATGGGAACTAGTTGATCTCCCTCCGGGGTGTAATACGATTGGATGTAAATGGATCTTTAAAAAGAAATTTAAGTCTGATGGAACCATAGACAAGTTTAAAGCCAGATTAGTTGCCAAAGGGTTTAGGCAAAAAGAGGGAATCGATTTTTTCGATACATATTCCCCTGTTGCTCGTTTGACTACAATCCGGGTGCTAATAGCACTGGCTTCCATATATGATTTCCCGATTCATCAAATGGATGTTAAAACAGCATTCTTGTATGGTGATCTCGAGGAAGAAATCTATATGGATCAGCCAGAGGGATTTGTAGCTTCTGGAAATGAGCGAAAAGTTTGTAAGCTTGTTAAATCACTATATGGTTTGAAACAAGCTCCTAAACAATGGCATGAAAAGTTTGATAAAACTATTTTATCTTTTGGCTTCGTTGTAAACGATAATGATAAGTGCATCTACTGTAAAGTTAAAGGTGATAAATGTATTGTTTTATGTCTATATGTTGATGATATTCTATTGATTGGATCTAATATTGAGATAATAAATGAAACCAAGTCATTCTTAAAGAGTAAGTTTGAAATGAAGGATATGGGTGTGGCAAATGTAATTCTTGGACTCAAGTTGACTCGGTCAACTGAGGGTATAGCAGTTTCTCAATCTCACTATGTTGAGAAGATAATTGAGAAATTTGGCTATAAAGAATGTAAAATTGCCAAAACACCATATGATCCTTCAGTAGCTCTCTTTAAAAATGAAAGTGGTGTTCCTGTATCTCAATTAAGATATTCACAAATTATTGGAAGCTTGCAATATCTGGCAAATGGCACGAGACCAGACATTTCGTTTGCAGTCTCGAAGTTAGCAAGATATACAAGTTGTCCAAATCGAACCCATTGGGGAGCTCTTGACCGGGTACTTAGGTATCTGAAGGGAACAGTATCACTATCTCTTCAATATGGCAGGTTTCCTGCAGTACTTGAAGGGTATAGTGACGCTAGCTGGATAGCCAAGAATTCCGAAAGCAATGGGTGTACGGGTTACGTTTTTACCCTTGGTGGGGGCGCTGTCTCCTGGAAGTCAACCAAGCAAACCTTGGTGACTCGGTCTACATTTGAGGCCGAATTATGTGCTTTAGACACGACAGGGACTGAAGCTGAATGGCTACATGGGTTATTAATCCAATTACCCATGGTTAGCTTGCCTCTTCCAGCAGTCGTGGTGCATTGTGATTCTCAAACCACAATTGCAAAGATTAAAAGCCAAAAATATAATCAAAAGACCAAGAGACACATCCAAGTTAGACTAAAGTCTATAAGGGAACTTGTGTCTGATAGGGTCATAGTCGTTGACTTTGTTGGTACCAAAGACAATGTGGCTGACCCCTTAACTAAAGGACTAGATTTGTCCTTAGTACAGAAATCCAGGCTGGGGATGGGACTGAGAACCCTAAACTAATATACAAGCAGTGGCAACCCAACCTACCAAGTGGAGATCCCACAAGGAAGGTTCAATGCGGTATAAACAAACTGCTGGGTATATAAAAATTGCTCCTAACTAAGACTGATACTAAGTATCTGAGTCTATCCCCTGATATACCTGATAGGAGCTGACTACTGCTAATCTAGTAAGTGAATTAACACTGAATGAGGTCAAGTCGGTAAGACGGGATGCTAGCAGTACATCCTCAGACGCTCAACTAAGTGAATGTAGTTGTTTGGCCGCAACTAGAGGAAATAGGGTTATTCCTCAACAACATTCATGATACAGGATCGGGACACATGGCCTATAGTGTCAAACCTAAAGATTAACACATAGCAAGTAATGTGTTGTTACCAATGGACTCTACCACATCAAGGTCCAAATTCAAGGCTTAGATCCATTTGTCCCTGTGGTAGCATAAGTTGGATAACTTAGGCAGTGGTTCAAACCGGAAGGTACCATTGCTGAAAGCACATTGCAGTAATCCTAATAGATTATTTTTCTATGGATTTGTGGGGGATTGTTGTAATTATGTGGATGGATACCTAATTAAAGGGTTGGAATCCATAGATAAATATTATATATATAAAATGGGAAAATTAATAAAGATAATTGTATGTGGGCTTGTCCCTCATTGGTCCAAGTCTAATAAAGGCCTTGTGAGGAAGTTGAAGAGTTACAAACTCTTAATATGTCCCACATTGACTTTTATTAATTGTGTGTACTAGTATATATGAACTTAAGTGTTTAGACTTGGTATAAGTCTTTACAAAGGGGATCATATGAATACACCACACGCGCGCCGCCGCCGCCCGCCCCTCTGATCTGGGCTGGGCTGGGCTGGGCTCGGGCGTTTGGGCGAATTGTCTCGTCTCGGAATTATCTTTTTGGAAGAATTTTGAATTAATTAATTTAAAAGTTCGAAATTAAAAATTATGTAGCTCGAATTTTAAATTAATTTTTAAATTCAAATTTGAATAAATTCAGCTGAAAGTGTAACGTTTCAGTTACAGAATTGAATTGATAAAAACGTTTTTATCATTATTGCAGCAGTTTTATTCAAATTTTAATGGCCAGCATTAAATTGCAAGGCTCCCCCATCAGCTATATATATGAGAGCTTTTCAGCTCTGAAAATCACACCAACAGAAACATCAATCTGTTCTCTCTCACTCGAAATCCTTTCTGAGAAAAATAGTTCTGGGTTACTTTTCTGCTTTTGAGTGTTCTTCGAGGTGGAATTTATGCTACTGTGCAGTGGAGGAATTCTTGTAGCCAAATTATCCTGGAAGAAGTGTTCGTGATTCCCAGTTGCACCGGAAGTGGGTCGATAATTTCTTCAAGGCAAGCAGAAATAATTCTGCGATTTGGTTTGGATCAATTCTGTTACTATACAGAATTGTGAGATAAGTTGATTTCAATTTATCTGTTCGGTTTATATAACTAATTATATTTTCGTTTACTGTTCATATTGGTTTGTTTGTTTCAGTTTCAATTTTGTATTCAAGTTTTGGTAATATTAAAACCGGTTTTTGCCAACATACAATTCTTGGAGAATCATCCGAAAATCTTTGGGAGGACTTTTTTTTCAAGAGGGGAAGTGTCAAACTTATTTATTCATAATGGGAGCAACCTTAATATATTTACCATGTGGTACTAAGATGACCAAAATATTCCTTAAACATGACAACTGAGAACTTTATGCAATAGGGAGTGCATGGCTGGAGAAGGAGTGCAGGGGTTTAATGATCTCACCATTCTCCTAGTTGTGCTCAATGGACATGCCTATGAATATTCAAACCTGTAATACGAAATACAACAGGTTGTTCACCCATAACTCCAAAAGCCCTTATCCAAAAGCTGGCAGATTAGTCATCAACTAAGATATATTAGTGTAAACATGAAATGTTTCTTAAAGAAAATTGTACAGAAAAAGTTAGCAAAAGTGACAACTTAATGGACACTCTAAGTTTCCCCTTTGGGATCAGTACTGATCCAGTGTCTTTTAAGTTGTAGATAGTGGAGACTTAGCTGTTGGTGATCCTGGTCTTGTATAAACAAAGAAATACCTTTGAATACATCTTTTGGCTTATGTTTGCGTAGAAATGAAGTAGTAGTTGTCCACTTGTGTTCCTTTCTTCAACTAGAAAGTTCTTTCAAGTTTACTCAAAGGATTATTTTAGTTCAGATTGATTTTATGTATCTGAATTTCTCTATTGTCATGTGTAGTACAGAGTGGTATATGTGGAAATGGAATATCTTTTGCGTCATTTCTTGTAGTTCTTGTTGGGAAGTCTTTTGGATTTAAGGCCTTTCAACATTTGTACAGAACTATGCTCGATTTTGGTTAGTTCTTTTAATTGCGACAGTTGTACTCTATACATCAACGGCACAAGTGTTGGTATTAGTCCTAGTGATGTGAGTAATATACTAGGTTTGAAGGATAGTGGTATAGAGGTAAGTAGGAATGTGACATCTACTGTAATATCAGGAGCTTCAGACCATATCAAGTTAGGTAATTTAAAAGTTGAATTACAAAATATGAAAACGGCGGATGAAGACTTCGAGAGTAAATTTACCCTATTTATATTGGGCATTTTTCTTTGTCCTGTAGTCAAGGCGGAAGTGGATAGGGGTCTCTTATACATTGTAGATGATACTAGCAAAATCTCTGAAATGAACTTGGCAAAACTAGTATTCACTTGTTTGGTTGAGGGGATACGAGAAAGGCAACAGACTGGAAATAAGTATGTACATGGCTGTTTGGCATTTTTTATGGTAAGTATGCTTTCATATATGCTAGTTTTAATAAGTATCATGTTATTATGAGTAACTTAACATGATACTTAACAAAATTTTGAGTAACTCCGGCAATATCTCACATATAGTAGTATAGACTCACATAATATAGTACTGACTCCACATACTTAGTACGATATCATATTAGTAGTAATTAGCCACATTATGGAGTTGATTTAACCGGATTTCGTCGGGTTAATTGTATATCAGTGAATTTGTAATATCGGTGGGGTTTACGATATTGGTGTATATATTTGATAGGGCTCTGTTACTTTATTCCGGATGGATCAATCACAAAGAAAAGCAATGATTAAGAACAGGAAGTAAAACCACAAATAAAGCTATCAACACATCAATATGGAGATCAGAATGCTATGAATAATATTGATTCTTATTCAGTTGTAATGCCTTAGGCAGAGAATATTTGTGTATCCTTGAAGTAAAGGATTTCGTAGTTGTCTAATACAATTCATTAACTAGGTATTTATACAATGTTTAACCTAGTTTTACAAGGAATCATAGTCCTAATAGGATTCGGCCCAAATATCCATCATGGGTCCGGAGTATTATCTTTAGATCGAAGAGAGCTGTGATTGGCCGGGTCTGTTAGACGATCCCGATCTGCTTGGATTGGTCTAATCGATCTTAACTTCTTCGTTCGATTCGAGTAATATGTAGGGTGCGATATAGCCCCCATCAGTACTCCCTCACTTCTTCGAGCGTATAGATAATAGAAGCTCGTAGAAGTAGATAGATCTTTACGACCGTTTCTTTTCTATGAATGGAGCCTCGTTAAAAACCTTACTTAAGAAAAAACCCTGTGGGAAAAAATCTTAAATAAGGAAAAGAGTGCTACATATCATAGATAGTCGTTTTCTCTGTCCAGTTATGAATTGCCACGCGTCTATTCTGGAAGCTTTTTGTATCCTTCCGTTTTTGGCGGGAATATCAGTAGTTGCCATAAGTTCGAAACGTCATTTCTCATCTTATAAATAGGTGACTCTATAGTTCGCCATTTCTCTTTTATACTTCCTTATAACTCGTAATCATTTTCTCGACAAGTCGCTCATCACGCTAAGTTTTTCCGTTTATCGACCTTCATTTTCCGAGAACCAGAATACATGGCTTCTGTGAGAAGATCTTCTTCTAGAGAGGTTGTCGCCCCCGACAATGAGGAGGAGTTGCAATCTAGTGTAACTGATTTTGTCATCCCTGTAGAGGATACTTTTAAGGTACGGATCCTTACTGACGCGGATGTGGCGGCTCGAGCCAAAAAGGGCAAAGGTACTGTTCCTCAAATTTCTGAACCAATTGAGGACGTCGCTTGAGCTTATACAGCGGAGACATTTCCGGAGGTTGTGAATAACTATACTAAATATTTTCCGGAAGGTTCTGAGATAATTCTTCCTTCCTCTACTGATAGGGTCACGACTCCCCCGGAGGGATGTCGAGCCTTTTATACGGCTCACTTTAACAGCGGACTTCGTCTTCCTTTGTCTCCCCTTTTTCTCGAAGTTTTGAAAACTTTTAGTGTGTGCTTGACACAGCTGGTTCCAAATTCCGTTGCTTTTGTAGTTTGCTTTTCGGTTTTGATGATCGCCAAGGGGTTCAAACCTTCTTTTCGTAACTTTACGCAACTTTTTCGCTTCAATATTTCTAGTTCTTCAAATCGTGGATACTTCTTTGCTAGTCAGCGGCCTAGTCGAGCAATCTTTGATGCCCCTGTTTCTAGTAATCCCTCATGGAAATCTCATTTCTTCTTCGTTCGTCCTCCGTCTAATCTTCGCTTAGCGGATGGTACGAGTGTGCCTTTTTCATGGGATCATGGTTCTAGTTGGATTTCCGGAGGTCGCTTAGCGACAGGCGAACTGATTCCCGATGATGCTAAGTTTATCGCTGATATCTCCGAATTGCGTGCAAACAAATTTCAAAGTGCTCTTTTGATTGGGGAAACTTTCCTTCGTAAGGCGGGGTTAAGCATTCATAGTTTTCCCATCAATTCACCATCTGAACCTCTTGGTTAGTAATTTATTTGATCTCAGTGTTGTGATGATATTATTTATTGGGAAGGTACATAATTTATGATTAATTTCTTTTTCAGCTGATATGGTAGAGAATTCTCGACACTCTTCGAAGGGAAAGATGGTGCTTTCGAAATCTTCTAAATCCGCGGAGAACGCGCCTATTGAGCAGAGAGCGTCACGGAAAAGGAAGTTGGAGTTAGGCCATGAATCCGAAGAGGACAGAGTGGAATCATCAGAATCTCCTCAGGAACCCCCTATTCGTCAGGGCACGGGATCTGGTTATCCTCCTCTTCATCTTAGAACATCTTTAGGCGTTCGAGGATGCCACACCTGGTCGAAGCCTCATCCAACTAATAATCCAGTCGATAGAAAGAGGAGTTATTATGGACGTTCTGGCCAGGATCTTTCTTTAGTCGGAGAAAAACATCCAAGACCTACCCTTGTTGAAATGATCGAGGATCATTTGGAGGGAAAGAGGGCCGCTGGATATTCCGAGAAGGACTCTCTTATCCACGATGATAATGAGAATGCGATCGATAAGGCAACTCGTGTTCTTTTGTCTGGTGTTTTTACCCGTGATCTGAATAAACTTCTTCATAAGGATCCTCTGGAGAAATTCCAACGAGCTTCTCTTTATGCTGAAAAGGTGCTAACCTTTTTCTTTAATCATGTTAACAGATAATTTTAAGGGTCTTCCTTAATTTACTAATCCATCTCTTTTTCTTGCCCTCTTTGCTTGTTCAGACTAAGACGTGTCTTGCGTCATACGCCTATGAGAATGCACTTTGGAAACAACAGTGCGAGTTCTTGGAGGAGAAGAATAAAGCTTTGCTTCGTAAATCCTCCGGTTCAGAGGTTGGTCCCTCAACATCTTCTTTGATTCCTACCGTAGAGACTTGTGCTACTGGGACAGAAGATCAAGAAATGATAAACAAGGTGATGGAGATTTCTCGTGCTCAAGAGCAGGCCAATCAAATGGCTAGAAAGCTAGAGGAGTTTCAGTTACAGAGCACGTCTCGAATTAGTGAGCTGGAATCTCAAGTGTCAAGCCTCGAAGCTTCTTTAGAGGAGTACGAAAACGACGTCCCTCTTAGGCAAAGAGATCGATATGTCAGGAAATCTGACGAAAGTGTTGTTCGCGAATTTCTCAACTCTCCTGTTCATACGGCGTTGGTGTATCGGATGGTCGGTCCTTTACTTGAAAATACTTTTAAGAAGGCGATTCATCAGCTGGTCGCTCTGGAGATGATCGATGATCGTCGAAAAGAGTATTTTAAGGCTGCTCATATTCGGTTGAATCGCTATGGTGAACTTTATTCTTCTTCTGAGGTCCCAGATGTTTTATATCAAGGTTTTCCTCTAGCTCACCTTGTCGAAGAATTTGGAAACCCATTGCCAATTCCTCCTTCTGACGTCAATGAAGAGCTCGATGATACTTTTGTTGATCCCGAAGTCGAGGAAGAAGAGGAAGAGGATATTGGTACGACTGAGGTCGCCGGTACCGACCAGAGAATTTCGGATAGTGAGCAGGCTTCTTAAAACAGTGATTTTTTGAATAATCCTTGTAATTATTTTACTCGTAGGTATAAATTGTAATTTTACCTTTTCTTCTCTTTGTACGCTAACCGTTTCGTATTCTGACAGTCGTGTCTTTTCGGCTTCGCCGTAATAATTCAGACAAGTCATTAAATCTGGCGTAATCATTATGCGTGTGTCTTTTCATATTCTAGCGTTTGCTCCAAGGTCATTTCTGCTGTTTCGCGCCCTTTCTTTAGGTCTGTCGCGTCCTTTCGTGTAGTATAAATACGAAAGGTAAAATCTTGACTTGTTTTTACTGCTATACTTCTCTCTTGACAGAATACTCGTTTTTTAGTTAGTCGATAAACCTTCTCGATATTAATTTGTACTTTTTCATAATCCGACCATGAGTAACCTCTTTGGTAATACTTCGAAGCGACCTTCCCGTGAGGGCGCTCGTGATAATAGATCCAAAAAGCATCGAAGAGACGGACCGTCGATGGAGCCTCCTCGTTCGTCCCAAACAATTAGGTCGGAGATCGATACCAGTATTATTGTTTCTGAACCTCTCTCTGTGGTAAATTCGTCGTTTCCTGAACCAATCCATTCTACTTCGACTCAAGTAGGAAGCATGCCTTCCCCGGGTCGGTTTGCTTTTGGCGATATGTCCAACGAGGAACCAGCTTATAACATTGCTGTTAGCTCAGATGCTCCTTCCTTTGAGCATGTCTTTCATGGGGGGAATTTTACTGTTTCCCTTCCTTTGTCAGTTTCTACTGCCCCAATCATCAGCGGAGGGCAAACTGGTGATGGCTTTTTTGTCAATCCTTCTATGACACAATCCATTGTGCAGGATTGTCCTGATTACTTGTTTAGCGATACCACTGTGATGACTACTTCCTTTGAATCGGGAGGACCTTCCGGAGGTCGAACCGGTTCCAGGTCTGGCCGCCGAACCGTAATTTCTGCTTCGGGCAAGGAGACCACTGTTAGTCCCGACGGGAGAGAATCTCCTCGTCAATTAGATGATCGATGCATCCTTCAGCAAGTTGATGACATTCTTTTGTCGGAGACCCCTCGTTCTGATGGTGTCCCTTTGACCAGCGAATTGCCTGGTTCTGTTGAACCTGATGCTTTGTCATGGGACCTAGGCATGAGTACTATTTTGCCTGGCGAGTTGAGGAAGCTCGAAGGTGCCTCCAATGTTCGCCTTGTTCAATCTTTGGTGAAGATATGTGAGCAGGTAAACATATTTCGAATATTTTTCCTGTTCTTTGTTTAGAATTCCTTGTTGTAAGGCGATTTCTCTTATTCTTTCTGTTCTTAGGGCAAGTATTTTGCACTCCAGCTGGGTGTGCAAAATGACGAGCTGTGGAATAGTCGGAGAGTTCTTCAGGGTCAGTTGGAGTCCGAGAAAGCTAAGAGCAGGGGTTTGGAGTTGCAGCTGCAACTTGATAAAGATGATCTTCAAAAATTGGAGGCCGAAAAAGTTGTCCTTGAAAAGGAAAGAAATAATTTAGCTCAGGGAGCTGTTCTGGCGGAAGAATCTCGTCGGCAGGCCTATGAGGAAGGTTATGACGCTGGTTATCTAAAGCGTCAAGAAGAGTTGATGGCTTTTGCTGGCAATATGACTCCTCGGAAGGCCGTTTCTGGTAGTCGGCCTGCTGACCGTTCTTCTCAGTGACCTTTGCTCGACCTGGCAGGCCTTGGACTGTCTCTTTTTTTTTTTTTTTTTTTTTTTATGGCCCGACTTTTGTGCATTTATTTGGGCAGAAATTTTTGTAATGGGAGAAGTAGTAAATTGGAAAAGATTGTCTTTTTGTAGGCAGATTCTTGCCTTGATCAATTTCCTTCTGTTGATATACTTCGTTATACTCATGCTTCCTTCGTGCATAGATATAATGTTCGCTTCAGCAAGTCAGGACCTTTGTTGTTCAAAATCCAGTATATTCCTTTGGTTTACACGCATCAGCATGTTTTACGTCATAATTTAGGTAATAGGTTATTCATATCGATAGTGCTCATTGTCTTGGTCGATGCTCGAGCTAAGCATTGTACCTTTGTCTTTTTGCGATCTAAAACTTATATAAAGAGGTTATTGTCCCTTTGTTGATCTTCGGTTTTCTTTACGTCATTCTACAGAAAAATGTCCCTTTCAATCTTTTCCAAACCCTTATATTTCCCAGCATCAATTTTTGAACGATATGTTCCTTGGCTAGTGTACCATTATATCATTTTCTTGATATGGGAGGATTTGGAAAATGTAGGTGTTTTGGCCAGATCTACCCTGTTCAGACCTTCTTAAGCAATTCTTTGGTATGTTAGGCAGTGACGTCTTTGCCGTTTAGAATAAGGAGGACTATTCTCCTGATTTCTATGTCAGATATCTTGGACTCCATAGGAGTTTCTGTAAAGCTTAGTCAATGGTCAGTCGTATAATGTATGAGGCAGTGACGTCCCTCGTATTGTGAAGGGTTTGGTCTTTTATCTTCTATCTTTTATCGAGCAACTGTCCTTTTCGCTGTGATTTTGAAGCTTATGTCACTTCGTTTGTGACTTCTAGGTTTTTAAGCTATCGACCATGAAGTATGATCGTTTCAGTATGACCGGTCTGGAGTTCCTTATGTTCACTTGTGTTATTTGGGTGATCGCTTCGATCCAAGACTTCTCTCGTTGTCGATCAGTTGAGGCGAATAGATTGTGCCGTTCCAACTTATTTGCATTTATTACGGGGAGTCAAAGGGTCGTATCCATGTCCGTTGATCAAATACTTTTTCAGCCGTTGGATCTCTTAGATCTACCCCTATAAATAGGGGGCTGGTTTATATTCTTCATTTGCAATTTACCAAAAAGGATGGAGATCTCAAATTCCTTAGATTTTATTCTGCCCTCTGATCCCATTGTCTTCAAAAAATCACATTACTATGAATTATTTGTTCAAAATAGTGAAGTCGTTCCCAGTCTTGTATTGACGGGTCCCATGCCAACCCTACCTTGTATCGACGGGTCCCATGAGATCTCTGCATTAGTCTTCATCATACTAGAGGTCCGTGGTTTCCGTTTGCACATGGTGGGTTCATACTTGCCAGTCACCCCTGTTCTTCGATGTAACCTCAGGAGTGATAGACCACCGGGGTGGCTGGTAAACTTACCGTTTCACGACGGTCCCGAAGAGATGCTGCTCTAGAGTAAAATGTTTTATAGATAAAGTAAAAGCAGTATCTTCTTGCGGGTGAGTGAGCATTGCTTAGCTATCTGGCTGGTAATGTTCATTTCCTCTGGAAGAACATTTGATCTTCAGAGCCTGGCCGTCGAACCAAAGAAGTCGACCATCCTGAGCAGCATGCTTCTTAGGTGGTTTATCATAATCGACGAGGTACTAGGGAGGAGATTGGTGTTTCCGTGGACATTGTCGTGAAGATCGCCGATAACAGAGGATCACCTTATTTAAATCATTGTAATGATCTTTAAGTAGTATGTAGACCTTTGTAACGTATGATTTTGTATGTAACTGATTTGATGAATAAAATATATTTTATCCCTCGTATCTTCCTTGTCGTTAATTCTGTCATAATTTACTTATGAGTAGCATTTTCCGAGCAGACGGTTTTATACTTAGTCTATCTTCAAAACTTCAGGAGTGTTAGCAGATCATTTAGATCGTTAGGAACAGTTCAAGGAGTTTTTATTGAGCGTATCAATGTTTACTCGACTTGTCATAATTTAGAACTTAGGTTTTTATTGTTCAATATTTAATGAGGAGTTTGTATCGCGCGGATCGATGTTTACTCGACTCCTTTTGATTAGACTCAGGTTCTTAACCCAAAAAGTCTTTTCGATTGTTGTAAATAGATCGAGGAGTGTTTATCGAGCGGATCGATGTTTACTCGACTCATTTTTTATTGTAGACTTAGGTTTTTAACCAAAAAGTCTTTTTGATCGTTAAGTTTGAGCGAGGAGTTTTTATTGAGCGGATCAATGTATACTCGACTCGTTTTTAATTAGACTTAGGTTTTTAACCAAAAAAGTCTTTAGATTGTTGCAAATAGATCGAGGAGTGTTTATCGAGCGGATCGATGTTTACTCGACTCATTTCTTATTGTAGACTTAGGTTTTTAACCAAAAAGTCTTTTTGATCGTTAAGTTTGAGCGAGGAGTTTTTATTGAGCGGATCAATGTATACTCGACTCGTTTTTAATTAGACTTAGGTTTTTAACCAAAAAGTCTTTTTGATATGTCGAGGAGTTTTTATTGAGCGGATCAATGTTTACTCGACTCGTTTTTGATTGTAGACTTAGGTTTTTAACCAAAAAGTCCTTTTTGATATATCGAGGAGTTTTTATTGAGCGGATCAATGTTTACTCGACTCGTTTTGTTTCTGACAATATGATTGCACGATTCCGATGAATGTTTAACCGATATAATCGATATATATAAAATGCCAAAGAGATCTTTAATAATTGAACTTTAGGCCAAGGCCTTTATTACAAAGATTGAAATTTGATAAAGTAAAAAGTAAAATAATGCAGTATAACCTGCTAAAATTTATTTACCATAGTATTTCCTAAGGTTGACAGCATTCCAGGTTCTTGGTAAGGCATTTCCATCCAAGTGTGCAATTTTGTATGAACCTTTCTTCCCTATGCCAATGACGATGTAAGGTCCATCCCAATTTTGCTGTAACTTTCCCACATGCTTGGATACTTCTACCTTTTTCAAGACCAAATCTCCTTCTTTGAAGGTTCGGATGCGTACCTTCTGATTGCATGCTTTTTCCATATTAGCTTTTGTGGCTTGTAAGCGCACAGCAGCTTTATCTCTTAAAGCTTCTGTTAAATCAATGTCATTTTCTCTTGACTTTTCATTTTCTTTATCATCGAACATTTCTACTCTTGGCGTTGGGATTAGGGTTTCCACAGGGATAACCGCTTCCGACCCATATACCAAGCTAAATGGGGTTTCCCCAGTTGAGCTCCTTACTGTGGTCCGATTAGCCCATAATACTCCTGGGAGTTCATCAAGCCATTTTCCTTTGGCTGCTCCTAATCTTTTTTCCAAAGATTTTATTATCTCTCGGTTTGCTACTTCAGTTTGTCCATTTGCTCGAGGATGTCCTACCGAGGTAAAATTCTGTTGAATTCCAAGTTTTGTACACCATTCTATTATCTGTTTCCCCGCGAATTGAGTTCCATTATCGGAGATAAGGACCCTTGGGATGCCGAATCGACAGACTATGAATTTCCATAGGAAATTGATAACTTGGAATTGGGTTATTCGTGCGAGGGCGACACATTCTATCCATTTGCTGAAGTATTCTACAGCGACCAGGACATAGGATTTCTTAGATCTGGCTGCTGGGAAAGGTCCCACGATGTCCATTCCCCACTGATCGAATGGCCAACAAACTGGAATAGGGTGCATGTTTTCTGCTGGTCGATGACATATGTTAGCATGAATCTGGCAGTGATGACATTCTTGGACATATTTAGCGGCATCTTTATTGATGGTCGGCCAATAGTAACCCGTCCTGAGACATTTTAAAGCCAATGCCCTTGATCCGCTGTGGTTTCCTGCATCCCCATCATGTATTTCTCGTAGTATATCGATGGTTTGTGATTCAGGTACGCATTTCAGAAGAATCCCTGATACCGATCTTCGGTAGAGTTTTCCTTCTACCAGTGTATATTTCGGAGCTCGATATCTTATTTTCCGAGCTTCATTTTGGTCAGGTGGTAATTTTCCTTCTCTAAGATAGTCTATCATTGGGGTCATCCAGTTTTCTTCGGCTTCTTCGATTTCCATTATATCGACTACTGGCGTTTCGTCGATGTCGATTGCTGGTGTATTAGAGACCAACCAGTTGATCACCCTTTCAGTCTTTCCGTCATGGGATCCTGTGAATTTTGATAGCTGATCGGCCCATTTATTTTCCGAACGTGGTATGTTCTAGATACTAAAACTTTCAAATTTCTCAGCTAGAGTTTTCACTTTGGCGAGGTATTTGACCATGTTGAATTCCTTAGCCTCGTATAGGCCTTCTATCTGTCTTTGCACTAATTCTGAATCAGTTAGTACCTTAAGACTTTTTATATTGGCTTTGATCGCCATCTCCATTCCTGCGATTAATGCTTCATATTCAGCTTCATTGTTCGTCACAACGAAGTCCAGTGTTATCGCGTAATTTAAATCTTCCTTATTAGGTCCGGTGAAGTTGATTCCGGCGCCTCCTCCTTCTCGGCATGAAGCACCATCGACATGCATTAGCCAAGTTTGATCTTCAATGATCAAAACATCGTCGTTGGGGCAGCTTGATGATTCAGTAGCCTGTGTCGGTGTTTCTAATATAAAATCGGCCAACACTTGGGCCTTGATGGCAATCCTTGGTTTGTAGTCTACCTCGAACTGACTGAGTTCGATGGCCCATTTGATTAGACGACCGGAGGCTTCTGGTTTAGCTAGAACTTGCCTTAGCAGTTGATTCGTTAAAACGATAATTCTGTAAGTTAAGAAGTAGGGTCGGAGTTTTCGTGCGGCCACTACTAAGGCCAGCGTGAATTTTTCTATTTCTAAGTAATTCTTCTCCGCCCCTTGTAATAACTTGCTGAGATAATATACGGGCTTATGCTCTGAGCCCTCGACTTTGATTAGTACTGAACTTATCGCTACGTCGGAGATGGAGATGTACATATACAATGGTTCTCCTTCCGTTGGTTTCGCCAACATCGGAGGCGTCGTCAAATATTCTTTGAGCTGCTCGAAGGCCTGATCGCATTCTTCGGTCCAAACAAAGTTCTTTGCCTTTCGGAGAGTTTGGAAAAAAGGGAGGCTTTTGTCCGCAGACTTTGATATAAACCTGTTTAATGCTACGATCTTTCCAACTAGGCTTTGTACTTGAGAGATAGTTTTAGGAGGTTTCATTTCAGTTATGGCTCGGATTTTTTCTGGGTTGGCTTCTATTCCGCGTTGGTGAACTAGATATCCCAAGAATTTTCCTGATTTGACACCAAAGGTGCATTTTGCGGGGTTTAACTTCATACGATATTTTCTTAAGATCTGAAAGCATCGATCGAGATGCTTTACATGATCTGCTTCGTTCATACTTTTGACCAGCATGTCGTCCACGTAGACTTCCATCAGTTCTCCGATTAATTCTTTGAACATTAGGTTTACTAACCTTTGGTAAGTAGCTCCGGCATTTCTTAAGCCGAATGGCATTACTATGAAGCAATATACTCCCTGCTCGGTTACGAACGCAGTCTTTTCTTGATCCCGCTCATCCATGTATATTTGGTAAAACCCTTGGAAGGCGTCCATCATACTGAATAATGCGAAGCCAGCTGTCGAGTCGACCAATAAGTCGATCCTTGGCAGGGGGTATGGATCGCGCGGACACAACTTGTTGAGGTCGGTGAAATCATTACACATCCTCCATTTATTATCTTTTTTATCTCCTTTTGCGACTAGTACGACATTGCACAGCCATTCCGAGAAATGAATTTCTCGGATTTGTTTTGCCTCGAGCAACCTTTCTACCTCGGCTTTGATAATTTTATCTTTCACCGGTCCATGATTTCTCTTCTTCTGCCTGGCGGGTTTCGCCAAAGGATCTATTTTTAGGGAATGCTTGATTATTCGAGGATCAATTCCTTCAATGTCATTTGCGCTCCAAGCGAAGACATCGGCATTGTTTCTGAGGAAATCGATCAGCATTATTTCTCCTTCTTCGCTCAACTCTGTACCAATTCTCGTCTTTTTGGATGAGTCGCCTTCTACTAGAATTATATCTTTATGTTCAGGGGGTTTCAAGGATAAGTCTAGCGGTTCTTTCCCCTTTTTATCTAGTCGATCAGTACTAGGAATTTCAACCTCATTTCTAATGAGATCGCCTTCGATCTTTCTCTTGCTTGGAGTAATGGACTTAGGATGTTCTTTCATAGTTAACGAAGTACTATAGCAGTCCCAAGCCATGCAATGGTCGTTTGTTATTTCTCCGATGCCTGTATCGGTCGGAAACTTTATCTTCTGATGATAAGTAGAGACAACAGCTCGGAATAGATTGAGAGCAGGTCGTCCCAATATTGCATTATAAGCGAAAGGGGTTTCTATTACTAGAAATTTTACTAGCTTCACTGTCCGGTGGGGTATTTTTCCGAGCGATACGCTTAAGGTTATCGTTCCGCTGGGGATGATTTCGGACCCCCCGAATCCTATCAATGGCGTAGCTACTTTCTGCAAGTTTATCTGCCCTAAGTCCATTTGGGCTAAAACTTCTCGGGAGATAATATTGGCTGAGCTCCCATTATCTATTAAGATTCTCTTAACATTGTAATTTGCTATTTCTAGCGATATTACCATAGGGAAGTCGGGGTTATCCTCTCTTGCGTCCCAGGCAATATTTTTAGGTGCTTCGCCTTCATTAAAACTGATCTGCTGATCGTTTGATGGCCTGCTTTCCAGGGTCCAAATTTCTTTTGGGTATTTTGAGTTTCCAATTATGGACCTGGCAGTTCTTCGCCGGGCGTTACGACTATCTCCACCCGCGGGACCCTCGGAGATCGTATGGATAGTTCCATTGATCTGGTCGTGATTCGACTCCTGAATAGGTCGGCGTTCAGGTGATCTTTGATGAGAATTTCTCCTTCGATCAACATTCTGAGGGCTTCTACTTCTTTCCCTTTTACGATTATCTCGCTCTATGTATTCGTCAAGTTTTCCTTGCTCGATAAGTTTCTCAACCTCTCTCTTAAGGTGAAAACAATTCTCCGTTCGATGTCCATGTGCCCTATGGTATTTACAGTATTGATCGTAGTTTCGAGAGCCTGGTCTCGGCTGCGCGATTTTCCTCGCTTCGGGAATCCAGTTATTTCTTTCTAGGACTTCCAATATTTCTTCCATTGGAACATTTAACCTTGGGTGTTCTACATGATTCACCCTGCTTCTGATTGGTTGATCATGGTTTCTTGGTCTTTGGTAGAAATTAGGTTGTCTGTCTTGGTCGGCTTTGTTGTATTCCAGTCAGTGGAAAACATTACCTCTCCTGGAAGATCGCTCGTAATCCAAAGATTTTTGGGTAGGAAACCTCTCGTGCCGTTTGGAGCCTGAGGTGGTGGCTTTGTTTTTGTTTTTATCCTTAAAGGAATTCATCTCTTCTTGGGTCATATACTTAGAAGCCAAGCTCATGATGTCGGCAAACGTTCTCGGTTGTTTTCGACTGAGGGCGTTTCCAAACTGCCTATTTTTAGTGAGGTCGAAGAGGATAGAAATTATGTAGTCGATATTCGGAGAGTCGATTTTGAGTAATTCTACGTTGAACCTCGCCAACCAATTTCTTAAGGATTCTCCCTCTTGTTGGTGTATGGTTCCTAGGTAGCTCATCGGAAGTTTTTGCCTCCTCTGACTGGCAAATTGCTGTATTAGTTTATTGCATAATTCTCGGAAACTGAATATAGAATTGGCCGGCTGTTTGGCAAACCAATCCAGCGCGAGTCCTTCGAATGTTGTTACCATTAGCTTGGCGGTGAATTCGGCGGAGTGGGCATACAAATTCATTATGTTCGTAAAGCTAAAGATATAATCGTCCGGGTCGGTGGTTCCATCGTATCGGGGTAGTCTTCCCGGGACCTGTCCCGCGGACTGTGCTTCTTTTATTTCCCTGCAGAAAGGAGAGCAAGCCGCAAGGCTTTCTGGAGTTCTGCAGTCCGGGCCCACGGGTTCTGCACAGATCGTAATCGTTGTTCAAGTCGCTCCTGTACCATCCTTTCAATTTCTCGTTCTGAGAATCGAGTCGCTCTCGGTCGATAGGGGATTGTATCATCTAGATCATCTTCGATTGGGATGATCGTTCGTTCCTTCGATCCGCTGCGACCTGCTTGTGGTACTCTTCGACCAGTTCTTCTTTGGGGACGGTTGTCGGAGGGTTTAGAATTGACCTGCTGTGGGCTGTGCAGCGAGCGTCGCTCACTTGCTGGGCTGTCAGCTTGTTGAGAGGTCCGTTCGTTCGGCCTTGGCATTCCTTGCGCGGGAGTTGCCCCGGGAGCCGTGACGTTTCGAGGAATTTGGTCTAAAACTAGCAATTCTTCTGGAGAGAGTGACTTGAAAAGCATTGCTATTTGTTTCAGTTTTTCCTGAGCGCCAGGGAGAGGAACGGGTATTACGGGAACTTCCGGTACTTCTGGTATCGTACCGGTAAGACCTCCTTGGTGTTCCTGCTAACGGGAACGGGTATCTGGGAGATTTTCATTGGTGTTGGGATTGTTGTTATCGTTGTTGTCTTGTGGATCTTCAGATGCGTTGTGGCCTGTGGTCGTATTGCTTCTCGCTCCAACGCGAGCGCTTTTCCTTGGGCGAGCCATGTGTCGATTCGAATAATTAACCTAGCCCCTCGGTGGGCGCCAACTGATTTAACCGGATTTCGTCGGGTTAATTGTATATCAGTGAATTTGTAATATCGGTGGGGTTTACGATATTGTGTATATATTTGTAGGGCTCTGTTACTTTATTCCGGATGGATCAATCACAAAGAAAAGCAATGATTAAGAACAAGAAGTAAAACCACAAATAAAGCTAATAACACATCAATATGGAGATCAAAATACTATGAATAATATTGATTCTTATTCAGTTGTAATGCCTTAGGCAGAGAATATTTGTGTATCCTTGAAGTAAAGGATTTCGTAGTTGTCTAATACAATCATTAACTAGGTATTTATACAATGTTTAACCTAGTTTTACAAGGAATCATAGTCCTAATAGGACTCGGCCCAAATATCCTTCATGGGTCCGGAGTATTATCTTTAGATCGAAGAGAGCTGTGCTTGGCCGGGTCTGTTAGACGATCCCGATCTGCTTGGATTGGTCTAATCGATCTTAACTTCTTCGTTCGATTCGAGTAATG
>CM064879.1:49448335-49536974 GCA_003313485.2 Penstemon barbatus | reverse complement strand
TGCTCTTTCAGCAATATCATCACTTCCTTAAGCTTTTTAAATGCATCATCAATACTTGTATTGTTGAGCATCATTTGTTCAAATGAATTAAATAATTCATTATCAAGAGGAGTTACCTCATCATCCTCTGAGTCATCAGATTCCTTAGCCATCAGGCAGAGAAGAGCAGGACTCTCTTCATCAGAAGTGTCTGAATCTGAATCAGATGAGTAGACAACAACTAGCTTTTTTGCTTCTGCTACCAGCACCTTGCCTTTCTGATGCTTTCTTTCCTTTCTGATTCTATTTTCTTCTTCTGTATACTTCTCAGCTTTAGGATATGGGCAGTCTCTGATGAAGTGACCCAGTTTCCTGCAATTATAGCACATCATTTT
Source organism: Penstemon barbatus (assembly GCA_003313485.2). Classification (NCBI taxonomy): domain Eukaryota; kingdom Viridiplantae; phylum Streptophyta; class Magnoliopsida; order Lamiales; family Plantaginaceae; genus Penstemon; species Penstemon barbatus. Next base: position 49,536,600 of record CM064879.1, on the reverse strand, counting down.
GGATTTATAAGAATCCTTATCCTGAGAATAGCATTGTTATATTTGTTATTCATTTTTCGTCTGTAGAACTTTTTGAAGTTGTTCATCAGCAATGCAACGTCTCCAGCAGTGTACTCCTTTTTGTTGAGTAGAGTGGCTTCATCAGATGAGTCCACTTCTTTGCTTTTGTAGGCTGGCCTTCTAGGATTTTCAGCAGCAACCAGGGCAGTTGTGGGACTTGAAGTAGAGGTTTCTTCAACACCCATTCTTGGCAGTTTATACTCGTACGCCTTGAGTACTGAGAACAGCTCGGTGAGAGAAATCTTTCCCAGATCTCTTGACTCTTCCATGGCTGTCACCTTCATGTTGAACTTCGGAGGTAGAGCCTTCAGAACTCTGACGGTTATCTCCTTATCAGTGAAGGTTTTTCCAAGCTTTAATACTTCATTCAACGTCCTTGTAAACCTTGTATCCATCTGGTCAATGGTTTCCGCGGACTTCATCTTGAAGTTGTCCAGCTTTTCCAGAGCAACACTCAGCTGATGCTCTTTGATGGCGTCGTTTCCTTCGCTCATGTCACGAACCTTATCCCACATCTCTTTGGCAGTCTTACAGTGCTTGACTTTGTCAAATCGATCATTGTCAAGGGCCTTGGTCATGATGAAACAGCCAACTTTATCCAGATTGAACAGCTTTATTTCTTCGGCTGTCATGTCTGTTAGATCTTTTTCCACCACTATTTCAGCTTCATCAACCGTGATAGTCTTGGTGAATCTGAATGGACATTTGATGATACATGTGTACATGTTATCATTGTAAGCAGCCAGGACAATCTCCATTCTGATTTTCCAGTCTTCAAAGCTCATACCAGCTATGTGGGGAACATGGCTGATAAAATCCATTTTTAAAAAATTTTAATTTTTAAAAATATGCTCTTTTGAAAAGTTTGAAAACCTTTGAAAAACACTCGGATCAAGCTCGTTGATCAGGCAACTGATTCTAAAGAACCACCCGCTCTGATACCACTTGTTGGTCCCAAGTGGTCAGATGAGGTCTAGAGGGGGGGGGGGTGAATAGACCTCTAAACTTTTTGGCAATTTTTAACTTTAAAACTTTTGTTCTATCTTGAACAGACTAAGCTGTTATCGAACAGTAAGTTACTTGGCTGATCGCGAACAAATCTTTGAACAGCTTCGGTGACCACTAATCTGATAATTACTTAGCTGATTTTGTTAAAATTAGTTTTAATACTTAGAGTACTTGCAGCGGATTTGTAACGTATTTTTCACAAGTAAACTTAGTAGTTTGAAACTTTGTTCCCCAGTTTTATAAAACTCCTTTCCTTATAAACTTTTCAAACAGTTAAATCAAAGTATTTTTATGCAACTGAAAATATGCAAATAAAATGCAAGTAAAAACACATAATTTTTATAATGGTTATATGGATTTAAATATCCTTTAGTCCACTCTTCCAAGTCACTCAGATCTTGGGTTATACTATAATCACAAAGTTTACAGTATACTCTGCTTGCGCCAATCAACAAATGAAAAGGCCACAAGTGCGCAGTAGGAAATCACACAGAAACTCCTACTCTCTGAAGTAATATCACAAAAATGGATATCTACTTCTCACAACACTCACGATTACAAAATCACTCTGAAGATGTATTTTTCGTTGTTCTTCAACTCTGCTTTTGTCAACAAATGACTAAGCTGATGAGTGAGCTGTTCTTGAGACTTAAGAGATTTTGCTTCGAAATTCTTCTCAGAGATTGTGTTGTTGTTTATCTCTTCGTCTCTCTCAGCTATTTATACTTGAGGTTTGAAAAATGTCCGTTGAAGAGAGACAAGATTCAAATTCCTCGAGTTCTGGTCCTTAATTTCCACGAACGGCTCTCTGCAGCTGTCCGTACTGTCAACAGTACTTTTCTGCAGGCAGCATTAAATGCACCCAGCTGATGCGAAGCATTTCTTCAATCATTTGTCTTAAATGGCCTTGTACTTCAGCATTTATTACTTCCAGGGCATTTATTACCGTTGGGATGACTTTATGATCCTTTCCACATGGCTGACGAAAGTACATGTCCGATTGCGAACTAAGCTGATCCCAAACTTGAACAAATCTGATTTGAGTCGGCTGATCTTCATCAGTCTGATTTCTTTCCTTCAGCAGATCAGTAGTCTTGGACTTTGATTTTTGACTCTTCTGATATCTTCTTTACTTAGTCAAAAATTCTTCGAAAGGGCATCAGCTAAGTTAATCCATACTTAGCAGATTTGAAGTTTTGGATTTCATCAAAACCTCCCTTTACAAATTGTCTTTTGTGCTATTCATCTTCATCCTTATCCAACAATAATAATAGTGGCAAGTGCAATAGTGACAAAATATATTTTTAAGTTGTCACTAATGGCTATTAGTGATAAGTTTATGGAACTTAAGTTGTCACTATTGACAATTAGTTACACCCTTTCAGTGACAACCTAGTGACAATAAATATTGTCACTCACTACAAGAAAAATAAATTTTAGTGACAAAATATTAAGTGACATTGTTGAAATTGTCACTTTTTGCATACATTTAGTGATAAGAATATTAGTTTTGTCACAATAATAATAGTGACAAGTGCAATAGTGACAAAATATATTTTTAAGTTGTCACTAATGGCTATTAGTGACAAGTTTATGGAATTTAAGTTGTCACTATTGACAATTAGTGACACTCTTTCAGTGACAACCTAGTGAAAATAGATATTGTCACTATAATTTAGTGATAACATTTTAGTTGTCACTATTGGGGTATCACTAAATGTCAATAGTGATAACTTTTTCACATATTTTGTCACTAGTGTGTCTATATACATCAGTTTAGTGACAATATTAAAATTCTTGTCCGTTTGTCATTTACTATTTTGTCACTAAAATTTAAATTTTTTGTAGTGACTATAATTTAGTGATAACTTTTAGTACTAGTTGTCACTTTTAGGGTATCACTAAAAATCAATAGTGGCGATTTTTTCATATTTCTTGACACTAGTGTGTCTATATAGCGACAATATTTAAATTCTTGTCACTTTGTTATTTACTATTTTGTCAGTAAAACTTAATTTTTTTGTAGTGACATCTGTTTTTCTTGGACTTCTTCATGTCCTCGACAAAATCCCCGAACTCTTCATTTGTAATAACCCCGTTCATGAACTAGTTTTTCTGAAGAATATCCGTAGTCCTTACATCCAAAGCCTTCAACTTCAAGTCAGCTTCTTCCCTATTCTTTTCAATTTTCCTTATTAAGCTAACCAAACCCACGAGTTTTTTTTTATCAACATCATTTAATTGAGGGTTAATTACAGAGACCTCCCCTGAGGTTTGGTGAAACTCGCCAGGGCCGGCCCTAGATATTTGGGGGCCCTAGGCGAATTTTAAATTTGGGGCCTGTTATTTTAAAAAATTTATAATCAATTTATTTTTTCAAAGGCAAACAACATATTATTTTTTAGATAGATAATAACAAACTTATTTAACTTTTAGAAGATTCAACCGTGATTTTTTTTGTATAATTTTTAATATTAAAAATATTATTTTAGCCGAAACAAATTTTACAAGTATATGTACATACTTAACTCTATTTCATCCTTTTACAAATATCATAATTGATTGCTTATCTTTATTTCAATTCGTGACATTATTAACTCTATTAATTATATATTATCTTGTATAGAAAAAATTATACATCATATATAAAACTAAAAACAAGATGCACATACATATAATAATATGGATGGGGCTAGACCAATTTTAATGGGGATGAAATTCTTTTTTGCAGTGTACTAAGTGAGAAAGTAATAAGCAGAAAAATTAAATTTCAAAGAAAAAAAACCATACTCATTTTATAATAATTAAGAAAGAATTTTTTTTTTTGAAGTACTTATTAAGAAAAAAAATTGACAAGAAATCATTAAATTAGAAAGAAATTAAAAGAATAATTACTATGAAAGAGAAATTTAAAAGACGAATATTATTACAAAAAAAATGTTAAATAACATAAAAAATAAAATATGAGAAAAAAACTCAATATTAGGATTTGAACCTTAGACCTCCTACTCATCATGAGAAGGCCTTACCAAGCTAACCAAGATATATGTTTTGTATGTAAAATTAATAAAATTAAAAATATTGAATTTTTAAACTTTTTTTAAAGGCCTATACATAAATTTTGGGGCCCTCCGAACCGGGGGCCCTAGGCGCCGGCCTAAGTTGCCTAGCACTTGGGCCGGGCCTGAAACTCGCGTTCATTCCCTCTAAGAATACTAATTACTCGGACCTCCCCTGAGGTTTGCAAAACCTTACAAAACCCTAACGGAGACTAACATAAGTGGATGGAATGCGTGAAATTACCCTCTTGCCCTCATTAATTTTAATTACATCGACCTCCCCTAAGGTTTACAAAACCTTACAAAAACTTATTTTTGCCTATTAGTCCCCAAACTTTAATAAAATTAAATTTACACATAAAAAGAAAAGAAAAACTAACCCCACCCCGATTTATATCAAATAAAAAAGAAAAAAAATAGTTTATTAATTATGCAATTAATAGTAATAATAAATATGTAAATAAGATTTTATTTTTGTATTTTATAATAAAATATTATTTAATTGTATTGTATTTAAGTAAGATATAAATTTATGATTTCATTGTTGAAAATATTAAACACTTATATATATATATATATATATATATATATATATATATATATATATATATATATATATATTTAAGTTTAAACTGAAATAACCCATAAATTTAATTATTTACTAATACCTCATAGATAATTATTTTATAAAAGGGTATTTGAATTAGTATCTTTAAATTTTGTGAAAAAAATATTTATTGATTTTTTTAATTAAATTTTTATAAAATACATATTTCAATACTGTATAATTTATCAATAACGTAAAAAATAATTTATTAATTATGTAAACAAGATTTATTTTAGTATTTTATAGTAAATATTATTTAATAGTATTGGGTTTAAGTAATCAATAAATTATTGTCTGGGATCGCTGGTTCCAGGCTGGCGACGGCCTGGGATATTCTCTCCAGGTCGTCACCGGCCTGGGAAGGTGGTGGCGGCGGGGTTGGTGGTTTGGGGTGGGGTGATTTTATGGTTTTTTAAAAAAAAATTATATTTTTATTTTTATTTTTATTATAAAAATTAAAATATTATTGAATATATATTTTTTTCTTTAAAAATTGTTATGTTATATTTATGAATAATTAAAAAATAATAATTTCCCAACAAATAAGTTCTTTAATTATTTCATATCAATAAAACTTGAGTTGATATATGTGTAATATGTTTAATATTTTTTCTAAAATATTATTGGCTAATATAAAATTTTATAAACATGTTTAATATTTTTTTCTATAACATTATTGACCATTATAAAATTTTATATTTATAGACATAAAATTTAAACTTGAGTATTTTCAATATTTTTCTATAAAGTAAAATATAAGAACACTAAAAATAATAATAAAATAAATTTGAATATTTATATTTATTTGAATTTATATACACAAATAAGAGGGACGATGTGGAAATCTATACATTAAAAATCAATTTCAATGTTTATATTTATTTGAATAAAAATAATTTTTTGTAAGAGTTAGTAGTGTATTTCTCTTTGCATATATTTTACAATAAATAAGAAAATACTTTAGAAATATTTAAAATGTTATTTTAAATATAAATATACATTAATAAAGTCATTACACATTTTATATAAATTTAACAACATTTTAGTCCACAAATGTAATTTGACATTGCTACTAGATCCATTCTCATGCAACAATATAACATTTGTTGAGAGGGGTAATCTAGTCCATACATATTTGCTACAGTAAGTCGGGGGCAAAATTGGCAATCTTCAAAAATTTTATGATGACGTAAGCAAAAATTAACGGAACCCTAACGATTGTAAGGTTTTGCAAACCTCAGGGGAGGTCCGAGTAATTAGTATTCTTAGAGGGGAATGAACGCGAGTTTCACCAAACCTCAGGGTAGGTCCCTGTAATTAACCCTTTAATTGAATATGCAGCTCCAACTCCACATTCTTAGTTGAAGAAGAACCTAGATTAGTGCCATAAAAAAAACCAATTACCCAGATTGAGATAAGCTAAAATTTTCTATAGTCCACAAATCGTAAGGAAAGTGTTCCTGGCATCCACTCAAAGCGAATTCCTCGACTTAGAGGGTCGGGTTACGTCCATGCCATTTCTCGCGTCCTTTAATTTCGCATATTCGGCTCTGTCGCCATCAATAAATTTGGCAGAAATATCTTTAAATTTGGACCTGGGCATAACAGTCCCAACAGCGCAACGACGGGGGTTGGTCTCACCGAAGGAAAAGGTTGCTATTTTCGATCATATGATCTGAATTGGAAGCTTAAGAAGAAAACCTAGGAAGGATTAACGGGAAATTATTTGGTTTAATTTATGAGCCTCTGACTCTCAAAAATAAAAAAATTCTTAGTACTTTCTCTTTTTTACTTTTCAATATCAAATTCTCAGATATGTTTAAATTTTACGGTATCAATAAACTCAATGTGACTATACACAATTTACATCAACTAGTGTATACCGTGAGTTATTTGAATGTGTCTGATTTTATTAATCATAAATGCAAAAAATTAGGCTATTTATAGCACGACCTCATGTTCATAACCTAATTTGTGATATCTCTCCAGTATTGAACATCAAGTTAAGCTATTTGATATTTCACACGAGCTCGTTCGATAAAAGCTTATCTGAGTACGGTTCATCACATAAATCAAATAAGTTCAAACATCGTTTTCCATTCGATAACTTTTAAAGCTCGACTCGACAAGCTAAAATTGATAAAATACACGTAAAATATCAAACTACTCGATACTGCGCTTGAGTTCGTTTAAGCACGGCTCGGTTAACAATAAAACCAAGCTCAAATACAAAGTTTCAAGTTCGATAAAATTCAAACCAAACTTGAACAGTGTGTCATTCGACAGTACTCAACTCGATTACACCCCTATATCTATCTTAAGAATGAAAAAAATTAAGGTTGTGCTTGCCTCCCTCTCTATCTATCTACCGTGGTCTTTGATGAGTTAAACAAATATTAATTAAATTTTTACTTTCACAAATTTCAAAAATAATTATATCTTAAAAAATAAAAGAAACTTTACTTTGATTTGACATAAAATAAGTTATCTTTTACATAACTAATTTCACGTAATAAATATGATTTGGAAAAAAAAAAAAACAACTCATTTCTTACATTATACATTTCACTCTCTCTTTTATTTCACTCTCTCTTTTATTTCACTCTCTTTTTTTTTTTTTTTAACCAATTATTCATTTATATTTTTTATTTAAACTTATTTAAACTCACCGGAGCATGTTTATATGCCATTTTACCATACTAGCTAGTGTGGTCCATAATTTTAATCCAGCCGAAAGACATCTTAATTTCAAGCAAACTAAGAAAGCATAACATGCACGATTGTACAACAAAAAATAATTATAAAGCAGCATCATTAACATGTGGAAAGTTGCAATAAAGATCACTTATTTATCTTATATATTTATATATAGGAGAATGGTGGTTGGCTTTCATTAGACCAAATTCTAATTTTTTAAAATTAAAGATCACTTATCTTATCTTATATATTTATATATAGGAGAATGATCGTTGACTTTCATTAGACCAAATTCTAATTTTTTAAAATTATAAATTATTTTTATTATTGTAATCTTATATATATATATATATAGGAGATTAGTCTTTTGACCCAAATCATGAAACTTTGACTCAATTCTCTTTTCTTAGAATTTTGAATTTTTTTTTTTATTGTTTTAAAAATGTATTTTTTTAAGTTTTAATTTAATTCATTTAACTTACATAAGCCAACCAACAGGTGATTGGTCTAGTGGAAGGGACTAGTCACTACAAAGTAGCGGACTCAAGTTCGAATCTCTGTTGGAAGAGGTTCCCACGTTATGTTCTCGACGCGCCTCGAAAGGGATTAAACCCTTGGGAAACCAAAAAAAAAACTTACATAAGCCAATGAATGTTAAGAATAGTTAATCCATCATAAATTCGGCAATGTGCTTATATGGAAATAAAAAACTATGCTAGTCATTCCCCAAAAATGTATATTGCTTAATTGTCTAGATACATGACCGTGATAATTGGCATTAACCAAGAAAAGCACCGTTTTTCTCTACTAATTAATAGGGGTGCACATGGTACGGTCACTACAACAAATATGATCTATAGTGGCACCATACTTGTTAACATTTTAAAGAAAATGTCACAAATTATTAATATAGTCACATTCTTGAAAAATGCCACAAAGTATAAGTGTTAATTTTACTGATTAGTGAGATTTTTATACTATAGTGATATTTTATAATGTTACTTTTAACTATAATTGTGACATTGATACATTTAGCCACACCGCTACAAGTGGCACTTTGCTAGTGACATTTTATATATAACGACATTTTCCAAACTGCCACTTGTAGCGGTGTGACTAAAAGTTAAATGTCACTATCATAACAAGATGTAACATTATAAAATGCCAAAATATATTAAAATGTCACTAAATAGTATATTTGACATTTATAATTCCTGACATTTTAAAAAAATGTAACTGTATTAATTTTTTCTCACATTTTCATCAAAATGCCATCAAGCTTGATGCCACCAAAGATTATTTTTGTTGTAGTGGGTTCTGCGGTATTTTTAACAAAATTTGTACCTTACCAATTAGTGCGATTTTTAAAAACTCAAAACCAAACTAGAGTTTTATGAACCATACCAACAAACTCGATTTTGTGCGGTTCCGATACTGTTTTGCAATTTTTTCGTGCAATTTTTCATATATAATTGATCACATAGTTGACAATTATATAAGAAATTAATAATGTAATATCTTATAAACTATTTTTTTACATTAAATAAAGCATTGGAAAAAAAAAATGTTCACAAATTTGATGCTATAGTTCGACCTAATTGAATAAAATTAATTGATTAATTGTTTGATCATTGTTTTTATTATGTGAAGAAACTTATTATTTGGTATTTGTTGTATAGAATTTTTGCATTTTAAGTTTTCAACATATAACAAGTTTAATTTATGCTAAATTTGAGCATTTATTTTTTTAATTGAACGATAGCAATGTAGTAATTATAAACTATGATGGACTATAATATAATTTAAAAATAATATAGTATTCAATAATATTTGAATTATAAATTTATAAAATTTAGTTGTAAATTTTAAAAAAAGAAAAGTTAATTCATGTTTCTTTTCAATTTCGGTACGGTACGGTTTTTTACGGTATGAGAAGTCTAAAACCAAAACCATACCAAAATACTCAGTACGGTTTTCATTCATACCAAGACCTTCGGTTTTGAGAAAAAAAAACCTAACATTCGGTACGGTTCGGTACGGTACGGGACGGTCCAATACGGTATTGAAAACCATGTGCACCCTTACTAATTAATGCCTACTGTTATGGAAATTAATTACCTAATTAATTTGAATTTTTCCCATTGCTATATCTTATAAATATTCTTTATATCTTATCTTCTTACCCAAACTATACATAACATATACAAATAGTCAGACATGGTTTATATATATATATATATATATATATATATATATATATATATGTGGTTTATATTCGATTTTTTTGTAAAACAACTTGCTAATTTTGTGTAAATATTATGAAATCCTAACTTTATATTTGTTTTGTGTTATTTGTAGGTAACTATGAAAGTGCACACTACTAGAAAAAGATCTATAGTCTCAATTTCATATTTCTAGAGGTTGATCTCCTACCGTTTTCATGTTTGTCTATTTCTCATATTAATATTTCTGAGTTTAATATTGATGTTTATTTAATTTTTTTATATAATTCACCGTTTAACAACTGTACATATTTTTTCTTTTTTTTTTGGTTTATATTCGATTTTTATGTAAAAGAACTTGCTAATTATGCGTAAATATATGATGAAATCCTAACTGTATATTTGTTTTGTGTTATTTGTAGGTTGATAAATGATAACTGTGAAAGTGCAAGTCTAAAGTCTCAATTTCATGTTTTCAGTGATTGGTCTCCTACCGTTTTAATGTTTGTCTGTTTTTTATATTAATATTTTTAGGTTTAATATTGAGGTTTATTTAAGTATTTTTAATATGCTTCACTATTTTACAAATGTACATATTATTTTTTATTGTGGTTTATATTCGAGTTTTATGTGAAATAACTTGCTAATTATGCTTAAATATATGATGAAATCATAACTTTATATTTGTTTTGTGTTATTAACTATGAAAGTGCGACCAATTTCATGATTTCAAAGGTTGGTCTCCTACCGTTTTAATGTTTGACTATTTTTCATATTAATATTTATGAGTTTAATATTAGGGTTTATTTAATTTTTTTTATATAATTCACCGTTTTACAACTGTACATATTTTTTTTTTTTTGTGGTTTATATTCGATTTTTATGTAAAAGAACTTGCTAATTATGCGTAAATATATGATGAAATCATACTTTATATTTGTTTTATGTTATTTGTAGGTTGATAAATGATAACTATGGAAGTGTAGGTCTAAAGTCTCAAATTTCATGTTTTCAGAGGTTGGTCTCCTACAGTTAAAATGTTTGTCTATTTTTTATATTAGTATTCTAGGTTTAATATTAGGGTTTATTAATTTTTTTTTTTTTTTATATATTTCACTGCTTTACAACCGCAAATATTATTTTTATTGTGGTTTATATTCGATTTTTATGTGAAAGAACTTACTAATTTTGTGTAAATATATATATATGATGAAATACTGACTTTATATTTATATGTGTAATATGTAGGTTGATAAATGATAACTATGAAAGTGCAGGTCTAAAGTCTCAATTTCATGTTTTTACAGGTTGATCTCTTACCGTTTTAATGTTTATCTATTTTTTATATAAATATTTATGGGTTTAATTGAGGTTTATTTAATTGTTTTATGTAAGAAAATTCACTCTAAATAAACCATATATAATATAATGATAATGTTGTCATAAAAAATATCATTTCATGTACCTTTAGAGCTTTCACCAGATATTAACATTATTAACATAAATCAACTGAAAAGAATATAAAATATTTATAGATGTGGAAATAAATCAACCGTATTCGATTTTTTACTATTTTTGAGGTGGAATTTTTTATAAGAGTGTAGAATTGAAATGGTAGAAGTATATAAGGGGTAGGAAAAATTAAAGAACGTTTTAAGTTTAGAAAGACTTCTTATTATATAGAAAATGTATAACTTAGAATATTAACAATCAAATTTTAAATATTTGATTGATTATAACAATTTTTCTGTGATTATATATGCAATTATAACTTACTGGGAGTTTTATATGTTTTTGAATTTCAACTAAAATGAATTTCGTGAATGTTAAATATTTGTAGGATCCAGTAAACAATTGTTTGCATTTTCATATTTCAACATTTCGTGGAATACATATTATATTTTTGAAATACTAATCATTTTTTCTATTCTCTAGATACTTCATATTTGATGGTTGATTAGCAATTTAATTTATTTTCTTTAATCTTTAGACACTAAAGTAAAAGCCTATCATGAATTATATATATAAGATGTATTCAGAAGAGTAATATAGTAAAACAAAAGTAGTAATTTTAAGTACTGCATTTTAAGGAAGCAAGATTTGAGGTGGAATGCGTAAATCAAGAACGTCAAATTGAAATGATTATAAAATGATACAAAATTGTTTATAACAATTAAGCTATATTATATTAAGAGAAACTTAAATTTAACTTCTTATTTTCTCACTTATATTTATTTATTTATTTTAAGGTTGTAATGATATTTGTAGTCAAATCCAATATACCTTTGGGGTAGTTTGAGTAATTATTTTTCAAAGTTGGAGTGTGGGCGTGTAATTTCACAAACTTTGAGGTGTAGTGAGAAAAAAAATTAAAATATAAGGATATTTCTCAATTTTTTTTCTTTCTTATGACATCAATATGTGCTGTCTGAAAGTAATGTAATGAATCAAATACCTACGGAGTAATTTGAATTATTTCGAAAACTTAAACGGTGGTCATTGTATTCACACTAAATATGACAAATGCATTAATCAATTATATTATGATATTGTTCCGTTAATTTATGCATTGTCAATCATCCATAGTACATATCTCATGAAGAAATATATATGTATATATATATATATATATATATATATATATATATATATATATGAAAAATTCATTTTAATTAAATTATACATTTACAAATATTTCTAGCACGGTAAAAAAGTTTCAAATTGTAATTTTCAAATGGACGAAAATTGCCGTGATCACGATACATTAAAATTTATTTTGATATAAATTGAATAAATTATGTAGATTTGTGCATAGCACGGGAATAAGCTAATATTTATGATTGGTCAATTCAATTCACAAAATTATTGAGTTTATGAAGTTTTAATTACCTAAATCTATGCTAGCGTTGTAAGTTAAAGGAAAAAAACCAGTTTCCTAAATTTTAGGCTTAATGTTAAGAAATAAAACTAATCATATAGGGACGTATTTTATTATTCAGATTAAACATGTGCAATTGCATATCCGTTTCCTAAAATTTTGCGAGACATTAATTAGGAAATTTTAATGATATTTCATTGTTCAAGTCAGACTATATATATATATATATATATGTATTATCCATGAACATTTACATTTACAATTTGATAGAAATAGTGTCCTGCAAGCCAGACTTGCAGCTGTATGGCTAGTGTTTATTGTAATAAATGCAGAACTATTCAATTTCGATTAATAAATGCACTTTATTAAATGGTCATCTTTATCTTATGTAATAATTATCTATGCATAATGATAGAAGTCCTTAGATCACAGGGCTATGGGACAACCCGTGGACTGATCTCCAAGGCCGTGATCTAGAACATATTCAAGAGTCGTAGAATCCAATCGAGATAGGACATCGTTGGATTCGGTTAGACTCTCACTATTGTGTGTACTCCGATGAACTGGAGAACGCTGGGGTCCACGAGCGTGACTGGGATGGTCGACACACATAAGTGGGTGGCTTGCTGGGATGGCAAGCGCACTGAATACCCCAATTAGGAAATAACTCACCATGGAAGCGGTAGTCGCATATCGGGGTTGAAGTTATTCCAAATTTATAATAGTATACGAGGAACGATCCCTAACTACTTGAGGTGATAGGGTTTATCTGGTGCGAGAACGTCTATGCTTTGATATGAGTTCCGACTGACTGGGGATCGCCAGAAAGTCTCTGTGGATTCATATTGGGTATAGAGGAACTCGTATGCAGATTCATATCATCAACGAAGGATCCATTGACCCGACTTGATAGGTTGGGAAATTCTCCTATGTATTTCTGTGAGAAATTAATTCTGGTAAAATCTTTGGCCAAGGTATCTGACGACTTTATGTAAGTAGCTCATAAAGATTAAGTCAAAGAGAATTTATTTCGAGATCAGAGTACATAAGGTCAAGACAAAAGAAAAGAGAATCCGATGAAAAACCATACCCTTAAGTCTCGACTGGGAGATTGATCGATGGAGAGATTATGTCGTATATGGAAATTATAAATGATAAAAGGTTCACTGAATTAATTCACCAGTGATTTGGCTCCATGGGCTTGTGGCTGGACGTCGACCGTGGAGTGTGGGAGAATTCCCAAATTGACAGGGGTGCTAATTTTGGAATGGTCAATCGACAGAGTGTTCGATTGATTTAGAGTAAGTCTTACTCGAATAATTAAATAATATTTAATTATAACCCACGGCCAATTATGTGGTGAACCTACGGGGGCATACACAATACACATGAAGCGAAAGCGAGGAAATAAGAACGACCGAGTCGACTGGGTCGACTGGGTGAATAATCGACTGGGTCGATTATTATGGGTGGGTCGACTGGGTCGATCCAAATTGGAACTGATTTAACCTGATTTCGTCGGGTTAATTGTATCAGTGAATATGGGATATTGGGGATTCTCAATATATATGATTTATAGGGCTCTGTTACTTTATTCAGGATGGATCAATCTCAAGGAAGAACAATTTCGTAGGAACAACAAGTAATTATCGTAACCAACTTAAAAATAACACAAACATGAAGAAAAACTCTTTTCTTTATTGAATAATTTTGGGTTCTGCCGTTTATGCAGAATTCAATGGTGTATTAGCCTTGTAATTCAGAGTTGTATAATACAATGATTGGCCAGGTATTTATATCATACTAAACCTAGCGTTACAAGGAAATATAATCCTAATAGGACTCGGCCCAAATATCCTTCTTGAGTCCGGAGTGTAGTCTTCTTGTCGAAGAGAGCTGTATTCGGCCGGGTCGATAAGATGATCCCGAACTGTCTTGTTTGGTCGAACCGATCTTCTGTTCTTCAGTCGATCCGTACATTATAAGGGGTGCGAAATAGCCCCCATCAGTACTCCCTCACTTCTTCGAGCGTATAGATAATAGAAGCTCGTAGAAGTAGATAAATTTTTACGACTGTGTATCTTCTATGAATGGTGCCTCGTTAAAAACCTTACTTAAGAAAAAACCCTATGGGAAAAAATCTTAAATAAGGAAAAGAGTGCTACGCATCATAGATAGTCATTTTCTCTCTCCAATTACGAATCACCACGCGTCCTTTCGGGGAGGCTTTTGATCTTCTTCCGTTTTTGGCGGGAATGTGTTTAGTTGTGACGAGTTCGAAACGTCTTTTCTCTTTTTAGTATAAATAGGTGACTATGGAGTTTGTCATTTCTCCTTTATACTTGCTTATAGTTCGTAGTTATTTTCTTGCTTAGTCGTTCATCATATAAAGCTTTCCTTTTATCGACTTATATCCTCCGAGAATCTGAAAATATGGCTTCTTTAAGAAAATCTTCTTCTTCTTCTAGGGAGAACGTCGCTCCTAATAACGAGGAGGAGTTGCATTCTAATCTTTCGGGCGAACAAACTGCAGTTCCTGAATTTGTTGTTCCTGTTGAAGACACTTTTAAGGTACAAATCCTTTCCGATACAGATGTCGCTGCCCGAGCCAAAAAGGGCAAAGGTACTGCTCCTCAAATTTCTGAACCAATTGAGGACCTAGCTTGTGCTTATACGGTGGACACTTTTTCGGAGGTTGTGAATAATTATGCCAAATATTTCCCGGAGGGTTCTGATATAATTCTCCCTTCTCCTTCTGATAGGGTTACATCTCCACCGGAAGGATGTCGAGCCTTTTACACGGCCCATTTTAATAGCGGTCTGCGTCTTCCGTTGTCTCCCCTCTTTCTTGATATTCTAAAAATATTCAGTGTGTCCTTGACACAATTAGTTCCAAACTCTGTGGCCTTCGTGGTTTGTTTTTCTGTCTTAATGATCGCGAAAGGGTTCAAACCTTCCTTTCGTAACTTTACACAACTTTTTCGGTTCAATATTTCCAGTTCTTCCAATCGCGGATATTTCTTCGCTAGTCAGAGGCCTAGTCGAGCAATCTTCGATTCCCCCGTTTCTAGCAACCCTTTTAGGAAATCTCATTTTTTCTTCGTTCGCCCCCCACCTCATCTTTGTTTGGCGGATGGTTCGACCATGCCCTTCTCGTGGGATCATGGCTCCAAATGGATTTACGGAGGTCGCCTGCCGACTGGTGAATTCATTCCTGATGATGCTCAGTTTATTGGTGAAATCCCCGCTATGCGTGCCAACAAATATCAGAGTGCTCTTCTGATTGGGGAAGCTTTCCTTCGTAAAGCGGGATTGAGTGCTCATAATTTTCCAATCAGTTCATCATCTGAATCACTTGGTAAGCATTTCACTTTAGCTTAGTGTTGTGATGATACCTTCTATACAGAGAAACTGACTTTCATCTTGTTTCTTTTTCAGCTCATATGGTAGAAAATTCCCGACATTCTTCAAAGAGAAAAATGGTGTTGTTCAAATCCTCCAAATCCATTGAGAACGTCCCTATCGAGCAGAGAGCGTCTCGGAAGAGAAAGCTAGAGTTGAGTCATGACTCCGAGGAGAATGGAGAGGAATCTCCAGATTCTTCCCAAGATTCCCCTATTCGTCAAGGGATTGGATCCGGTTATCCCCCCTTCAGCTTAGGACATCCTTAGGTATTCGTGGATGTCGCAGCTGGTCGATGCCTCATCCTAACGATAATCCGGTGGAGAGAAAGAGGAGCTACTATGGTCGTTCTGGTAACGATCTCTCTTTACCTGGCGATAATCATCCAAAACCTACTTTGGTCGAAATGATTGAGGATCATTTAGAGGGAAAGAGAGCTGCTGGTTATTCTGAGAAAGATTCTCTTGTCCACGACGAGAGCGAGAACGCGGTCGATAAGGCAACTCGTGTTCTTTTATCCGGCGTTTTTACTCGCGATCTAAATAAGCTTCTTCGGAAGGATACTCTGGAGAAATTTCAGCGAGCTTCTCTGTATGCTGAAAAGGTAACCTCTTTTTTTTTAAATTTGCTTTATAGGATATTTTCCTTCGAAGATCTTTTTATTTTGCTAACTTATTTTTTTTTTGTTTTTACCCCTTTACTTTTTCAGACTAAGACTTGTTTAGCCTCATATGCATATGAAACTGCTCTCTGGAAACAACAATGTGAGTTTCTGGATGAGAAATACAAAGCTTTACTCCATAAGTCCTCTGGTTCAGAGGTAGGCCCATCAACGTCTTCTTCCATTCCGGTCGTAGAGACTAGGGCTACGGGGACTGAAGACCAGGAGATCATAAACAGGGTTCTGGAGACTTCCCGTGCTCAAGAGCAAGCCGATCAAATGGCTAAAAAGTTAGAGGAGTTCCAGTTTCAGAGTACTGCTCGGATTAGTGAGTTGGAATCTCAAGTGTCAAGTTTTCAAGCCTCTTTAGAGGAGTACGAGGGGCACATTCCCCTTAGTGGACTTAGGGATCGATATGGCAGGAATCCTGATGAAAAGGTGATTCGTGAATTCCTTAATTCTCCTGTCCATATGGCGTTGGTATACCAGATGGTCTGTCCTCTCCTAGAGAGTACTTTCAAGAAGGCGGTTCATCAGTTGGTCGCTTTTGAAATGATCGAGGATCGTCGAAAGGAATATTTTAAGGCAGCACATATTCGGTTGAACCGCTATGGCGAAGTATACTCTCCTTCCGAGCTTCCAGATGTCGTATATCAAAAGTTTCCTTTGGCTCACCTCGTCAAAGAGTTCGGAAATCCATTGCCGATTCCTCCTTCTAATGTTAACGATGAGCTTGATGAAAATTTTATCGATCCAGAGGAAGAGGAAGAGGTTTTTGAGCCAGCAAAAGGAGAAGACGTCGTTAGCGAGCAAACGATTCCGGAGGGCGATCAGGCTGTATGATATATTGATTCATGAAGATACCCTTGTAACCATTTATTGTAGGTTTAAATATAATTTTACACTTTTAACCCTTTGTATGCTAAACATTTCATATTCTGACAGTCACGTCCTTTCATCTTCGCCGTAATAATTCAGACAAGTCATTAACTTAGTCGTAATCATTATGCGTGTGTCTTTTCAAATTCTAGTGTTTATTCCAAGGTCAGTTTTTCTATTTCGCGCCCTTTCCTTGGGTCTGTCGCGTCTTTTCGTATAGTATAAATATAAAAGGTAAAAATTTGTCTCGCTATTTACTGCTTTGCTTATCTCTTCAACAGAATACTCTTCCTTTATTAGGTCGATAATCTTTCTCGATATTTTGAATTTACTTCTTGAATTCCGATCATGACTAATCTTTTTGGTAATACATCGAAGCGTCCTTCGCGTGAGAACGCCAGAAATTCCAGATTAAAAAAGTCTCGAACAGAAGGACCCTCGATGGAACCTCCTCGTTCGTCCTCGGTTAGTAGTTCGAAGACCGATAATCCTGTCATCCCTTCCGCACCTTTCTCTGTAGTTAGTTCATCTTTTGTACACCCAAATTTTTCTTCTTCTACAGAAGTAGGAAATAAGCCTTCCCCTGGTCGGGTAGCTTTTGGAGATTCGTCCAACGTGGAGCAGTTTTTCGATATACCTGTTTCTTCAAGTGTTTCTTCTTTTGAGTATGGATTTCATGGAGGGGATTTTGTCAATACCCTTCCTTTTTCTACCTCTGCCGCCCCGGCCATCAGCGGAGGCCAAACTGAAGAAGGCTCCTTCGTAAATCCCTCCTCAACACAGCCTATTTCTCAAGATTTTCCTGATTACTTATTTCATGATACTACTGTGATGACTATTTCCTTTGAATCTGGCGGGCCTTCTGGAGGTCGAAGCGAGTCAAGGTCTGGTCGTCGGACTGTTATTTCTACTTCGGGGAAGGAAACCTCGGTTAGTCCTAACGAGAGGGAATCTCCTCGTCCGTTAGACGATCGTTGCATCCTTGAGCAGGTTAAGGATACTATGATGTCGACGACTCCACGCTCCGATGGTGTTTCTCTTGCTAGTGAGCTGCCGGGCTCTGTTGAGCTCGACGCTTTGTCCTGGGATTTAGGTTTGAGCACTATTCTGCCTGGAGAGTTGAAGAAGCTTGAGGGTACTTCCAATGTACGCCTTGTTCAGTCGCTAGTGAAGATGTGCGAACAGGTGGACAAATCTTTCATTATTTTTTTTTATTTTGACTGCGTCATTATGTGGGGGTTTTTCTTTTCCTTTTCTAGGCCAAATATTTTGCACTCCAGCTGGGCATGCAAAATGACGATCTGTGGAATGGTAAAGAAGCTTACCAACGTCGTTTGGAGTCGGAGTCGGCGAAGGTCGCAGGGCAGACTCTCCAGCTGCAGCTCGCCAATGATGATTTGAAAAAATTACAAGGAGAAAAGTCTGTCTGGGAGAAATAGAAAAGTGACTTGGTTCAGGCTGCTGCCCTAGCAGAGGAGTCTCGACGGCGGTCCTATGAGGAAGGTTATGACGCCGGTTATCTAAAGCGTCAAGAGGAGTTGATGGCGTTTGCTGGTAACTTGACTCCTCGGAAGACTGTTTCCGCTAGTCGGCCTGTTAACAACTCTTCTTAGTGACTTGTTCGACCTGGCAGGCCTTGGACTGTCTCTCTTTTTTTTTTTTTTTTTTTAGTGCCCAACTTTTTGTATATTTGCTTGGGCTGAATTTTTTGTATTGGGAGAACGACTAAATTGGAAACTATGATCTTTTGTAGGCAGATCCTTGCCTTGATCAATTTTATTCTGTAGATATATTTTGTTATGCACATTTTGCTGTTATGCATAAATATAACATCATGAAATAATCAGCATAGATTAGCATACTTATCTGATATTGATCTTTGCGGAGAATATTCAGAATAGAGAAAAGGTAGCTTAATCTTGCTCGGTCAGTGTTTAAGTAACTGAATGATATAATGTTTGCTCTGCAAATCAAAATTTTTTGTTGATCAACCCAGTATAGTCCCTTGGGTTATATCCAAAATCACGTTGTACATCGAAATGTAGATAGTAGGTCATTCGTATCGATAATCGATTGAATAGCTGTCAAGGAACGCTCAGCATCTTGGTCGATGTTCAATCCATGCCTTGTAAATCTGTCTTTTTGTGATGTATATCTTATATAAGGAGGCTATTATTCCTTCTGTTGAACTCTACTTTTCTTTCCATAGGATTAAGTTTGAAGAGAAGATATCTCTCTAAGTATCTTCCTAAACTTTATGTTTCTCTGTACTGACTGTGAGTTATATGTTCCTTAAACAGAACAACCAGTGCATCATCATATCATTTCTTTGATATGGGAGGAATTGGAAAATGTAGAAGTCTTGGCCAGATCTGACCTGTTTAGACCTCCTTCAGCAATTCTTTGGAAAATTAGGCAGTGACGACCTTGCATTCTAGCATGGTGGTATTAATCGTCTTAGTAACGATGTCAGATTTCTTGGACCCCAATGGAGTTCTTGTATGGCTAAGTTAATGGCTCTCCACATGACGTATAAGGCAGTGACGACCCTCGTATGGTGGAGGGTTTGGTCTTTTATCTCTAGACGAGCAAGTATCCTTTTTACAACGGTTTTAGACTTGTATGCCCTCGTTGTGAATCCTAGGTTTTCAAGCGATCGACTATCATATATGAGTGTGCAGACCTTTCTGGTCCGGAGCTCCTTTAGGTCCGCTTGGATTATTTCGCTGATCGCTTCGATCTACGGCTTCTTTTGTTATCGACTTGTTGAGTCGATTAGATAGTGACGTTCCAACTTACTTGCATTAATTACGGGAAGTCAAAAGGTCGCAATTCCGTCCGTTGATCAAATATTTATCCAGCCGTTGGATAACTCAGATCTATCCCTATAAATAGGGAGGTGGTTTGTATACTTCATTTGTAATTCTCCAAAGAGATGGAGATCTCAGTTTCCTTAAATTTCATTCTGCCTTCTGATCCCATAATATTCAAAAAGTCGCATTATCGCGATTCATACTGTCAGAGTGGCTTAAATTTCTTCTGCCTTGTACAAACAGGTCCCATTAATATCCTACCTTGTACTAACGGGTC
Organism: Penstemon barbatus; assembly: GCA_003313485.2. NCBI lineage: Eukaryota > Viridiplantae > Streptophyta > Magnoliopsida > Lamiales > Plantaginaceae > Penstemon > Penstemon barbatus. The sequence continues at coordinate 49,516,037 of CM064879.1, read as the reverse complement.
CCACGTAGCCTCCACTTTATTCTTCATGGGTTTGAGGTCCGTGGTTTCCGTTTGCACATGGTGGGTTCATACTTACCGGGCACCGCCGCACTTCAAAGTTACCTCCGGATTGATAGATCGCCGGGGTGTGCTGGTAAGTTTTCACTTTTGCGACGGCCCCGAAGAGATGCTGCTTTAGAGTAAAAATCAACCCCCTAAAGTAGAAGCAGTATCTTGTTGTGGGTGAATGAGTATTGCCGGTTATCTGGCTGGTAATGCTCATTTCGTCTGGAAGAATAGTTGATCTTCAGAGCCTGGCCATCGAACTAAAGAAGTCGACCATCCTGAGCAGCATGCTTCTTAGGTGGTCGATCATAATCGTCGAGGTACTAGGGAGGAGATTAGTGTTTCCGTGGACATTGTCGTGAAGATCGCTGATCTATAGGATCATTTCATCTAAACCATTGTAACGATGTTTAAGTAGTATGTAGACCTCTGTAATTTAGGACTTTTGTATGTAATTGATTTGATGAATAAAATATTATCTTTATCCCTTGCATTCTCCTTGTTGTTTATTTGGTCATAATTTTATTTATGAGGAGCATTTTCCGAGCAGATGGATTCATACTCAATTCATCTTCAAGATTTAGGTGTATTAGCAGATCTTTTAGATCGTTAGGAATAGATCGAGGAGTGTTTATTGAGTAGATCAATGTATACTCAACTCTTATTTATTTAGACTTAGGTTTTTATACCAAAAGCCTTTTATATCGTTGAAAACAGATCGAGGAGTGTTTATTGAGCGGATCAATGTATACTCGACTCTTCTTTGTCTAGACTTAGGTTTTTAACCCATAAGCCTTATTAATCGTTAAAAATGATCGAGGAGTGTTTATTGAGCGGATCAATGTATACTCAACTCTTTTTTATTAGACTTAGGTTTCTAATACCAAAAGCCTATTTATTGTTGAAAATAATCGAGGAGTGTTTATTGAGCGGATCAATGTATACTCAACTCTTTTTGATCAGACTTAGGTTTTTAACACCAAAAGCCTTTTAATCGTTAAAAGTAATCGAGGAGTGTTTATTGAGCGGATCAATGTATACTCGACTCGTTATAATTTAGACTTAGGTTTTATATACCAAAAGTCTTTTGATCGTTGAAACATTGACCGAGGAGTTTTTATTGAGCGGATCAATGTATACTCGACTCGTTGTTTATTTGGACTTAGGTTTTAATACCAAAAGTCTTTTAATCGTCATAAGCAGATCGAGGAGTGTTTATTGAGCGGATCAATGTATACTCGACTCGTTGTTTATTTGGACTTAGGTTTTAATACCAAAAGTCTTTTGATCGTTGAAACATTGACCGAGGAGTTTTTATTGAGCGGATCAATGTATACTCGACTCGTTTGTATGGTTGGGTCGAGGAGTGTTTATTGAGCGGATCAATGTATACTTAACTCCTTTTGTCCCGATCTCAACCAATATGATAATAAAATTCCAAGGAGTGTTTACCGAAACCATCGATTTATACTCAATCTTGACTTAATATTTAAAATTGTTAAAATCTTTAATAATTGAACTGTAGGATAAGGCATTTGTTACAAAGATTAAAACTTAATAAAATAAAATAAAATAAAGCGGCATAATCTGCTAAAATTTATTTACCATAGTATTTCCTAAGGTTGACTGCATTCCAGGTTCTTGGTAAGGCTGTTCCATCCAAGTGTGCAATTTTGTATGAGCCTTTCTTTCCTACGCCAATGACAACGTAAGGTCCATCCCAATTTTGTTGTAATTTTCCCACATGCTTGGATACTTCTACCTTTTTCAAGACCAGGTCTCCTTCTTTGAAGGTTCGGATGCGTACCTTTTGATTGTACGCCTTTTCCATGTTTGCTTTAGTGACTTGCAAACGTACAACGGCTTTTTCTCTTAAAGCTTCTGTTAAATCGATATCATTTTCTCTCGTCTTTTCATTTTCCTGATCATCGTACATTTCAATTCTTGTTGTTGGAATTAGAGTTTCAACAGGAATAACAGCTTCCGAACCATATACCAAGCTTAATGGGGTTTCCCCGGTTGAGCTCCTGACTGTGGTTCGATTAGCCCAAAGTACTCCTGGGAGTTCATCGAGCCATTTTCCTTTAGCCGCTCCTAATATTTTTTCCAAGGATTTTATTATTTCTCGGTTTGCTACTTCAGTCTGTCCGTTCGCTCTTGGATGTCCGACCGAAGTAAAATTTTGTTGAATCCCTAGTTTTGAACACCATTCTATTACCTATTTTCCCGCGAATTGGGTTCCTTTATCAGAAATTAGAATCCTCGGGATGCCAAATCGACATACTATGAATTTCCATAGGAAATTGATCACTTGGAATTGAGTTATTCGTGCAAGGGCGATGCATTCTATCCATTTGCTGAAGTATTCAACAGCGACCAGGACATAAGCTTTCTTGGATCTAGCCGCTGGGAACGGTCCCACAATGTCCATTCTCCATTGATCGAAAGGCCAACATACCGGTATTGGGTGCATGTTTTCTGCTGGTCGATGACAGATAATAGCATGGACTTGGCAGTGATGACATTTTTGGACATACTGAGCGGCATCATTGTTGATGGTAGGCCAATAATAACTTGTTCGGAGGCATTTTAAAGCCAATGCCCTTGCTCCACTGTGATTCCCTGCGTCTCCTTCATGTACCTCTCGTAGAATATCCATGGTTTGTGATTCAGAGACGCATTTCAGAAGAATTCCTGATACTGATCTGCGGTAGAGTTTTTCTTCTACCAATGTATACTTTGGAGCCCGATATTTTATTTTCCGAGCTTCATTTTGGTCAAGCGGCAATTTTCCTTCTTGAAGATAGTCTATCATTGAGTCATCCAGTTTTCTTCTGCTTCTTCGATTTCCATTATATCGACCGCCAGTGTTTCATCGATGTCGATGGCCGGTGTATTAGAGATTAACCAGTTGATCACTCTTTCGGTTTTTCCGTCATGGGCTCTTGTGAACCTAGATAGTTGATCGGCCCATTTATTTTCCGAACGTGGAATGTTCTGTATACCGAAGCTTTCGAATTTTTCATCTAGTGTTTTCACTTTGGCAAGGTATTTAACCATATTAAATTCCTTAGCCTCGTATAGGCCTTCTATTTGTCATTGCACTAACTCTGAATCGGTTAATACTTTAAGGCTTTTAATGCTGGCCTTGATCGCCATTTCCATTCCTGCAATTAACGCTTCATATTCTGCTTCATTGTTCGTTACGACGAAGTCCAATGTTATCGCATAATTTAAATCCTCTTTATTCGGTCCGGTGAAGTTGATTCCGGCGCCTCCTCCTTCTCGGCACGAAGCACTGTCAACATGCATTAACCAAGTTTGATCTTCTATGATCAAGATATCGTCGTTGAGGCTATTCGATAGTTCGGTTGCCTGTGTGGGAGTTTCCAGTAGGAAATCAGCTAACACTTGGGCCTTAATCGCAATTCTCGGTTTGTAGTCGATTTCGAATTGACCGAGTTCGATCGCCCATTTGATTAGTCTTCCGGAAGCTTCCGGCTTTGCTAAGACTTGTCTTAGTGGTTGGTTTGTTAAAACCACGATTTTGTAGGTCAAAAAGTATGGTCGAAGTTTTCGTGCTGCCACTACTAAGGCCAAAGCGAATTTTTCAATTTCCAAGTAATTCTTCTCCGCCGCTTGCAGTAATTTGCTTAAATAATAGACAGGCTTATGTTCTGAACCTTCTATTTTGACCAGCACTGAACTAATGGCCGCATCGGAGATCGAGATATAGATATACAATGGTTCCCCTTCCGTTGGTTTGACCAACAACGGGGATGTTGTCAAATATTCTTTGAGCTGGTCGAAGGCCCGATCGCATTCTTTGGTCCAAACAAAGTTTTTTGCTTTTCGAAGCGTTTGGAAGAAAGGCAAACTTCTGTCTGCTGATTTTGATATGAATCTGTTCAACGCTACGATTTTGCCTACCAAGCTCTGTACTTGGGAGATCGTTTTTGGAGGCTTCATTTTAGTTATTGCTCGAATTTTGTCTAGGTTGGCCTCAATTCCACGTTGATGTACCAGATATCCCAAAAACTTTCCGGATTTAACCCCGAAAGTGCATTTGGCAGGGTTTAGTTTCATGCGGTATTTTCTCAATATTCGGAAACATCGATCGAGATGTTTTACGTGATCCGCCTCGTTCATGCTTTTGACTAACATGTCGTCTACGTAGACTTCCATTATTTCTCCGATTAACTCTTTGAACATTAGGTTTACTAACCTTTGGTAAGTAGCCCCGGCATTCCTCAAGCCGAACGGCATTACTATAAAGTAATATACTCCCTGCTCGGTTATGAACGCAGTTTTCTCTTGGTCCCGCTCATCCATGTATATTTGATAAAACCCTTGAAAGGCATCCATCATGCTGAAGATCGCGAAGTCAGCGGTTGAGTCAACTAATAAGTCGATCCTTGGGAGGGGATATGGATCACGCGGGCATAATTTGTTAAGGTCGGTAAAATCGTTACACATTCTCCACTTGTTATCCTTTTTATCCCCTTTTGCTACTAGAACGACATTACATAGCCATTCTGAGAAGTGTATTTCTCGAATTTGTTTTGCTTTAAGTAGCCTTTCTACTTCTGCTTTGATGATTTTATCTTTTACTGGCCCGTGATTTCTCTTCTTTTGTCTAGCGGGTTTTGCCAAGGGATCAATTTTTAGCGAATGCTTGATTACTCGAGGATCAATTCCTTCAATGTCATTCGCACTCCAAGCAAAGACATCCACATTATCTCTGAGAAAGTCAATCAACATTACTTCCCCTTCCTTGCTTAACTCAGTACCTATTCTTGTCGTTTTCGACGAGTCCCCTTGCACTAGAATTACATCCTTATGTTCCGGTGGCTTCAAAGCTAAATCTACCGGCTCTTTTCCCTTTTTATCTATTCGATCAGTGCTAGGGATTTCAACCTCGTTTCTAATGACATCGTCTGCGAGCTTTCTTTTGCTCGGGGTAATAGATTCATGGTGGTTTTTCAAAGTTAATGAGGTGCTGTAGCAATCCCATGCCATACAATGGTCATTCATTATTTCCCCGATACCTCTATCGGTCGGAAATTTTATCTTCTGGTGATAAGTAGAGACAACAGCTCGGAATAGGTTGAGGGCTGGTCGCCCTAGAATTGCGTTATAAGCGAAAGGTGTTTCTACCACTAGAAATTTTACTAGCTTTACTGTCCGGTGCGGTTTCCTCCCGAGTGATACACTTAAGGTTATTGTTCCGCTGGGGACGATTTCGGATCCTCCAAACCCTACTAACGGCGTAGCTACTTTTTGTAGGTTTATCTGTCCCAAGTTCATATGGGCTAAAACCTCCCGGGAGATGATATTCGCCGAGCTCCCATTATCGATTAGGATCCTTTTGACGTTATAATTTGCTATTTCTAGCGACACCACCATCGGGAAATCGGGGTTATCCTCTTTTGTGTCCCAAACAATATTTTTGGGTACTTCGCCCTCGTTAAAGCTGATCAGCTGGTCGTTTGTTGATTTGCTTTCTAGAGTCCATATTTCTTTTGGGTATTTTAAGCTTCCAATTATGGATCTAGCGGTCCTTCGTCGAGCGTTACGACTATCCCCGCCTGCGGGTCCTCCGGAAATTGTATGGATGGTACCATTGATCTGGTCATGGTTCAACTCCTGTACAGGACCGTGCTCGGGTGACCTTCGACGGGAACTCCTTCTTTGATTATTATTCCGAGGGCTTCTACTTCTTCCCCTCTTGCGGTTATCTCGCTCTAAATAGTCGTCTAGTTTTCCCTGTTCGATTAGTTTTTCAATTTCTTTTTTAAGGTGAAAACAATTTTCTGTTCGATGTCCATGTGCCCGATGGTACTTGCAGTATAACTCATAGTTTCGTGATCCTGGTCTGGGCTGAGCGATTTTCTTTGCTTCCGGGATCCAATTATTCCTTTCTAGTACTTCCAATATCTCTTCTATTGGAACAATTAGCCTCGGGTGTTCTACTTGATTAACCCTACCTCTGATTGCTAGTTCGGGGTTTCTTGGTCTTTGATAGAAATTAGGTTGTTTGTCTTGGTTGGTTTTATTGTATTCCAACCGCTGGAAAACGTTACCTTTTTCTAAAAGATCGTTCATAATCTATGGATCTTTGGGCAGGAAACCTATCTTGCCGTTTGGAGCCTAAGGCTGTGACTTTATTTTTGTTCTTATCTTTAAAGGAATTCATCTCTTCTTGGGTCATATATTTAGATGCCAAGCTCATGATGTCGGCGAACGTTCTTGGTTGTTTTCGGCTGAGGGCATTTCCGAACTGCCTATTCTTCGTGAGGTCGAAGAGAATAGAGATTATGTAATCGATATTTGGGGAATCGATTTTAAGTAATTCTACGTTAAACCTTGCCAACCAGTTTCTTAAGGATTCTCCCTCTTGTTGGTGGATAGTTCCTAAGTAGCTCATCGGAAGTTTTTGCCTCTTCTGACTGGCAAACTGCTGTGTCAATTTGTTGCATAATTCCCGAAAACTGAATATGGACTTGGCAGGTTGCTTGGCGAACCAGTCCAAAGCGAGTCCTTCAAATGTGGTCACCATTAATTTGGCGGTGAATTCCGCCGAGTGAGCGTATAAGTTCATTATATTCGTGAAGCTAAAAATATATTCATCTGGATCAGTGGTTCCGTCGTATCGGGGTAGTCTACCCGGGACCTGTCCGATTGACTGTGCCTCTTTTATTTCTCTGCAGAAGGGAGAACAAGCCGCAAGGCTCTCCTGGAGTTTCGTGGTTCGGGCCCACGGGTTTTGAACAGATCGTAGGCGTTGTTCGAGTCGTTCTTGTACCATCCTTTCGATTTCTCTTTCCGAGAATCGCGTTGTTCGTGGTCGATCTGGGATTGCATCATCTATGTCATCCTCGATAGGGATTATTGTACGTTCCTTGGACCCGCTGCGTCCCGGCTATTGTTTTCTTTGTCCTGGTTTCCTTCGGGGATGGTTATCGGAGGGTTTTGAATTACCCTGCGGCGGGCTGTGTAGCGAGCGCCACTCGCTTGCCGGGCTGTCAGCTTGTTGAGAGATTTGATCGTTTTGCTTTGGCGCTCTTTGAGCGGGATTTGCCCTAGCAGTTCTAACGTTTCGAGGAACTCGTTCAAGTACGAGTAATTCCTTTGGGGAAAGTGATTTAACGAGCATAGCAATCTGTCGCAATTTCTCCTGAGCGTCTGGGAGAGGAACATGGATCGCAGGGACTTCTGGTTCTTCCGGTATTGTACCGGGAAGATCTCCTTGGGGTTCCTGCTGATGAGGAAGAGGACCCTGCAAATTCTCGTCGGTGTCGTGGGCGTTATTATCGTTATTGTCCTGTGGATCTTCAGATGTGTTATGACCGGTGGTTGTGTTACTTCTTGCTCCAATACGAGCGCTTTTCCTTGGGCGAGCCATATGTCGATCGAATAATTAACCTAGCCCCTCGGTGGGCGCTAACTGATTTAACCTGATTTCGTCGGGTTAATTGTATCAGTGAATATGGGATATTGGGGATTCTCAATATATATGATTTATAGGGCTCTGTTACTTTATTCAGGATGGATCAATCTCAAGGAAGAACAATTTCGTAGGAACAACAAATAATTATCGTAACTAACGTAAAAATAACACAAACATGAAGAAAAAGCTCTTTTCTTTATTGAATAATTTTGCATTCTGCCGTTTATGCAGAATTCAATGGTGTATTAGCCTTGTAATTCAGAGTTGTATAATACAATGATTGACTAGGTATTTATATCATACTAAACCTAGCGTTACAAGGAAATATAATCCTAATAGGACTCGGCCCAAATATCTTTCTTGAATCCGGAGTGTAGTCTTCTTGTCGAAGAGAGCTGTATTCGGCCGAGTCGATAAGATGATCCCGAACTGTCTTGTTTGGTCGAACCGATCTTCTGTTCTTCAGTCGATCCGTACATTATAAGGGGTGCGAAATAGCCCCCATCAGGAACAAATTGGGATCCAATTGGAATTGGATCAGGATCATAAATTAAATTGGAATTTAGTTTGTGGATTAATTAATTAAGTTGGATCTAATTAACTAGAAGGGATTTTAATTAAATGGGCTTAGAGTCTGATTTAATTAAATGGGAGATTAAGTTAATTAATTGGGCTATTTAATTGGGAGATTAAATAAAGTCTGGTCAAATTAATTAACTGGGCCATGAATTAATTAGAAGACTTGGTCTTCTAATTAAAGAGGGCCATGGCCCATGTAGGAGAGAAGAGCCCTAGTCCTAATAGGACTAGGTTAGGGAGATAACTATAAGTAACTATCTTGTAGTTATTTTTCACACAACTCCATAAGCAAAAATTGAGCAAGACAAAAATTCTCTCTCCCTCTCCCACACTGCAATAGCCGAACCATGTCTTTCTTTAGGAAGAATTTTTCGTTTTCGACTTTGTTCCAAAATCGTTCCTAAATCCTAGATCATAATATATCTTGTGTTCTAGCTGATCAAGATTTATTATTTTCGTGTAATTGTGGTGTATCAACCCGTAAAGGCGCAACACGTGGGGCGCTCATTGAAAAGCCTGGATCGATTTGCTGGAGCAGAAATCAGAGTTCATTTTGCTGACTGCCAACTTGGATTTGCAAGGAGATAGGTATAACGTGTAAACCTATACTATCGTTTTAATTAATATTTATATATATACACCTAGAGTAGTATCCTGGCAAGATTCCGTAAGAGGTCCTAAAATTTTTATATTCCGTTGTGCCTCTGGCTGTTTATCTTACCGAATCCCAACAGACAATTAAGCATGTTATTATTTTTTATTACATTGTGTACATTCTTACATAATTGTCTTTACGTTAGTTTTGAATATTTAGAATATTTTTCTCTTATTCTAATACCAGGAAAGACGTATTACTAAAGACTCAAATTCCTTCCAAATTGTATCACATTTTTGAATGAAGGTTAAAAAATGATTGATGTAATTCATTATGTGTTTTTATAAAGCTTTTCTTTCACATTTTTTTCTACAAGTTGAAATTATTTGCCTAGAGAGTAGATAATTTGCTATCATTAATACTAAACTATTTCGTGAATATTTGGTTCCAGCATGTTAAAAATTGTGTTGAAGGTCATTCTTTTTAAATGTGATACTTGAGCATAAAATTTATGTATACTAGGGATATAACACAAATTATACATAGATTTGGAGGAATTATATAGATTACCCTTCATGTTTGAACATTACACAAACTATAGCATTGGAGGTTGAAGTTCATCCAAAAAAATTAACTAAATGGCTAAAAGTATCAAAATGTCTCTCTTTATATTATGTAAATTAACTGTAAGAAATCACAGACCTCATGAGTATTGGTTTTAATATTTACACTAAATCTGAGGGTTAATTTGAGTTATTTGACCAATTATTAATCTAAATATTGTTTCTACCAATTTTCTATATTTGAACTATGCTTCTTATAATCTGAATATTTAATGGTTCAATTATTTAAAGATATGTATAATAATAAATTTTGTTCTTTATTTATTCAGTTAAATATGCATATCAGTTAGGTATATCTTTTTTATTACTTTATTTATTATAATATTAAATTAGGTATATTTAGTTTATTTATTATAACATCTAAATGGGTATTTTTATTTTATTGAAACTTCTAACCGAGTGTTTTTATTTTATCAATTAAATTATGTCTTTACCATTATTTGAATTTTTGTTGCTTTTATTTTAAATATTTATATTTAATATTTTTAGTTTAATTGTTTCATAATATTCAAAACTGTTCAATAAAGATAATATGAATACGCACATACAGAATTTTCAATTAAATAATATATTTATTTGGACAATTAACTAAATAAATATACCTTTTTAAAATTATAATAAAAAACCTAATAAAATTTATTTTCTACATGAAAAATTATTTATTAAAAAAAAAATAAAAAACCTATCTCGGTCATCCCATCCCTTGCCCAATACCCGAACATAACCCACCCCATCCCTTTCCCTCCTCTCCCATATTTTCTTTCCGTGCGCCAACAACTCGCCACGATAGACTTAATCACAATATATTTTCGCATAGAAGATGAAGGGGTGGACTATTTCAATGTTTAAAAATATAGAAAATTTATCAAGGATATTTGTCGTGAATACAATATCTCTGAGGCTGTTTGAGTAATTTCTTAAAGTTTGAGGGTGATCTCATAATTACACTAAACTTGAGGGATATTTTGAGAAATTTTAAAATACTAAGAAATGGTATTTATTGAATAAAAATTACATTTATGATGCCATCAACATCTAACGTTACGAATTAGCACCATAAGATGATAAATATAATGAATCTAATACATACGGGGTATTTTAGGTAATTTTCCAAACATAAAAGGTGGCCAATCAATTAACACAAAATTTCAGGAATAGTTTGAGCAATCTTCTCTTGGTACTATTGAGTTTAAGCATTGTTTGTCATCATATAGTTCATATTTCATGAAGAAAAAAGATATTTGAAGCAACCATTTTAATTAAATTAGACCTTTAAAAGAAATTTAGCACGGTAAAAAAATATTTAAATTATACTTTTCACAGACATGAAACTGTAGTGATCATAATATAATGTAATTTATTTATGTGAATTAAAATAAATTTATATAAATTATTTGGATTTGTGCATAACACGGGAATAAGCTAATATTATAATGCAATACAACTAGATATGGTCAAAAGGATTGCATATGCATTCTCAAAATTAGCTAGAGTTGGAATAGGGATAACAAAGTGACAAAAATTTAAATATTGTCACTAAAATGATGTATATAGACACACTAGTGACAAGAAATGTGAAAATGTTGTCATTATTGACATTTAGTGATATTCCAAAAGTGACAACTAAAAAGTTGTCACTAAATTATAATGACAATATTTAGGCCCAGTTCGGTTGCCCAAATTAGCCCACAATTGCATTAATCAAGCTTTTTAATCTGGGCCAATTTCCCGTTCGATGCGGCCGATTCAAGCACGGGCAGCCCATGTTAATCTCGGGTTTTGTGGGCCATCCGCCGCAATCGACCCAATTGCAATTTCAGCCCCACCCCAGAAATTGGATAATTGGGCCCAAATGCTAAAAAACATGCCCATTTTGCCCTGGAACTTATGCATAATTACATTAATTTGCCATCAAATAATCGGCCATCATAATAAAAAATCTTCCTCCAATTTATTTCACCCAGTTGTTTGCTCTCGCTTATTTTGGTACGTACTAAACTAGATTTCAATTCCTGGATTTCTTGTCTTCAATTTTGTAGCTCAAACGGAATTTTTATGCCATAGTTAATCAAAATTGTTTCGAATTTGCAGAATCGAAGCCTGGAAATTTTCAGCTACCAACCACTGCTAGCCGCTTACGTCCTTGTGTGAGTTCAATTGGTTTTCGAAATTTGAAATGATATTTATGTTTTGTGTTTATGGTTGCCACAAGAATGCTCATTAGGTGTTTGTTGTTATGCCTACTAGAGTTTTTGGGAAAAATAATGCTTGTGTTCATACCGTACATGGAGTGATTTTTTTGTGTAATGTGGGTGCATCTTACATATCGATTTATGTAAGTAATGTGGTGATTGTTGTTATGCGTTGACAGTGGAAAATTATTGAAAGATTTAATTGGAGCTCTTTTTTGTGTGGTCTTCCATATATGGAATTGTATTGAATTTACTTGTCTTATGTGTATTTTTATGCCTACTACATTTTAGGGAAATTTTTTTTTTTGAGTTTGTGTTATTTAAGTTCGTATATGCATTCTTTTATGATAGTGGGTTCATAAAATGAGTGAAATGCTACATATGTTGATTATTTCATTTTTTACTATAAGGACACGGTTTCAAGTTTGAATTAAAGAGCAAAAAAACAGTTGTTCTGGGGATACAGTTAGCAAGTGTTTACATCGTATCCTGAACTATTTACTCAAGTTGCATTCTATACTACTATCCCAACCTGAACCAATACGGGAAGATTGTGTCGATGATCGTTGGCGGTGTTTCCCGGTACATAAATTTGTTTTCTTACTCGTATCTTTTCATAATGGTAGAATATTTCAAAATTCCATTTAATTTCGGCGTCTAGGGTTGCATTGGGGCTCTTGACGGGAGTTATGTCAAGATTCAAGTTCCGTTGGTTGATAAGCCGCGCTATAGATCAAGAAAGGGGGAAATTGCAACAAATGTACTGGTTGCATGTGATGTGAATGGGATGTTTACTTACGCACTATCTGGGTGGGAGGGATACGCGGCTGATAGTAGAGTTCTTAGAGATGCTATTCAACGAAGAAATGGACTCCGAGTCCCGACTGGTTAGTATATTATCTGAAGTTTATTTATGTGTGTAAACAAACAAAAATAACCCAAAGAATTTTTTGACACTGTTCACAATTTGTTTAGGTACATACTACCTATGCGACAATGGATACACTAATGACGAGGGTTTTCTTACACCGTATCGAGGTGTTTGATATCATTTAAAGGAATGGGGGGTTGGCCGCGATGCCCCCCAAAATCATTCAGAATTTTTCAACATGAAACACTCAATGGCTCGAAATGTTATTGAACGTTGTTTTGGGCAATTAAAGAAGAGGTTTGCAATTCTTAGAGGTAATGTGTTTTACCCATTGAAGATTCAAAATCGAATAATAATGGGATGTATACTAATTCATAATTTTCAACTAATGACTATGCCAAATGGCATGTCAAGTTCGGATTGTTCAAGTGACGAGGAAAATGATGAGACCGAGGATGGTAATGGGTACGATGTTGGAGACGATGATGATTTCATTTAAGTTGTAGAGCCGTCTCAACAATGGACGGCTTACCGAGAGACAATGGCTCGTGATATGTATCGGGAATGGTTGACGAGGCATTGAGGATTGCATTCCCTTGTATTTGTTGAGTGTAACTAGGATTTGTGTATTGTATGTCGTGTGTTTAAGTTATCGTACTTTATTTGAGTCCGGAGTTGTTGTGTGTACTTGATTTTTTTATTTTTCAAAACTTTTCTTGAATTTGGATGTTTGTGTAATTTGTGTTGGTTTGACTAATAATAGTTAGGCTTGTGGATTTATTTGTGTGTATGTGTTATATGTTTTGATTAACCTCATTGTTTGAGAAATAGATATGAAGCTTAACTAATTGCCATGGCTAATTATCCTTTCAGATTTGTCTTCAGATTTAGCAAATGGATGCAGATCAAATACCAACGTACGGGACCCAAAATTCACAAATACCCAAAAAACCCCAGGGGCCAGAAAGAATTTTGAGCACGGTAGAAGAACAAACCTTGATTGTTTGCTTGCACGAGCTTGTGGCCAATGGTTGGAAGGCTAATAATGGGTTCAAGTTCGGATACTTATTTGAATTAGAAAAGGCAATGAATAAAAGATTACCCGAGAGCAAAATTGGAGTACGCAATATCAACTCGAAGCTAACAATGTGGAAAAAACACTATTACTTGTTAATTGCTATGTTAGGTACAAGTGGATTTGGATGGAATGATAGTGCGAAAGTGATTGAAGTGAATGATGACGTATGGGAAGAATACGTGAAGGTAAATTTGTGTTAGTCTATGCCTACTAGTCCGTGATATGTTAATCATATTTTCTTACGCTTTTTGTCATTTTTTGGACATCTTAGGCTAACAAAGAAGTGTGCAACATGAGAACAAAGTCATGGAGGTATTACGATGATTGGTGTGAGTTGTTTGGTAAAGATCAAGCAAACGGGAATGATGCCACGGGATTTGTAGATGTTGTGGAGGATATATTACTCAACGATGGGGTATCGATTAATGTAATGGGGAAACGGAAAGAGCCGTCGATTGAATATGGTACCCCGGAGTATGGATATGGTAGTCCTTGTATTGACTTGACCCCCGAAGCGTCGGATGGTAGTGTGAGTCACAAGACTCCTACAGTTAATCTTTGGGGGCCGAACACACTTGGGACGGAGAAGAAAAATACTTTGAAGATAAAGAAGGAACGGAAGAGGAAGACCCCTGAATCTACGATGAAATTGCCGCCAAAATATTAGCGGCCATAGAAACCGTTTCGGGAATTAATGAGTTGGACATGAATCTCCTATGCTTCAAACTAATTGACAATCCAAAACATGCCAGCCTGTTTTTGCGTTCTTCCCCACGCAACCGCGAAATCCAAGCTAAATTGATTCTCCAAGGTAAAATGAATTAGAATGTGATTTTCATATGAACTATCATACTAGCAGTACTCTTTTTGGACCTATTACTTAATTAGCCATCACATATATGTTTTTGTGGAGTATGGATGGCAGTATATAATTTTGTGTAATATTTCTAGTACTTAGTTTGGAAACAAGTGTAATTAATGGAGTATGAGGGTTGTTTTTGCAATTATATAAGGTATATTAAGTTGGGTTTGATGTTTTAGTGGGCTTTTGTTGTAATATGTGTAATAATTTTTCTTCACTTATGTTGTTTTACGTGTGGATTAACCAATTTTTGTAGTATAAGATTTTTTTTATCAAGCAAACTTTATGGGGTAATTTTGCTAATAATCGACCCAATTGTGTCATATAGGGGGGTGTTATGCAATATTACTACAAATTACTTATGAAATGAACTGATGGATAATTTTGTATGCAATTATGAATATGAAAACTTATAAATTTGGACATAAACTCTTATATAAAATAAACGCGTACTCATTATTATATATACCCCTCCGAATTGAAAACGGGGATAGTTATCACACACAAACAAAATTACAAATAAAAATTACATAAAACATTAGTGTTTTCCAAATCCTCCAACGTTGTTTTCTACATTACGGAGATCTTCCCAAAACATTTCATCGGTTGCGACATGATTGTCACGAGGAGCCGTAATGATATTAGATGGAATGACTACTGGTAATGGCACATGCAATCCCGGAATGGGATTTACAGGTTCATAATTATAACTAGGTTCCTCGTAGGGAAAAACTCCAAGCAATCCATGATCAATTATATGATCCGGACGTCTCCCAAAAATGCAAACTAAATCTTCCCAAGCAGGCTCTCCCTCTATCATGTAAGCTTCCCCGAAATTGTATTGCTGCACACATAAATGATTGCCGATAAGACAACCTAGGTGAGATGCAATAATACGTATGTTATATTAATAGGTACAATTTTAAAAAGGGAATTACTTGAATGATTTGATTCCAAACCGAAACGTCACCAACAAGCACGCAATTCGTCACGCGATCAAACGAGACTCCCGACGTCGACAAAATACTTTTGAATGTATCATACCTTTCTTGTAGTTTGCGGTATTTTGCGAGCCCTTCTCTAAGTGTGAATTGAGTTTGATAGTTAACATTCACTTCCGTAATTGCAACTTCAATCCAGTTTCTTTTGCCACTAGGTGAATCGACAAAATTGCCAAGTTGATGGTGAAGTGTTTGAATGAACACTTCATCACATTCCTTGGTCCAGTTCTTGGTATAGAAAAAGTTGGATTGGGGTCTTGGGTTAATCAATTCCATATTGTTAAGAAGTTAAATTTGAAACTTATGTATGCATGATTTTATATACTGGCCGATTTGTTTGGTAAAGTTGGGAGATTGTGTGTTAAACTTTATTTGCATGTGAATGATTTGTCATATCAATACAACTTTACACTTATTACTCCTATTTATCTTACAAATAATCCAACACACTTTTCTGAAAAGTAAACAAGATTCCCTGATAGTGTGTTGTAATTTTCATTGGACTGTTTATTTTGTCCAATTTTGTTTCCATGATTTGATCCACACAAATTTTGATCAAAAACAGTTCACAAATAATTGCAAGTGACTAGGAAAGCAATAAAAATAAAAATAAAGCAGCAAATACCAACTTTGCACAATGGTAACTTCTTATATATATTAATCAAAAAAGTTGTCACCCGTCATGTGCATAATATTACATACTACTACCAAATCATAAAACATTACATCGACAAACCTATTTAAATACAAGTTCAGCCACCAGTACTCATAAACAAAATATCTTACAAATACATAAACACATAGCAAATCATAAATATCCTAGATGTCCACAAATACCAACATAAAAAGCAGTACAATAAAAACCAACAACTTTAGTTAATCAACCCTCCACAGCCCTTGCCCAAACAACCCATTCCCGTTCTCCTCACCCCTTTCAACAATATGAAATTCACTTCCATTCATAGGTGGAGCACACGCACGGGTGGGGAGGGGGGGGGTGGCCTCAGGAACATTACCTCTTCCAAGATTGATTGGGATAATTGCAAGTGCGTCTTCATCATCGGCCCGAACGTGAATGGGCCATTCTGGACTTCCAACCACCTCAGGAGGGAGGATTGCGCAGCGTTTGATGTCAAAGACGTACCGCATTCGCATATAATGCGGCTCTCCATGCATCCTAAACCTTCTGTAACTTGGAGCCTCATCCTGCAAACATACATATATAAAGTGAACATCAATATATATATGAAGATACTAGTACTAATGTATAAATAAAAGAAGTTTCAAGCATTTCCGATTACTTACGCGAGGGTTTACAGTCTCCCAATAAGGGGCCAGAACCATCACTTTCATGTCGTAGGGGTAATAGTCAACCCACGAGTTCTCCAGGAACTCACAGAAGTCAACGTAGTCAAGTCTAATGCGGTGGAGCATGTCTCGAAGTGAAGCCAAGGTGAAACGTCGAGGACTGAAGTTAACATTCATTTGGGTGGCAATCCTACCCTAAACCCTCCGAAGAGTAGCCCCATCGTGGATATCATGGGTGTGGGCAGCACCGAACAACCTCGAAATGAAGTATGCCCGCTCTTGAGGGGACCAGCCAACGTATTGTGCATGGTAGTCAGCACGTTGCGTCCTTGTCATTGGCATGATGCTGTGTTACAAGAAAAAACCCGAAATAAGAAAGTGTTCTCCAACTAAGAACATTCAAAAAAGAATAAATATTACCATGAGATGAAATTGAGAAAGTACATTTCTTTCTTCTCCTTAGTTTGATATGAGAAAGAGTGTTTGGTATTCCCACAAAAGATGTTTATTTATAATGAAGTAAAAACATCATTGGAGTTAATGTGTCAAGTACAATAGTAAATGAAGGGTTGTTGTTTTACATTTACTTCGGAGTATCCATTGGTAAAATATATCTCATTCAATTGCGACCTAACACCAATCACTATACAAAGAAACAATTGCAATAAATAGCACAACTTTTGAAGTATTGTAATAAATAAATACAAGACTTTGACATATTTTTTAGTAGACAAGCATTAAATTTTTCAAAATCTAACAAGCAATCCAAAACTTGCACATTATCCCATCAAACTGACAAGATTTTTTTACAAGAATGTTCACCATATGCAATAGTCAAAACACATTTAATTAAAATGAACAACACATTAAACCTAAATAACGTATAACCAATGGCATTGTATAAAGTACATATACAAAAAGAAAATATATGTTTTACAATCAACCAAGCACTTCAATCAGCCTAATAGACATTACCAAACCCAACATCATATACATTACTCAACCAAAAGAACCCGAACAAATATAAGCTGGAATTTTTCACACATACCAGAAATCTAACAAACAAAGTATACACAGATCAGTCATAGTTAACCATTGTAATGAAGTACATTGTTGCTCACAAAAACCATAATAGTTAGGTCTACAAATGTCCAACATACATACCCACATTAACCAAGGCATAACAAAATAGAACACCATTTTCTACCAAAATACACATGTAAATACATCAATCTATCAAAAGAACCCAAACAATTATAGCAAGCCAACTTCACACATACCAGAATAGAGCCAGCAAACAAACTAAGGCACAGATCAGTACAAGTTTGAACTTGTACCGCAGTGCATTGTTTGCAGACTCTAAGTGCATAAAAGTTTCAAACAAATGTCTATTTTGTTCTTCTAACCGATTCATTCTGTTTCCACCATCCGATATTACCCTTCCAATTGATTCAAGCGTACCATTAAGCCCGGGATTATCGTAGCAGCACGATCACACACAAACTGATCTACCCACTCAAAAAAGTCACATCTTTGGCCCTGCACTTATAATATTCAGTCTAAACAAACAATGCTTTAAAATAAACTAAGCTATCATAAACAGGCTATAAATTATGAGTATCTAATTTTAGACTAAAAAAAACAGTAACATATATCTCATCAAACATAAACTCATACTAATCAAACAATGCTTCAAAACTCATACTCATCAAACATATATCCCATCAAACATAAACTCATACTCATCAAACAATGCTTCAAAACTCGTACTCATCAAACATATATCTCATAAATCATATACTCATACTCATCAAACATATATCTCATCAATCATAAACTCGTACTCACACAAATAAACAAATAAACTCGTACTCATCAATCATAAACTCATAAACTCCTAAACTCATACTCATCAATCCTAGAATAAACAAGTAAACAACAAAAAATTGCAAGTGACTCACACATACGCCAGGACAACGTATAAAACGTCTTCCAGGGTTTTGTTGCATACACGACGTAAACATCCGGACCGTGGATCCACAATGGCAGGTTCGTCCTTGTATTTCAACCCCACCTCCGGTGTTGTTGCTACGGTCGGAACTAGTGGAGCTCGATTCCATCACGAAAACTACAAACAAAAGATTTAAAAAAAAATTAGACAAATCAATATACACAATATCAATTAATGGTAATCAATATACACTATATTTACCTAGTGATTATGTGTGGGAGGAAGCCGACCGAGTTTCGCAATCGGGAATCCAAGAAGAGAGAGAGAGACCGAGAACGAACACAAAAAAAAATTAGACAAATCAATATAAGACAAACTCAAATTAAAGGTAATCAACATACACTATATTTACCTAGTGATTATGTGTGGGAGGAAGCCGACCCAGTTTCGCAAACCGGAATCCAAGAAGAGAAAGAGAGACCGAGAACGAACACACAACAAAATGCCAGCAACTCACAAGAATATGACCCAATTTCACGATAAAACAAGTATAAAACATACTAACAAACAATAAACACGAACAACAATGGAAGAAATGGGTGGAAAAAGCCCTAAATTTCGCACAAGGTTTCAGAGAGAGAGAGAGAGAGAGATACACGGCTGCGCAAACATTCGAAATGAGCCGCAAACCCTAGTATTTGGGTGTGTCTCAATTTGATGATCCGACGGCTGCGATTAATCTAGAGACCAACGGCTGGATTTCATCTCATGTAGGGGTATAACAATAATTGTACATTAATCGGCCCAACCGAACTTACTATTGATTTATTGGGTTGAGCCCAAAATTAACAGCCCCATCCGAGATTAATCAGTCGGTCTCATTATTGGATTGGCCCAAATTGACAATTGGGCCAAATTGGAGTGATGGGTACCGAACTGACCCTTATTGTCACTATGTTGTCACTGAAAGAGTGTCACTAATTGTCAATAGTGACAACTTAAGTTTTTTAGACTTGTCACTAATAACCATTAGTGACAACTTAAAAATATATTTTGTCATTATTGCACTTGTTACTATTGTTATTGTGACCAAAATAATATTTTTGTCACTAAATATATGCAAAAAGTGACAATTTCAACAGTGTCACTTAATATTTTATTCATTGAAATCCATTTTTCTTGTAGGGTATGTATAGTTTACCTAGAGGATCATTTGTGGCTCAAGTCCTTTTTTGTTTCCTGGAGTATATATATATAGAGTATCAACTTAATTAATTAATTAATTTAAATTGAAGAGAAGAAAATCTTAAAATAAAATCATTAATATTAATTACAAGTTTAATGTCCCTGGCCTTGATCTATTTCCAATGCGACCATGGGCGCAATTTTTCCTCCGTAGGAGTCTGCGGCAACATATAGTTGATTCTTGAGAAATTTGGGTGATTCAACAACCACTGCATTTATCATTAGAAATTAAAGGTATAAATACAACTTATAAGTTTTATTTGAGTAAAAAAAAACAACAACATGATCATGATAATTAAAGAGTTGATCGATATGATGTACCTTTCTAAGAAATATATAATTATCTTTTGCGGCTTTGGTGTCAGACGAAACATAACCTTCTGATGTGTTTGCGTAGGAGAAGCCGGTTCCAACAAGAGAGTCTATTAATATAATGTTGGCGATCTGGAAATTAAACCAATAATATATATAATAGTTTCAAGAACATTGATCGTTTTCTTTCTTTTACAGAAAAGTGAAAAAAATTCAAACGTGAAGAATGTTTTCTTAAGATGAAAGATCAAAAGCCAATGGACCTGCGAATATATATATTCATAATATATTAAAATTTTGTATAAATGTGCATAAGTTTCCGAAAATACTAAAAAAAAAACCTTATATTTGCATATGTATTAATAATTTATTTTTTATAATAATAAATTAAACAAAATTTAATTAATAATATTTTATAAATAAAAGAACTTTATTTAGCATGGTTAAAGAACCTAACATTACATGGCTAAGTTAAGAGATAAATTAGCATGTCATGACGTTGTTAGGATTTCATATAGGCCTTTATGGCCCGGGCGTGTAAATGGACCTAATTTATAAGTCCTCTTATACATATTTTTATTTTCAAAAATCATAAAACACATTTTAAATTTGACAATAAAAATAAAAATTATTAATTTAAATATTCCCAATATCGAAATAAAAAAAAAAATTGTTTTTGAAAACGTCACAACTCAAATAAATCCAATTCATAGTATCCTAAGAGTTTAGGAAACTCTGTAAAGCAAGAATTTTTTTCAAAGAATTTAAATGATGATATTTTGTAGAATATATATCTTGTTTGAGTGAATAGCATTTTGGTCCTCCTTATGGGTCAAATTTTACTTTTTCATCCCTCTTAATTTTTTTAGTAAATTGGTCCCTCTTATCAATATAATTTATCACATTCGTCCCTCCTATAACACATTGTTCCCTCTTAAATTTTTTGTAGCAACTTCATCCCTCTTATCAATGTAGTGTAACACATTAGTCCCTCTTAAATAAAAAATACATCATCCACTTTATAATATATTTTAAATTTAAGTGATGTATTTTTTCTTTAAGAGGGATTAATGTGTTACACTATATTGATAAGAGGGATAAATGTGATATACTACATTGATAAGAGGGACCAATCTGCTACAAAAAATTTAAGAGAGACGAAAGTGCAAAAATTAATCCGCTAAGAGGACCAAAAGCGCGATGTACTCATTTAGCTTTGTTATCCGTTAGGGTGAGTTCAGGGGCAAAGCAGGGGCAAAGCTAGGGCATGCATGTAGCTCCATGACAAATCTTTACACTCAGCAAAACATTTCCTCTTATAAATTCATTTTCTCTCTTTTCTCTCATCTGTCCACCAGCCCCAACTTCAAGCCTAAAAATTTCCCAAATGTTTGTCACCATTTTATAATCAACCCCTTATCACTTAAATCTTTTAATTTTGTCTCTAATGTTTGTAATATCTTAAAAAAATTAAAGCTTGAGTGCTAAGTGTATTATCTAATAAATTATAAAATTGATAATTATATATTTACCAACAAAAAATTGAAAAATTTGTATAATTGTACATTAGTTTCCGAAAATACTAAAAATTTAAAAACCCCTTATTTTTGCATAGTTATTAACAATTTTTTATAATTATAAATTAAAAAAATAAGTAATAATATTTTATAAATAGAATAACCTTATTTATACATCTAATTAAATTAATTATTTATATACTGTATTAATAAATTTAATATTTAAAAAACAATAATAAAATTTAAAAATACAATATGATTTTTTTAGTTTACTTCTTATTTTATAATAATAAAATTTATTAAATTATTATTATAAACATAAAAAAATTCAATTTAATGTATAAATAATTTTCTTGTATTTATTAAATATAATTAATAAAATTTTGTTTAATTTTTTATTATAAAATTAAATTGTTAATATATGTAAAAAAAAAAATGGGCAATTATAAAATTTGATGAATTTTTCGTGTTAGATAGTGTTAGATATTACAATTCGTACCCAAATTTTTTTAAGATATTATAAACATTAAAAATAATCCCCTTAAGGGTAAAGTCGAAATTTTTCCAGAATAAGAGGTCAATTGTAATATGCAATGTTTTCAGAACCGGACCGGACAGTGAACCGGTGAGCCGACTGATTACTGATTTTACTGGTCGAACCGGTCGGACCACTGGTTGAACCGGATGACGTCATAATAATATAATAAATATATTTAATTTTAGAGTATATGTAATGTGCATAAAATTTAAACATTATCCTACAATTGATTAAAAATATAAAATTTGTTATATTATACTAAAATTAAATCATATAATATTTATCTAACTTATATCATAATGGTAATATGGTACTAATTTGTTTGCTCATATAAATGATTATATTTCTTTATAAAAATTTAAAAGTGTAAGTTAAAAATACAACAAACTAAGAAATTCATAAATTTTAAAATATGGTTATGTATAAAAGTCTAATATTCAAAGTCAAACTTGCATATTCTATCGATTTGACTCTTTATCCTAAAAATAATATTGAAAAGAAATATTTTATAGAATACATTTTTATTATTTGAGTATTAATTTTCATTCATAATGTGTAAAATATTTATTTGAGTTAATTATCTAATTTATAAATAAATTTGGCAAAAGTTCAACAATAGTTATGTAGCTCAAATGGTAAGGAAATAATGTTTCACTTTAAAGGTTAGGAGTTCAAATCCCAACTTTTACAAAAGTTTATAGTTTATTTTTAACACTAAAAAAATTAAAAAAAATTGAAAAAAAAAAGGAAATTCAAAACCGGGTTGAACCGATCCATACCGGTTCGGCGGTTTCGGACCGGTTCAACCCGGTTCAAACTGGATTTTGGAGTAAGTGGTTTTAGGAGGTAAACCGGATCGGACCAACCTCCGGTTTGCGGTCCAACTGGTCGGACCGGCCGGTCCGATCCGGTTTTAATAACATTGGTAATATGGTGACAAATCACATTGTAGTTTTCGTAGTTAAACAATATCTCAGAGGTGTATTCGTAATTTACTCCTACAATATTTGTATTGTAACTAGTAACTACATCTAATCATCTTCCATTAAAGGCTCATGTCATAGCCAACAAGGCAAAAAGTGTAACATTTGTTTTATTCACTGAGTTCGTCGTTAATTTCTCATATTCACAATTTTATCGAAATGATTTCAATCATTTTTTATATTTTTTCCTCATTAGAAAGTTAATACTATCATTACTTCGTAAATACCTCAAAAGGTAGGTTTTTATTTTTAATTTTGTGATAAATATTGGGTATAAACAGAAGCAATATGATAATTTAAATCAAAGTCAATTTTAAAATGTTTAATAGTTTGGTTTATGTCATAGACTTATATACAGTGAAATCAAATAATAATTCTTTTTTAATGCAGAGCAAATTCACAATATTTAAGTGAAAGATTAATAAATATGCTCGAATGATTATTTTAATGCTTAAACTACTTTATTTGTTTTAAGATGACTTTACAAACATCTTACTAAAGCCATCATTTATTATTAAAGTTATCAACATGATATAATAAACATTGGCTTTAACAAAATGAAAAATGGTTAAATAATATATACAAAAAATTAAATATGTTAGATGAAGAAGAAGATGGAGCGCAAGGAGTTAAGGGAGGTTTTGATGATTTCCAAAACATCAGAATCAGCTAAGTAAGGAAAGCTTAATA
Organism: Penstemon barbatus; assembly: GCA_003313485.2. Taxonomy (NCBI): domain Eukaryota; kingdom Viridiplantae; phylum Streptophyta; class Magnoliopsida; order Lamiales; family Plantaginaceae; genus Penstemon; species Penstemon barbatus. Next base: position 49,492,197 of record CM064879.1, on the reverse strand, counting down.
AAATCCCTTAGAAGAATTTTGACCAAGGAAGAAGACAAATCAGAAGGGTCAAAATCTCATGGTCCAGAAGACTGTTGATCTGTTGCTGAAATTCGAAATCAGACTGGTAGTTTTTCAGCTGACTCAAATCAGATTAGTTCAACTTGAGATCAGCAGGGTATCTATCAGAAGGGTCATTTCGATCAGCAGAGTAGAAGGGATCAAAGAGTATGCCCAACGGTAATAAATGCACTTGGAGTAATAAATATTCCAAGAGAAGGGTATTAATGGCAAATGATTGAAGTTATTCTCCGATCAGCAGGGTGCATTTAATGCGACTAACATAATAGTACATCAGAGTGTAAAGAGCTACAGTTGCAGAGGACCGTTTTCAGAAAATGTGGATCAGTACTTGTAGGTTTGAAATTTTTCTCACTTTTCAACGGATAGATTTCAAATACAAGTATAAATAGAGCTAGATTCAAGAGTTAGAGACATACACAACAACTGAGATTCATTACGCGAAGCAGAATTTTTATAAGTCTCAAAAGCTCAAGAACAACTCACTCGTCTGCTGAAGTCATTTGTTGATAGAAACCGAAGTTGAAGTAAAAGAATACACATTTTCTGAGTGAACTTGTATAAGAGAGTGTTGTGAGGAGTGTAGATCCATCTTAGTGAGTGATCTAGCTTCTGAGAGTAGGACTTCTTTGTGATTTATTACTACGAACTTGTGGCTTATCATTTCTTGTAAAGCGCAAGCAGAGTATATTGTAAACTAAGTGTTTATAGTATAACCTAATATCTAAGTGACTTGGAAGAGTGGAATAAAAGATTTAATCCATATAACCACTATAAAATTCTGGTATTTTACATTTGCATAAGTTTTCTTGCATATTTTAAAAGATTTGAAAGGAATTTTAAACTGAGGATAAAATCTTTTAAGTTGACAAAGTTTACTAGTGAAAAACACTTTAATATCCGCTGCAAGTAATCTGGTTAAAAATTTTGATCTTACAGAAATCAGCTAAGTCACAATCAGAAGAGTGGTCAACTCTGCTGTTCAAAGCTTTGTGCGCGATCACTTTAGTCTGCTTACGATTTTTGATCAGCTTAGTCTGCTGACAGAAGAGTTAAAATATTTTAAGTCAAGAAATTTTCATAGGTCTATTCACCCCCTCCCTTCTAGACCTCATCTGACCACTTGAAACCAACAAAATATAAATGTTATGTTTTTTTAGCTCAATCTCAAACCCCGTGCTTTTGAATCCTGCTATTTATTCTTCTTCTTTTTTATTTCTAATTAAATTCCATTTAAATGTAGGTAGCAATGATTTTACAGGTGTGGATACTAACAATAGTAGCGGTGCATGAAACTGACGCATGGCCCTCATAAGCATTACACTTTATTTAGGGTGATTTACTCGGACCCCTGAGGTTTAGTCATATTATAAGAAATTTTCTGTCATCCCTTACAGAGTATTTTTTTAAACATTTTTACAAGTTGAAGGGAGTGTCCTTGTAAGATTTGTTAAATCATAGGGGGTGTCCTTGTAATTTCTGAAACTATAGAGGGTCCTTGTAATTTTTAAAAGTGAATAAACCAATTTTAATCAAATAAATGAACTTTAATATGATTCAAACTAGAATATAACTTGATATATATAATTGATTACGATTTTTTTAGAATTATTATTATTATTATTATTACTACTTCTACTACTACTATTATTACTACTACTACTACTACTACTATTATTATTATTATTATTATTATTTATTATTATTATTATTATCTCTATTACTATTATTATTATTATTATTATTATTATTATTATTATTATTATTATTATTATTATTATTATTATTATTATTATTACTATTATTATTATTACTATTACTATTTATTATTATTATTATTATTATTATTATTATTATTATTATTGATACTATCAATATTATTATTATTATTATTATTATTATTACTACTACTACTACTACTACTACTACTACTACTACTATTATTTATTTTATTATTTTTATTTTTATCCTGAATAATATTATTACTATTACTATTATCATTATCATTGTCATTATTATTAATTATTTTAATTATTATTAATATTATTATTTTTATTTTTCGTATTTGTATTTTTATTATTGTTACTATTATTATTAATAGTTTATAATAATTTATCATTATCATTATTATTATTATTGATTATTTATTTTGTATTTTTATTTTTATTATTGTTATTATCATTATTAATATGAGTCCCTAAGACTACTATGAAAGGGGAGGGGAAGGGAGGATTTATGCCCAAACGACTGAAGTTAGGCCTAAGGATATATGCCCTAAATGGCTAATTAAGAGCTTAAAGGTCATTGTTGCCATTTAATATTGTTGGTAAAATCAGTTTTAAGATTATCAAAACGTGAACACAAATCGAAACTAAAACAAACAAACCAATATGAACAGTAAAAGAAAACATAAATTAGAATGAACTTATCTCACAATTCTGTATAGTAAAAGAATTGATCCAACCAAATCGCAGAAAAAAAATATGCTTGCCTTGAAGTAATTATCGACCCACGTCATGTGCAATTGGGAATCACGAACACTTCTTCTAGGATAATTTGACTACAGAAATTCCTCCACTTCATAGTAGCAGAAATTCCACCTCGAAGATCACTCAGAAGCAAAAATTGACCCAGAGATATTTTTCCAGAAATGCTTTCGAAGGAGAGAGAACAGCGAGATGCTTTGTATTGGTGTTTATAGGTGCTGGGAAGCCTTTGGCCATTAAATCTAAACAAAAACGGCCCAATAAATGTGAATAAAACGTCTGAAACGTTTTTCTCAATTTAATTCCGTAACTGTAAAGTTGTAGCTGCATATTTAATCTTGAGACTGTTCAATTTCGGATTTCAAATTAATTAAAATTTTAATTCAAAATTCCTCCAGAAAGATAAGTCCGAGACGATTCGCCCAAACGCCCGAGCCGAGACCAGACCAAACCAGTCCAATCCAGATCAGAGCCGAGTCGGGTCGGGCGGGCGGCGGCGGCGCGCGTGTGGTGTATTCATATGACCCTCTTTGTAAAGACTTATATCAAGTATAAACACTTAAGTTCATATATACTAGTACACACAAATATAAAAAGTCAATGTGGGACAAATGAAGAGTTTGAAACTCTTCAACTCTTCAACTTTTATAATTTGTCAATTAGTCTTAGACCAATGTGGGACAAGCCCACATACAAATTATCTTATTTGAAATAATTGTTTTCCCCACTTTATATATATTTATCTATGGATTCCAACCTTTTAATTAGGTATCCATCCATAATATTACAACAATCCCCCACAAATCCATAGAAAAATAATCAATTAGGGTTACCGTAATGTGCTTTCAGCAATGGTACCTTTCGGTTTGAACCACTGCCTAGGTTATCCAACTTATGCTGCCACAGGGACAAATGGATCTAAGCCTTGAATTTGGACCTTGAAGTGGTAGCGTCCATTGGTAACAACACATTACTTGCTATGTGTTAATCTTTAGATTTGACACTATAGGCCATGTGTCCCGATCCTTTATCACGAATGTTGATTTAACCGGATTTCGTCGGGTTAATTGAATATCAGTGAATTTGTGATATCGGGGGGGGTTCTCGATATTTATATATATTTTATAGGGCTCCGTTACTTTATTCCGGATGGATCGTTTACCAAGAAAAGCAGTATTTAAGAACAAGAAGTAAAACCATAAAACAAAGCTAAAAACACACCGATATGGAGATCAAAAGCTATGAATAATGTTGAATCTTATTCAGTTGTGCTGTAGTAAGCAGTGTATAATTATGTATTCTTGGAGTTGAGGGATTTCGTAGTTGTCTAATACAAAGATTAACAAGGTATTTATACAATGCTAAACCTAGCGTTATAAGGAAATATAGTCCTAATAGGACTCGGCCCAAATATCCTTCATGGGTCCGGAGTATCGTCCTTAGATCGAAGAGAACCGCACTCGGCCTGGTCGATGAGATGATCTTTAAACAGCCTGATTTCGTCGATCAGATCTCAATGCCGTTAGTCGATGGTACAGTATGTAGGGTGCGAAATAGCCCCCATCAGTACTCCCTCACTTCTTCGAGCGTATAGATAAAAGAAGCTCGTAGAAGTAGATAGATCTCTACGACTGTTCGTTTTCTATGAATGGAGCCTCGTTAAAAACCTTACTTAAGAAAAAACCCTGTGGGAAAAAATCTTAAATAAGGAAAAGAGTGCTTCATATCATAGATAGTCGTTTTCTCTGTCCAGTTACGGATCGCCACGCGTCTATTCTGGAAGCTTTTCGTATCCTTCCATTTTTGGCGGGAATATGAGTAGCCGCAATAAGTTCGAAACGTCTTTTCTCATTTTCTTATAAATAGGTGACTCTTAAGTTCGCCATTCTTCTTTTATACTTCCCTACAATTCGTAGTTATTTCCTGCTTGGTCGTTCATCACGCTAAATTCTTCCTTTTATCGACCTTCATTTTCCGAGAACTAGAATACATGGCTTCTGCAAGAAGATCTTCTTCTAGAGAGATTGTCGCCCCCGATAATGAGGAGGAGTTGCATTCTAGTCAGTTGGGCGAACAATCTAGTGTAACTGACTTCGTCGTCCCTGTAGAGGATACCTTCAAGGTACGAATCCTTACTGACGCGGATGTGGCTGCCCGAACCAAAAAGGAGAAAGGTACTGTTCCTCAGATTTCTGAACCTATTGAGGATGTAGCTTGCGCATATACGGCGGAAACATTCCCGGAGGTTGTGAATAATTATACCAAATATTTTCCGGAAGGTTCTGAGATAATTCTTCCTTCTTCTACTGATAGGGTCACATCTCCCCCGGAGGGATGTCGAGCCTTTTATACGGCTCACTTCAATAGCGGACTCCGTCTTCCTTTGTCTCCCCTTTTTCTTGAAGTTTTGAAAACTTTTAGTGTGTGCTTGACACAGCTGGTCCCTAATTCCGTTGCTTTTGTAGTTTGCTTTTCTGTTTTGATGATCGCAAAGGGGTTTAAACCTTCTTTTCGTAATTTTACGCAACTTTTCCGCTTCAATATTTCTAGTTCTTCAAATCGTGGATACTTCTTCGCTAGTCAGCGACCTAGTCGAGCGATCTTTGACGCCCCTGTTTCCAGTAATCCTTCATGGAAATCTCATTTTTTCTTCGTTCGTCCTCCGTCTAATCTTTGCTTGGCGGACGGTTCGAGCGTGCCTTTTTCATGGGATCATGGTTCCCGTTGGATTCCGGGAGGTCGCTTACCGACAGGCGAACTGGTTCCCGATGATGCTAAGTTTATCGCTGATATCTTCGAAATGCGTGCAAACAAATATCAAAGTGCTCTTTTGATCGGGGAAGCTTTCCTTCGTAAGGCGGGGTTGAGTGTTCACAACTTTCCGATTAATTCATCATCTGAACATCTTGGTTAGTACTTTATTTTAGCCTGGCGTTGTCATGATACCGTTTATAGGGAAGGTAAATGACTTATGATCTATTTCTTTTTCAGCTGATATGGTAGAAAACTCTCGACACTCTTTGAAGGGAAAGATGGTGCTGTCGAAATCTTCTAAGTCTGCAGAGAACGCCCCTATTGAGCAGAGAGCGTCACGTAAAAGGAAGTTGGAGATATGTCATGAATCCGAGGAGGATAGAGAGGAATCTTCAGAATCTCCTCGTGAGCCCCCTATTCGTCAGGGCACAGGATCTGGTTACTCTCCTCTTCATCTTAGAACATCTTTGGGTGTTCGAGGATGTCGCACCTGGTCGATGCCTCATCCCACTAATAATCCAGTCGATAGAAAGAGGAGTTATTATGGACGCTCTGGCCAGGATCTTTCTTTAGTCGGAGAAAAACATCCAAAACCTACCCTTGTCGAAATGATCGAGGATCATTTAGAGGGAAAGAGGGCCGCTGGTTATTCCGAGAAGGACTCTCTTATACACGATGATAATGAAAATGCGATAGATAAGGCAACCCGTGTTCTTTTGTCTGGTGTTTTTACTCGGGATCTGAATAAACTTCTTTATAAGGATCCTCTGGAGAAATTCCAGCGAGCTTCCCTTTATGCTGAAAAGGTGATATCTCTTTCCTTTGATCATGCTAACAGATAATTTTAAGGGTCTTCCTCAATTTACTAATCCATCTCTTTTTTTTTCTCTCTTTGTTTGTTCAGACTAAGACGTGTCTTGCGTCCTACGCCTATGAAAATGCACTTTGGAAACAACAGTGTGAGTTCCTGGAGGAGAAGAATAAAGCTTTACTTCGTAAATCCTCCGGTTCAGAGGTTGGTCCCTCAACATCGTCTTCCGTTCCTGCCATAGAGACTCCTGCTACCGGGACTGAAGATCAAGAAATGATGAACAGGGTGATGGAGGTTTCTCGTGCTCAAGAGCAGGCCAACCAAATGGCTAGAAAGTTAGAGGAGTTCCAGTTACAGAGCACGGCTCGAATTAGTGAGCTCGAATCTCAAGTGTCGATCCTTGAAACTTCTCTAGAGGAGTATGAAAAGGATGTTCCACTCAGTGGACTTAGGGATCGATACGGTAGGAATCCCGATGAAAGAGTTGTTCGTGAATTCCTCGATTCTCCTGTGCATACGGCGTTGGTATATCGGATGGTTGGTCCTTTACTTGAAAATACTTTTAAGAAGGCGATTCATCAGCTGGTCGCTTTAGAGATGATCGATGACCGTCGAAAGGAGTATTTCAAGGCTGCTCATATTCGGCTGAATCGCCATGGTGAAGTTTATTCTCCTTCCGAGGTTCCAGATGTTGTCTATCAAGGTTTTCCTTTAGCTCATCTTGTCGAAGAATTTGGAAATCCATTGCCGATTCCTCCTTCTGATGTTAACGAGGAGCTCGATAAAACTTTTATCGATCCAGAAGACGAAGAAGAAGAAGAAGACGATATTGGCATGAGCGAGGACGCCGATAGTGATCAGAAAATTCCGGATAGCGACCAGACTTCTTGAAATAGTGATTTCTTTTTTGAAATAATCTTTGTAATTATCCACTCGTAGGTTTTAATTGTAACTTTTAGCTTTCCTTACTGTGTATGCTAAGTGCTTCATATTCTGACAGTCGTGTCTTTTCATATTCGCCGTAATAATTCAGACAAGTCATTTAATTTGCCGTAATCATTATATATGTGTCCTTTCAAATTCTAGCGTTTGCTCCGAGGTCAGTTTTTCTGTTTCGCGCCCTTTCTTTAGGTCTGTCGCGTCCTTTCGTGTAGTATAAATACGAAAGGTAAAAACTTGACTTGTTTTTACTGCTATACTCCTCTCTTAACAGAATACTCTTTCTTTAGCTAGTCGATAAATTTTCTCGATATCAATTTGTATTTTTCCATAATCCGACCATGAGCAACCTTTTTGGTAATACTTCGAAGCGACCATCCCGGGAGGGCGCTCGGGATAATAGATCCAAAAGATCTCGAAGAGATGGGCCGTCGATGGATCCTCCTCGTTCGTCCCAAAAAATTAGGTCGGAGATCGATACTGGTGTTATTGCTTCCGAACCTCTCTCCGTGGTAAACTCGTCGTTTCCAGAACCAATCTTTTCTGCTTCCACTCAAGTAGGAAGTATGCCTTCCCCTGGTCGGATCGCTTTTGGCGATATGTCCAACGAGGAACCGGCTTATAATATAGCTGTTAGTTCAAATGCTCCTTCCTTTGAGCACGTTTTCCATGGAGGGGATTTTACTATTTCCCTTCCTTTGTCTGTTTCTACTGCCCCAATCGCCAGCGGAGGGCAAACTGGCGATGATCTATTTGTCAATCCTTCCGTAACACAATCTATTGTGCAGGATTGTCCTGAATATTTGTTTCATGATACTACTGTAACGGCTACTTCTTTTGAATCGGGAGGACCTTCTGGAGATCGGACCACCAGAAGGTCTGGTCGTCGGACCGTTATTTCTGCTTCAGGCAAGGAGACCTCCGTTAGCCCCGATGAGAGGGGATCTCCTCGTCTGTTAGATGATCGATGTATCTTCGAGCAAGTCAAAGACATTATGTTGTCAGAGACTCCTCGTTCTGATGGTGTCCCTTCCAATAGCGAGTTGCCTGGCTCAGTTGAGCCTGATGCTTTGTCATGGGATCTGGGTTTAAGCACCATTCTACCTGGTGAGCTGAAAAAGCTTGAGGATGCCTCCAACGTACGCCTTGTTCAATCACTAGTGAAGATATGTGAACAGGTGGGCGAGTCTTTTCATTTTTTCATTTGTTTTAAGTTTTGACTTCCTTCTTACGTAAGGATTGATTTCTTTTTTCCAGGGTAAGTACTTTGCACTCCAGCTGGGTGTTCAAAATGATGAATTGCGGAGGAGTAAAGATGCTTATCGACGTCGTTTGGAATCGGAGTTGGCGAAGGTTGCTGGGCAGTCTCTGGAACTGCAGCTTGCCAATGATTCTCTGAAAAAATTGCAGGAGGAAAAGTCCGCTTGGGAGAAAGAGAAAAGTGACTTGGTTCAGGCTACTGCCTTAGCGGAGGAGTCTCAATGGCGGTCCTATGAGGAAGGATATGACGCTGGTTATCTAAAGCGTCAAGAAGAGTTGATGGCTTTTGCTGGCAATATGACTCCTCGGAAGGCTGTTTCTGGTAGTCGGCCTGCCGACCGTTCTTCTCAGTGACCTTTGCTCGTCCTGGCAGGCCTTGGACTGTCTCTTTTTTTTTTTTTTTTTTTTTTATGATTGCCCGACTTTTGAGCATTTATTTGGGCTGAAATTTTTGTAATGGGATAAGCTGTAAATTGGAAATCATTACCTTTTGTAGGCAGATTCTTGCCTTGATCAATCTTCTTCAGTAGACATATTCTGTTATTCTCGTTCTTCCTTTGTGTATCTATATGATGTTTGCTTCAGCAAATCAAATCTTTATACAATGTTTGCTTTTGCAAGTCAATTCTTTTGTTGATCAAATCCAGTATATTCCTTTGGTTTACACGCACTAGCATGTTTTACGTCGTAATTTAGACGTTAGTTTATTCATATCGATAATGCCTCTCATCTTGGTCGATGCTCAATCTAAGCCTTGTACTTTTGTCTTTTTGTGACTTAAATCTTATATAAAGAGGCCATTGTCACTTTGTTGAACTTCGTTTTTCTTTACGTCAACCTAAAGAAAAATGTCCATTTCAATCTTTCCCAAACCTTTATGTTTCCCACCATTAATTTTTGAACAATATGTTGCTTGGCTAGTGTACCATTATATCACTTTCTTGATATGGGAGGAATTGGAAAATTTAGGTGTTTTAGCCAGATCTACTCTGTTCAGACCTTCTTAAGCAATTCTTTGGTATGTTAGGCAGTTACGTCCTTGCTGTTTCGAATAAGGAGGACTATTCTCCTGATTTCTATGTCAGATATCTTGGACTCCACAGGAGTTTCTGTACAGTTTAGTCAATGGTCATCCATATGATGTATGAGGCAGTGACGTCCCTCGCATTGTGAAGGGTTTGGTCTTTTATCGAGCAAGTGTCCTTTTCGCTGTGATTTTAAAGCTTGTATGACTTCGTTTGTGGGTTCTAGGTTTTTGAAGCCATCGACCATGAAGTATGATCGTTCCGGTATGTCTGGTCCGGAGTTCTTTTAGGTTTGCTGGTGATCGCTTCGACCCCGAACCTCTTTTATTGCCGACTAGTTGAGGCGATTAGATAGTGCCGTTCCAACTTATTTGCATTTATTACGGGAGTCAAAGGGTCGTATCCATGTCCGTTGATCAAATCACTTTTTCTGCCGTTGGATTGGTTTAGATCTACCCCTATAAATAGGGGGGGTGCTTTATATGCTTCATTTGCAATTTCCCAAAAAGGATGGAGATCTCAGATTCCTTAGATTTTATTCTGCCCTCTGATCCCATTGTCTTCAAAAAATCACATTACTATGATTTGTTTATTCAAAATAGTGAAATCGTTCTCAGTCTTGTATTGACGGGTCCCATGTCAGCCCTACCTTGTATTGACGGGTCCCATGAGATCTCTGCATTGGTCTTCATCATGTTAGAGGTCCGTGGTTTCTTGTTTGCACATGGGGGGTTCATACTTGCCACTCACCCCTTCCCTTCGATGTCACCTCCGGAGTGACAAATTACGAGGGGTGGGCTGGTAAGTTTTATTCTTTACGACTCCTCGGAAGAGATGCTGCTTCAGAGTAAAAGTCTACCCCATTATACTAGCAGTATCTCGTTGTGGGTGAATGAGTATTGCCGGTTATCTGGCTAGTGATGCTCATTTCCTCTGGAAGAACATTTGATCTTTAGAGCCTGGCCGTCGAACCAAAGAAGTCGACCATCCTGAGCAGCATGCTTCTTAGGTGGTCTAATATAATCGACGAGGTACTAGGGAGGAGATTGGTGTTTCCGTGGACATTGTCGTGAAGATCGCCGATCTCGGAGGATCATCTTATTTAAATCATTGTAACGATCTTTAAGTAGCATGTAGATCTTTTGTAACGTGGGATTTTTGTATGTAACTGATTTGATGAATAAAATATTATTTTATCCTTCGCATCTTCCTTGTCGTTAATTCTGTCATAATTTATTTATGAGTAGCATTCTCCGAGTAGACGGTTTTACACTTAGTCTATCTTCAAAATTTCAAGAGTACAAATCGTTTAGATCGTTAGGAATAGAGCAAGGAGTTTTTATTGAGCGGATCAATGTTTACTCAACTTGTCGTAATTTAGACTTAGGTTTTTAACCCAAAAATCTTTTTGATCGTTGAATATTTAACGAGGAGTGTTTATTGAGCGGATCAATGTATACTCGACTCGTTTTTAATTTAGACTTAGGTTTTTAACCCAAAAGTCTGTTTGATATATCGAGGAGTTTATATTGAGCGGATCAATGTTTACTCGACTCGTTTTTGATTTAGACTTAGGTTTTTAGTGCCTGAAAGTCTTTTTTGATATAACGAGGAGTTTATATTGAGCGGATCAATGTTTACTCGACTCGTTTTTGATTTAGATTTAGGTTTTTAACCCGAAAAGTCTTTTTGATATATCGAGGAGTTTATATTGAGCGGATCAATGTTTACTCGACTCGTTTTTAATTTAGACTTATGTTTTTAACCCAAAAGTCTGTTTGATATATCGAGGAGTTTATATTGAGCGGATCAATGTTTACTCGACTCGTTTTTGATTTAGACTTAGGTTTTTAACCCGAAAAGTCTTTTTGATATATCGAGGAGTTTATATTGAGCGGATCAATGTTTACTCGACTCGTTTTTGATTTAGACTTAGGTTTTTAACCTAAAAGTCTTTTCGATATATCGAGGAGTTTATATTGAGCGGATCAATGTTTACTCGACTCGTTTGTAATTTAGATTTAGGTTTTTAACCCGAAAAGTCTTTTTGATCGATGATTTTGAGCGAGGAGTTTTTATTGAGCGGATCAATGTATACTCGACTCGTTTCGTTCTAACTTCTACCAATACGACAGTGCGATTCCAATGAATTTTAACCGATATAATCGATATATAGAAAATGCCAAAGAAATCTTTAATAATTGAACTGTAGGCTAAGGCCTTTATTACAAGGATTTGAAACTTGATAAAGTAAAAAGGAAGACGATGCAGTATAGTCTGCTAAAATTTATTTACCATAGTATCTTCTAAGGTTGACAGCATTCCAGGTTCTTGGTAAGGCTGTTCCATCCAAGTGTGCAATTTTGTACGAACCTTTCTTCCCTACACCAATGACAATGTAAGGTCCATCCCAATTTTGTTGTAACTTTCCCACATGCTTGGATACTTCTACCTTTTTCAAGACTAAGTCTCCTTCTTTGAAGGTTCGGATACGTACTTTTTGATTGTATGCTCTCTCCATATTAGCTTTAGTGGTTTGTAGGCGCACAGCAGCTTTATCTCTTAAAGCTTCTGTTAAATCAATGTCATTTTCTCTCAACTTTTCATTTTCTTGATCATCGAACATCTCTATTCTTGGCGTTGGGATTAGGGTTTCCACTGGGATAACCGCTTCCGACCCATATACCAAGCTAAATGGAGTTTCCCCAGTTGAGCTCCTGACTGTGGTCCGATTAGCCCATAGTACTCCTGGGAGTTCATCAAGCCATTTTCCTTTGGCAGCTCCTAATCTTTTTTCCAAAGATTTTATTATCTCTCGGTTTGCTACTTCAGTTTGTCCATTTGCTCGAGGATGTCCTACCGAGGTAAAATTTTGTTGAATTCCAAGTTTTGTACACCATTCTATTATCTGTTTTCCCGCGAATTGAGTTCCATTATCGGAGATAAGTATCCTTGGGATTCCGAATCGACAAACTATAAATTTCCATAGGAAGTTGATAACTTGGAATTGGGTTATTCGTGTGAGGGCGATGCATTCTATCCATTTGCTGAAGTATTCTACAACGACCAGGACATAGGATTTCTTAGATCTAGCTGCTGGGAATGGTCCCACGATGTCCATTCCCCATTGGTCGAATGGCCAACAAACTGGAATAGGGTGCATGTTTTCCGCTGGTCGATGACATATGTTAGCATGGATCTGGCAGTGATGACATTCTTGGACGTATTGAGCGGCATCTTTATTGATGGTTGGCCAATAGTAACCCGTCATGAGACATTTTAATGCCAATGCTCTTGATCCGCTGTGGTTTCCTGCATCCCCATCATGTATTTCTCGTAGTATATCTACGGTTTGCGATTCAGAGACGCATTTCAGAAGAATTCCTGATACCGATCTTCGGTAGAGTTTTCCTTCTATAAGTGTATACTTCGGAGCTCGATATCTTATTTTCCGAGCTTCATTTTGGTCAGGTGGTAGTTTTCCTTCTCGAAGATAGTCTATCATAGTGGTCATCCAGTTTTCTTCGGCCTCTTCGATTTCCATTATATCGACTACTGGTGTTTCATCGATGTCGATTGCTGGTGTATTAGAGATCAACCAGTTGATCACCCGTTCGGTCTTTCCGTCATAGGATCCTGTGAATCTTGACAGCTGGTCGGCCCATTTATTTTCCGAACGTGGGATGTTCTGGACACTGAAGCTTTCAAATTTCTCAGCTAGTGTTTTTACTTTGGCTAGGTATTTGACCATATTGAATTCTTTAGCTTCGTATAGGCCTTCAATTTGTCTTTGCACTAGTTCTGAATCAGTTAGTACTCTAAGACTTTTTATGTTGGCTTTGATCGCCATCTCCATTCCCGCAATCAACGCTTCATATTCAGCTTCATTGTTTGTTACGACGAAGTCCAATGTTATTGCGTAATTCAAATCTTCTTTATTTGGTCCGGTGAAATTGATTCCGGCGCCTCCTCCTTCTCGGCATGAAGCACCGTCGACATGCATTAACCAAGTTTGTTTTTCTACGATCAGGATATCGTCGTTGAGGCAATTCGACGATTCAGTTGTCTGCGTTGGAGTTTCTAGTATAAAATCAGCCAATACTTGAGCTTTTATGGCGATTCTTGGTTTGTACTCAATTTCGAACTGGCCTAGTTCGATCGCCCATTTAATTAGTCTTCCTGAGGCTTCCGGTTTTGCTAAGATTTGTCTTAGCGGTTGATTTGTCAAAACCACTATTCTATAGGTTAAAAAGTAAGGTCGAAGTTTCCGTGCAGCTACCACTAAGGCCAGCGTGAATTTCTCAATTTCCAAATAATTCTTCTCAGCTCCCTGCAATAATTTGCTTAGATAATAGACGGGCTTATGTTCTGAGTCTTCGACTTTAATTAGTACTGAACTAATTGCTACGTCGGAGATGGAGATGTACATATACAATGGTTCCCCTTCCGTTGGTTTTGCCAACATCGGAGGCGTTGTCAAATATTCTTTGAGTTGCTCGAAGGCCTGATCGCATTCTCCGGTCCAAACAAAGTTCTTTGCCTTTCGGAGAGTTTGGAAAAAAGGGAGGCTTTTGTATGCTGACTTTGATATGAATCTGTTTAATGCTACTATCTTCCCCACTAAGCTTTGTACTTGGGAGATGGTTTTGGGAGGTTTCATTTCAGTTATGGCTCGGATTTTTTCTGGGTTGGCTTCTATTCCGCGTTGGTGAACTAAATATCCCAAGAATTTTCCTGGTTTGACACCAAAGGTGCATTTTGCGGGGTTTAATTTCATACCATATTTTCTTAAGATCTGAAAACATCGATCGAGATGTTTTACGTGATCAGCTTCGTTCATACTTTTGACGAGCATGTCGTCAACGTAGACTTCCATCAGCTCTCCGATTAATTCTTTGAACATTAGGTTTACTAATCTTTGGTAAGTAGTTCCGGCATTTCTTAAGCCGAATGGCATTACTATGAAGCAATATACTCCCTGCTCGGTTACGAATGCAGTCTTTTCTTGGTCCCGCTCATCCATGTATATTTGATAAAACCCCTGAAAGGCGTCCATCATGCTAAATATAGCGAAGCCGGCGGTCGAATCGACCAATAGGTCGATCCTCGGGAGGGGATATGGGTCGCGCGGGCATAACTTGTTAAGATCAGTAAAATCATTACACATTCTCCATTTGTTGTCCTTTTTTTCCCCTTTTGCTACTAGGACAACATTACACAACCATTCAGAGAAGTGTATTTCTCGGATTTGTTTCACTTCAATCAATCTTTCTACCTCGGCCTTGATAATCTTATCTTTTACCGGTCCATGATTTCTCTTCTTCTGCCTGGCGGGTTTCGCCAAAGGATCTATTTTTAGGGAATGCTTGATTATTCGAGGATCGATTCCTTCAATGTTGTTTGCGCTCCAAGCGAAGACGTCGGCATTGTTTCTGAGGAAGTCGATTAACATTATTTCCCCTTCTTTGCTCAGTTCTGTACCTATTCTTCTTGTTTTAGACGAGTCCCCTTGTACAAGAATTATATCCTTATGTTCTGGAGGTTTTAATGATAAATCCAGCGGTTCCTTTCCTTTTTTATCTACTCGATCGGTACTTGGGATTTCAATTTTATTTCTGTTGAGATCTTCTTCGATCTTTCTTTTACTCGGAGTAATCGATTTTGGGTGTTGTTTCATAATTAAGGAAGTACTGTAGCAGTCCCAAGCCATGCAATGGTCGTTTGTTATTTCTCCGATGCCTCTATCGGTCGGAAACTTTATCTTCTGATGATAAGTAGAGACAACAGCTCGGAATAAATTGAGAGCTGGTCGTCCCAATATTGCGTTATAAGCGAAAGGGGTTTCTACCACTAGAAATTTTACTAGCTTCACTGTTCGGTGGGGTATTTTTCCGAGCGAAACGCTTAAGGTTATCGTTCCGCTAGGGATGATTTCGGACCCTCTCGAATCCTATTAATGGTGTAGCTACTTTCTGCAAGTTTGTCTGTCCCAAGTCCATTTGGGCTAAAACTTCTCGGGAGATGATATTGGCTGAGCTCCCATTATCGATCAGGATTCTCTTGACATTGTAGTTCGCTATTTCTAGCGAGATTACCATTGGGAAGTCGGGGTTATCCTCTTTTGCGTCCCAGACAATATTTTTAGGTGCTTCACCCTCGTTAAAGCTGATCGGCTGATCGTTTGATGGCCTGCTCTCCAAGGTCCAAATTTCTTTTGGGTATTTTGAGTTTCCAATTATGGATCGGGCTGTTCTTCGTCGGGCGTTACGACTATCTCCACCCGCGGGACCACCGGATATCGTATGGATAGTTCCATTGATTTGGTCGTGATTCGATTCATGAGTAGGTCGGCGTTCAGGTGACCTTCGATGAGAACTTCTCCTTTGATTACCGTCCCGAGGGCTTCTACTTCTTTCCCTCTTGCGATTATCTCGCTCTAAGTATTCGTCAAGCTTTCCTTGTTCGATTAATTTTTCAACTTCTCTCTTAAGGTGAAAACAATTTTCCGTTCGATGTCCATGTGCTCTATGGTACTTACAGTATTGATCGTAGTTTCGAGACCCTGGTCTCGGCTGCGCGATTTTCCTCGCCTCGGGAATCCAGTTATTTCTTTCTAGAACTTCCAATATTTCTTCCATTGGAGCATTTAACCTTGGGTGTTCTACATGATTCACCCTGCTTCTGATTGGTTGTTCAGGGTTTCTTGGTCTATGGTAGAAATTTGGTTGCCTATCTTGGTCGGCTTTGTTGTATTCCAATCGCTGGAAAACATTACCTCTCCTGGAAGATCGCTCGTAATCTAAAGATTTTTGGGCAGGAAACCTGTCATGCCGCTTGGAGCCTGAAGTTGTGGCTTTGTTTTTGTTTTTATCCTTAATGGAATTCATCTCTTCTTGGGTCATATATTTAGATGCCAAGCTCATAATGTCGGCAAACGTTCTCGGTTGTTTCCGACTGAGGGCGTTTCCAAACTGCCTATTTTTAGTGAGGTCGAAGAGGATAGAAATTATGTAATCGATATTCGGAGAATCGATTTTGAGTAATTCCACGTTGAATCTCGCCAACCAATTTCTTAGGGACTCTCCCTCTTGTTGGTGTATGGTTCCTAGGTAGCTCATCGGAAGTTTTTGTCTCTTCTGACTGGCAAACTGCTGCGTTAGTTTATTGCATAATTCTCGAAAACTGAATATAGAGTTGGCCGACTGTTTGGCAAACCAATCCAACGCGAGTCCTTCGAATGTCGTTACCATTAACTTGGCGGTGAATTCGGCGGAGTGGGCATATAAATTCATTATGTTCGTAAAGCTAAAGATATAATCGTCCGGGTCGGTGGTTCCATCATATCGGGGTAGTCTCCCCGGGACCTGTCCCGCGGATTGTGCCTCTTTTATTTCCCTGCAGAAAGGAGAGCAAGCCGCAAGGCTTTCCTGGAGTTCTGCAGTCCGGGCCCATGGGTTTTGAACAGATCGTAATCGTTGTTCGAGTCGCTCCTGTACCATCCTTTCAATTTCTCTTTCTGAGAATTGAGTCGCTCTCGGTCGATCTGGGATTGCATCATCTACATCATCTTCGATTGGGATGATCGTTCGTTCCTTCGATCCGCTGCGACCCGCTTGTGGTAGTCTTCGACCAGGTCTTCTTCGAGGACGGTTATCGGAGGGTTTAGAATTGACCTGCTGTGGGCTGTGTAGCGAGCGTCGCTCACTTGCTGGGCTGTCAGCTTGTTGAGAGGTCCGTTCGTTTGGCCTTGGCATTCCTGGCGCAGGAGTTCTCCTGGGAGCCGTAACGTTTCGAGGAATTTGGTCTAAAACTAGCAATTCTTCTGGAGAGAGTGATTTGAAGAGCATTGCTATTTGTCTCAGTTTTTCCTGAGTGCCTGGGAGAGGAACGGGTATTTCGGGAACTTCCGGTTCTTCTTGTATTGCACCGGTAAGACCTCCTTGGTGTTCCTGCTGACGGGAACGGGTATCTGGGAGATTTTCATTGGTGTTGGGAACGTTGTTATCGTTGTTGTCTTGTGGATCTTCCGATGTGTTATGGCCGGTGGTTGTATTGCTTCTCGCTCCAACACGAGCGCTTTTCCTTGGGCGAGCCATGTGTCAATCGAATAATTAACCTAGCCCCTCGGTGGGCGCCAACTGATTTAACCGGATTTCGTCTGGTTAATTGAATATCAGTGAATTTGTGATATCGGGGGGGTTCTCGATATTTATATATATTTTATAGGGCTCCGTTACTTTATTCCGGATGGATCGTTTACCAAGAAAAGCAGTATTTAAGAACAAGAAGTAAAACCACAAAACAAAGCTAAAAACACACCGATATGGAGATCAAAAGCTATGAATAATGTTGAATCTTATTCAGTTGTGCTGTAGTAAGCAGTGTATAATTATGTATTCTTGGAGTTGAGGGATTTCGTAGTTGTCTAATACAAAGATTAACAAGGTATTTATACAATGCTAAACCTAGCGTTATAAGGAAATATAGTCCTAATAGGACTCGGCCCAAATATCCTTCATGGGTCCGGAGTATCGTCCTTAGATCGAAGAGAACCGCACTCGGCCTGGTCGATGAGATGATCTTTAAACAGCCTGATTTCGTCGATCAGATCTCAATGCCGTTAGTCGATGGTACAGTATGTAGGGTGCGAAATAGCCCCCATCAAATGTTATCTGAGGAATAACCCTATTTCCTCTAGTCGCGGCCAAACAACTACATTCACACAGTTGAGCGTCTCAGGATGTACTGCTAGCATCCCGTCTTACAGACTTGACCTCATTCAGTGTTAATACACTTACTAGATTAGCAGTAGTCAGCCTGGATTTATGTACTAAGGACAAGTCAAGTCCTTTAGTTAAAGGGTCAGCCACATTGTCTTTAGTACCAACAAAGTCAACGACTATGACCCTATCAGACACAAGTTCCCTTATAGACTTTAGTCAAACTTGGATGTGTCTCTTGGTCTTTTGATTATATTTTTGGCTTTTAATCTTTGCAATCGTGGTTTGAGAATCACAATGCACTACGACTGCTGGAAGAGGCAAGCTAACCATGGGTAATTGGATCAATAACCCATGTAGTCATTCAGCTTCAGTCCATGTCGTGTCTAAAGCACATAATTCGGCCTCAAATGTAGACCAAGTCACCAAGGTTTGCTTGGTTGACATCCAGGAGACAGCGCCCCCACCAAGGGTAAAAACGTACCCCGTACACCCATAGCTTTCGGAGTTCTTGGCTATCTAGCTAGCGTCACTATACCCTTCAAGTTGTTGGTCCCAAGTGGTCAGATGAGGTCTAGAGGGGGGGGGGGGTGAATAGACCTCTAAAAATTTTAGACTTAAAAACTTTTTACTCTTCTGTCAGCAGACTAAGCTGATGAAGAACAGTAAGATGACTATGCTGATCGTGAACAAATCTTGAACAGCAGAGTGACCACTCTTCTTACAGTTTACTTAGCTGATTTCAGTGAAAATCAGTTTTATCAAGAGTATACTTGCAGCGGATGTTTGAAAGTGTTTTTCACAAGTAGACTAAGTCCTTAAAAAGATTTTATCCCCAGTTTTAAAACTCCTTATAAAATCTTTTGATAATTCAAAGTGTAAACTTATGCAATTTCAAAATATGCAAGAAAACTTAAATGCAAGAATAAACACCAAGAATTTTTATAGTGGTTATATGGATAAAAATCCTTTAGTCCACTCTTCCAGATCACTTAGATTCTGGGTTATACTATAATCACAAAGATTACAATATTTCTCCACTTATACCCAAACAACTAATGAGAAGGCTATAAGCTCACAATAGGAAATCACAAAGAAGACCTATCCTCTGAAGTTAAATCATTCACAAAGATGGATTTAAACTTCTCACAACACTCAGCTAATACAAATTCACTCAGATTGTATTTTTCTGTTTTCTTCAACTGGGTTTCTGTCAACAGATGACTTCTACCAGACGAGTGAGCTGTTCGAGCTTCTTGAGACTTAGAAAAATTTCTGCTTCGAATGCGAAATCTCAGATGTTGTTGTGTTTGTCTCTCTCTTCGAAATCAGCTCTATTTATACTTGAATTTGAAAATATGACCGTTGAAGGAAATCACAATTCAAATCCATAGTCTTTAGCCCGATTCAGAACGGCTCCCTGCTACAGTCCTTTTTCTGCTGTACTTTCCTGTAGCAGCATTAAATGCACTCTGCTGATCTGAGAGTTTTCTTCAATCATTTGCCATTACTACCCTTCTCTTCCAGCATTTATTACACTCGGTGCATTTATTACCGTTGGACTAATCTCTTGATCTCTTCTACTCTGCTGATCGAAGCAACTCTGCTGATCAAATATTGAACTAATCTGATTTGAGTCAGCTGATGACCTACCCTTCTGTTCGCTGTTTCAGCATGAGATCACTAGTCTTCTGGGCTTTGAACTTTGAACTCTTCTGATGTCTTCTTTTACTTGTTCAAAATTATTCTAAGGGAACTAAGCTTTCCATACTTAGCTGATTTTGACGTTTTGGAAATCATCAAAACCATCCCTTAACTTTTTATCTTCTTTGCACTTCATCTTCATCTTCATCCAACAATTTCCCCCTTTTTGATGATGACAAAACTTCAGCTAAGTACCTGTACCTAAACTAAAGTTTTGATCCTCAAAAATTTCTGAGATAGAAATAGTCTGTTGGATTTCAAACTTGAACATTTTTATATATTCTGAAAGGATTAGATTTAACAAGTTTAATCAGATAAGATGTGCAAAAATAAAAGATTACAAGGAAATAAACATAAGCAGACTAAACAAGACTAGTCTTCTATCTTGTCTTCTTCAATTTCCTTGTTCTCTTCTTCTTCTTCAGCAGGTTTGGAAGTCTCAGCTTCCAACTCCTCAGAGAATTTCTGTTTTAACAGCTCTAACTTCTTCTTTTTGACATCAGGGTCAAGCTGTTCTTCAGCTGAGTCCTTAGCAGCAGCTATTTCTTTGTCAGACTTGGCTTTTGCTTCAGCTTTAGTCTCTTCAGCTTCACCTTCTTCTTCTGTGATCTTCTTATCTGTTGATCTGCTTGTGACTTCATTTGCTTCATCATTCTTTTCATTTTCAGCAGATTCTTCCAGTACTTCAATTCCTTCTCTTTCAGCATTTTCTTCTTCATCAGAAGGTACCTTATCTTCCCTTTCTTCCCTTAGTACCCTATCTTCCCCCTTTTTGTCTTCATCAGCAGGGTTGATTGGATATTTTGGTAAGACTGGGGTGATCTGAAGTGAATCACATAGAAGCTTGATGTTCTCTTCTAAAGCATCCAGTTGGGCTTGTTGTCTCAGTTGATTGGCTTCAAATTCATCCATTCTTTTAAGAACAACTTCACCTTGGTCACCTAGCTGAATTTGGGTTGCAAGAATCCAATCAGCAGATGCCTTGAAGTCTTTCATCACATTATCCAAGGTTTCATCCTTAGCTTGGATGGCCACTTCAACTGTTTCTGTAATGTCTCTCCAACCATCAACTTTACTTTGAGTTCGTCTTCTGAGCATATCCAAATCTTGACAAATAGATTGGACATTCTGAGCAGTATCTTCTATCAGTTGGGTTGGAACAGCAGCAGCTTTTTGAGTTGGTTGACTTACAGCAGCCAACACATCTGCAGTTAACTTCTCTTGCATTTCCTTCATTGATTTTGAGATCATTTGCTGAATTGAATCCAACAAAGATGTTTGTTGTAAGCTTTGAGAAGTAGAGTCAGTTGCAGATGGAATTTGAGGCAAGGCAAGAGTTGCCTCTTCAGTAGTCTGATCTGCTGCTTGAATTAGCTCTTTTGCAGTCTGATTTGCTGAACCATGATCTTACCGAATTTCGTACGTGATGTTCGTGCGTAGTGTGATCGATCGAATGCTTAACAATAGATATAGAAGATCAATATTATTGTATTCAAGTGGTTCATTTACAACATTACAATGATTCGGAGTCCTATTCGAGCCCTATTGAATGCCGTACAAGCTAGAGGGCGAAATACATATTAAAGGTCCTAAACCTATATTCCGAGCGGTAGCTTCGAGTAGGGAGCACCTGGGAAGTTGTGTCGTCGTCATAAATGCATGGGGTATTTATAATGACAGTGATGGGCTTCTTAGGCCCGCTGGACTGGTCTTGGGGCCGGCCCACCCGAGGTAATCGACCTCCAATGGTTGGGAACCTGCAACACATATTGAGTCTTTAAGTTCGATGCTCATCATGGGTAAGATGCCGGTTTCTCGAGCTGCAGGGGATCCAAAATTTCCCTTATCAATACTCCCCCACTTCTTGAGCGTAAGTGGAGCTTATGCTCGAAGAAGTATGAGCTGTTTCGAACGTTGGTTGGGATGAGACGTCTTATGAACAGATTTCAGGTATGCCTCGTTAAAAACCTAACTCGGAAAAACCCGTTAGGGATAAAAACCGAGCTAGGGAAAAAGAGTGCATACACTTAGAACCGATGTTATAAAGTTATTTTGACGTCGAAATTGTCGCAGGCCCTCTCTTTTGATTGTAGCGAGGTAAACTTTTTATAAATGTCTCCTTTCTAAACTCGGGCTTCGTGCTTCAATTTATGAAAGTTAAGGGTGTGTAACTGCAAATTCTAGGAAAGTAACTTAGGCTTTTTACCCTAGGGCAGCTCAACCGTCGTGGTTATTCGTGGATCATTTTGCAATTTTACGTTTTTGACCCCGTATTTATATACTGGCTTGCTGGAGAAATCACTCTCAGTTTAAGTATTTTCCTTGAGCTCGAAGCTTCTAAGTCGAATAAAAACGGTTACTTCCGCATAATAGTTTTCTTTTAAGCCATAATGTCTAGTTCCCGTGGCACGAAGGGTAAAAATAAGGTTGGGACCAGCAAGGAGTCCGATCCTCTTCTCAAACTGGTTGATAACTATGAAGATGGGGAGTTTCTTTCGGAGGACGAAGACGTCGAAGTTTCTGGAGACCTTGAAGAGAATGTCGTAGAGAAGCACAGCCTTGGAGATGGCGCCTTCGTCAGGATTCTCAAACCCACTGTTCACCTAGCCAGCAATACTACTAGTAGGACAGAACTTGCCGCTCAAGATACCTCGTGTGGCTTCTTCAAGAAGGATCAGGCTCGTCTCGAGGCTGAGTTCGGGAAGTACCTTCTGGAAGGTTTTTCTATTGTCGTCCCGTCATATTTGATCGCGCGACCGAACCCCCTCCTGGATGTCAAGCTTTCTATGAGGAACAATTTCCCTACGGTTTGCGCATTCCTTTTATTCCTTTAATTCGAAAAGTTCTGACCTCCTTTTCGCTCTGCCCATCTCAACTTCTCCCACATTCTGTCGCATATCTTGTTGCTTTTAGTGTTTTGATGGAGGCTAAAAATGAAGAAGCCTCTTTCAGTAATTTTTGGCAAGTGTTTGGATTGAAATGGGGTAGAGGTTCAAATATTGGTTTTGTCTCCGTTACACCGCGGTCGAAAAAGTTTTTTCTTACTACCGTATCGTCGGAGAAGAGTAAGGGATGGAAAAGGAAGTTCTTTTTCGTGAAAGGGCCCGATATTCCCGTATCTGAGGGTAGTTCGAAGACCAGACCTTATCGCTGGGACGGCGCGAGCACTTGGGTACATGGTCAACGGAAAATTAGGGAGAGACTTAATCATCGTCTTTCCGATACACTCCTAGAGCAACTACAGTCTGACCCGTATCGAACCATGTCTTTAGTTCAGGAGGGTGTTCTACGTCTGGCCGGGTTGAGTTCGTGCGTCTATTCCATCCTGCCAGTCGAACCTGTTCAACCGTCGTCTACTGGTTTTATTGGAGGGTCAACCTCACTATTAGGTGGCCGCTCTGCTAGCGCCACTTCATCTCGCGCGCCTGTTTCCTTGAGTATATTCCTTAATTTTGTTCGTTAGATCATTTTCCTTTCTCTTTTCCCAACTAAATGTTCTTGTTATTTTATCAGGTCGGGTTGTAGAGAGACTCCGGAAGTCCAACCTCGGGAAAGTCGGGACATTTTTATCTAATCCCGTACCTCCTTCGTTGAGTTCGGAAAGAGAAACGGACGTAAATTTGAGCGTGGGGCCAATCGACACACGGGCGATTCTCTCAGATTTAAGGGCCGTTGGCAATATGGGATCTACGAATCCAGCTACAGCGGGTCCTCTTCGAAGCCTATTTTCTCCCGATCTTAGCATTCTCTCCTCTGTTGGCTACAGCCAGCATTCCTGGAATCGAATTTTGGGCGTGCGTGAATTCGAGAAATTACAAGGTCAAAAAAGGAATGCTGGTGATCTTGGTCCTTCCCGAAGAGTAAAACCTTTTGGCGTAAGTTCTGATTCCGTCCCTTGTCGCGAGGGTCGATCCGAACCGGACGTGGCGGATTTTATGAATGAACACTTTTGTGGCGGAAGGGCTGCTGGATACCCCGAAGACGGGACTATCCAGTCGGATCCGCACTTGAGTGGAGAGAATGAATTCGATAAAGCCACCAGAATTTTTATGGCTAGTCGATTCAGACGCGACATGTTGCTCCAAACCGTGAAAGGTGATTTCGAGCTTCTGAGCGACTTTTCAAGATCATACCACGAGGTAAGAATCCTTCTCTCTAGTTTCTTCTATTTTCAATTTTCCTTAGCGTTTTACCTATGATAGAAAACTTTTCGCAGATCGGAGATATGTACGGTGTCCTGATTTACCGTTTGTCTCTGTTAGAGCAAGAGTCTCAGGATGCTCATGATGCATATGCGCAGATTCTCGAAGACAATCAGATCCTTCGAACCCAACTGGAGACTTGTCAGCAAGAGCTAACGAAAGTAAAAGGAGAATTGTCGGCGAAGAAGACATATTCCCCTTCCGTCGAGAAAGAGCTATTATCGGTGGTTGCAGACAAAAGTGTGCTCGAGGAAGAGCTTAAGAAAATCAAGATTGAGCTTGAACAGACTAAACTAGATTCCGCTCGCGCATATTCCCAGGGAGCAGAGGAGGCCGAGATTCCGGCCATAAGGGGTTTCCTCCAATCTCCGATTTTCGATCCCTTAGTGCGAATGAGGGTAGGAGAGTTTTTGCAAACTAATTTTTATAAGTCTGTTCAACAGCTGATTTCTGCCGAGATAATTCCTGATAAAATGGAAGAATATCTTCCGTTCATGAATCCTTTGAAGAATGCTGAAGGGAAAGATTACAAGGCTTCGTCATTGCCCGTGAAAGTTGACTGGCAAAGTCACCGTTTCGCACCTCTGGTGGCGGAGTTCGGTGTTCCGATGCCTAATCCTGATCTTCTTGAACGGAGCTCGGGCGATCTTGCTTCTTCTTCAGGGCAAAATGAGGATAGATCGAATAACCATGAAGAAGCTGACGGTAGCCAGAACTTCGAATTTTAGCGCATTGCAAATGATCATAGTCTCCTAGTTAGGGATTTGTTATGTACATAAGAGATATTATGGAACCAAACTTGTCTTTTTTTGTAGTCGAGTCCTTCTGATTCGTAATTGATCATGCTGTTACTAAACAGTAGCGAAACATAATTTTGCTAATTCGATATCCTTCGTACTCCAGTGCTCGGCATTTATTCTTTTTAAAGTTAGCTATTGAGGATTGCGTCGATTCCCCTACCGTCGTCCCTAGTCACGGCGTCTATAAATATAATGATACCCTTAGGTTATTTCATACAACTTATTCACTAACTGAGATCGGAGCCCTTTACTTAACTATCGAGTTTTATCAACTTATTTTATCGAACGATATGGAAGACATATACGGCAAGACCATAGATCCTAGGACGTTGTTCGGAGGTTCGAAATTGAAGACCTCTTCTAAAGAAACAAAACCATCAAAAGAGGCAAAACCCTCTAAATCTTCCTCGAAAAATACTGCATCTTCTCCTGAGGCTCCCAAAGGTGGGGAGACTAAGAAAGAAAAGAAGGAGAAAAAAGCTACTTCAAAACAGATCAGGGGTAGTAGTAGCAAATCTATCTTGGATGAGGAGCTTGAGGCGGAGTTCGAGCGTTCAAGTGGAGAGCCAGCTACTCAGAATGCTCCTGTCGTTTCTTCGGGCAAGAGACCCTACTCCGATGGGCTCACTTCCCTCGAAGCTTTGAAGAACCTTGTTATCGGGAACCAGCCCTCTCCTGTCGATCCTTCGATTAATAAAAAACCTAAGCTGGATGTTGGCGAAGACACTGCTTTTTCGAAGGCCGATATTTCCGTTGAGTCTTCGAAGACCGTTGAGTCTTCGAAAACCGATGATCCGTCTGGAAATCCTGTTAAGCCCATTGTTTCCGAGCCTCACACTGAATCCGCTGTCCCTAGGACTAGTCTCTCCCCGGCTGCATCCGAGGATCCGGAGGGTAATTTGCTACAGCTCAAGCTTGATTCTGCTGTAACTGAACCGTCCAAAGAGAGGACCCTCGAAGAAGTGTACCAATCAGGGTTGCACTACCTTTTTCAAGTGATTCTCTTCCTTCCCTCCTCCTTTTTCCTCTTTTTTTTTTTTTTTTTTTTTTTTTTTTTTTTTTTTGCTGGTCAGAAGAAAACCGAAACTTTGGCGATTCTAACAATTCTTGAATATCTGATAGGCCGGGCAGGATCTCACCGAGCTCAAGGAACTTACCGAGCAGGAGGCAAACCGAAATACTGCTGTTCTTGAGGAGCTGGAGAAGAAGAAAACCGAACTTGACCAAGTTTTAAAGGAGAAGCATGTCTTAGAAGAAGCTAAGGCTGCTGTGGACCATGGAGAAGAGATTCACAAAAATTTGGTCGAAGAGCTGGAGAAACTTAAGGCTCTTCATGAGCAGGAGAAGAAGGAATCCGAGCTTCGTGAGAAGGAAGCTTATGAGCGTGGTTATGCAGCTCGTAGTACTGAGTTTCGAAAAATTCTTTCTGATAACAAACTCATATAGCTGTTTATTGTTTCTGCCGCGGTATTTTTATGTATTTTCGAGTAACTTCTTGGTCGTTGATTGTAATGAACTGCATTTACTCTATGATCGTATAATTTCCTTTTCTGCTTGATGCGTGCAACTTTATCTATGCTGCTTCTTACTGTTCGAATGAAAAATTACGGGCAAGCCTTTCGATCCTAGTGATAGTACTTTGTATGCAGTATTCTATGATAGCATAATCTTTTTGTTTCCCGCTTAATTTCTCGGGGGGTGTAACAGTCTTTTGATCTTGACCGTTTCTTTAGTTTTCTGGTAGCCGTTGGATTTTTGAGAATAGTATCTATAAATGGGGCTCTCTGTTTTGCATTCTTACAATATTTTTCGATAACAGATTCCTTCGATCGTGCTGATTAGAGTTTCTGATTGCATGACTCAATATCTCGAATTTCGGGTTAGGAGTTATTTTGCATATCACAGTAAATTTTATACTTCAATCTCGACTACGGTATCTGCAGGCGAACGCTATTTCAACCTTGAAGACCAATAAGCTTTATTGTTTACCATCCACGACCTCAATGGCCCATGGCCTTTTTGGGGTTTAGGGAGGCTCTGGCGTCAAGTTTTTCGAGGGTATGACGCCATTCGCTAGGCTTTCTTTTGAAGAAGTTTTGGGTGGTGCTTCTAAGATTAACGTCCTTCGTAAAATGTCCACGTTTTTCTTGGGGGAGTATTGCCTTTCTCCTTTTCGAAGAAGTACGACCATGGTCGAAGACTTGTTGGTTCGATAGGCATCTCCTGGTCGAGTAAGGACATTATCGTTCGTCGAAAATTTTATAGGATTGTCTAGCTATGAAATTCCTCTCTCGTTCCTGCCCGTATAAATAGATCTTTCTTTTTCCGTGTACTCATAACTTGTAAAAGGTACTTAGTATCGAAGGATTGGCCTTATGCGTAGTTGTAGTTGATGCCTCTGTAACTTGTAATCGATAGATATGTCGGGTTCGGAGTATAGTAATTTCGTCGACTTTTACTTATCCTTGGTCTAATTATTGATAATGCTTTCTTTACAAGCTGTATCTTGACTTCTTTATGATTTTTCTTTGATAATTGGAATTGAGACAAAGATGAATTTGGATAAGAATGAACTCGAGTGGAATAATTTTGACATTTTCTTCACTTTTCTTCCGAAACAGTTTATGTAATTTCGGGAATCGTAACGGTCGGCGCATTTATTGCTTATATCTCGGCCGTTGGTACCATCAAATCTGAGTCGTTAATTGCTCTTTCTTTTCACTATATATAGTTCTGTAGTTACCTTCAAATTTTACATTTCAGTAACAATTCTGATCGGCTCTATGATTGAGATTTTACTCTTTCTAGCCACCATGTTTCGTTTGCTATCTTTGATCGAACTGTTCGAAGTTCTCCTTCGAACTATTTTTAAATTTCGCTATCTCCTGATGACAACTTTATTCGACTAGGGTATCGACAGGCGAAAATAATTGCGACTGGGGTACCGGCAGGCGACCAGCTCTCTTTGATTCCAAGTCTTTGAGGCGGGCTCGACTTCCTGTACTCTGATCTCTATCCAGTCGGGATAGTGGGTCTACTGCTGGAGGAGTTTTCCTGCACTCGATCTCCACGTCTTCGAGGCTGCTTTCAAAATTATTACCTCCAACTGGAGTTGCTTCTCTGTCTCTTGACTCGGGAATATGGTGACTATCTTGCGCGGAAGGACTGGATGAAGAGTAGAAGCGATGCATTCTTGTCTTCCTCGCTCGAGCATTTATAGGGATAGCTTTCTGTAATAGGATTGTAAAAATTTTCGGATCAGCTCAGATTCTACTGTAATCGTTCCTATGTAACTCATCTTTTGAAAGTTAACGAATGAATATTTTTCCACAATGTCTTCTGTTTTGATTTCAATCTTCATAATTCGCAATTCTAATAAGATAATCTCGAATGACCACTTTAGATTTTTGCTTCGACCTTTGCTACTCGGGTTTTTGATCGACCGCGTTTGGCTCTTCAAAAGAACAGAAGCGAACTTTAACCATTGTATTCCTTCGCTGATCGAAGAACTTCCCGAAAGATAATAGAAATCAGGTTTTGATAATATTTTCACCGAGATTGATAATACTGCTGATAATGATAGTCGATAACTCTGGCTAACTTCGAGCTTCTTAGAGAATTTTCACTATTTGCAGCTGATAATGACGTAACATTCCATCAGAAAATTTATAAACATACGTCTTAGATCGAGTTTCGATTGCATAGAATTTTCATCGAAAGCAATAATAATGCAAATATTGATAACCTCCGTAGTATTCGTCCTTTCCAGAAGGAATTTTTGAATAATTTCGACCTGAGGGGTAGAGCGATAGCTTACAATCTTAGGCATTTCAGAGCATTTTTAGCCCGAGGGTTTTTAGCAGAGGCTTTTACCCATTTCGATAATCTCGATCTAAGGGGCATAGCAACGGCTTTCACCCTTAGTCGTTTCAGAGCATTTTTAGCCCGAGGGTCATAGCAGAGGCTTTCACCCATTTTGATAATTTTCGATCTAATGGGCATAGCAACGGCTTTCACCCTTAGTCGTTTTCAGAGCATTTTTAGCCCTAGGGTCATAGCAGAGGCTTTCACCCATTTTGATAATTTTCGATCTAAGGGGCATAGCAACGGCTTTCACCCTTAGTCGTTTTCAGAGCATTTTTAGCCCTAGGGTCATAGCAGAGGCTTTCACCCATTTTGATAATTTTCGATCTAAGGGGCATAGCAACGGCTTTCACCCTTAGTCGTTTTCAGAGCATTTTTAGCCCTAGGGTCATAGCAGAGGCTTTCACCCATTTTGATAATTTTCGATCTAAGGGGCATAGCAACGGCTTTCACCCTTAGTCGTTTTCAGAGCATTTTTAGCCCTAGGGTCATAGCAGAGGCTTTCACCCATTTTGATAATTTTCGATCTAAGGGGCATAGCAACGGCTTTCACCCTTAGTCGTTTTCAGAGCATTTTTAGCCCTAGGGTCATAGCAGAGGCTTTCACCCATTTTGATAATTTTCGATCTAAGGGGCATAGCAACGGCTTTCACCCTTAGTCGTTTTCAGAGCATTTTTAGCCCTAGGGTCATAGCAGAGGCTTTCACCCATTTTGATAATTTTCGACCTAAGGGGCATAGCAATGACTTTCACCCTTAGTCGTTTTCAGAGCATTTTTAGCCCTAGGGTCGTCACCCATTTTTATTTTTCGATCCAAGGGGCGTTGCAACGTCTTTCACCCTTGGTCGATTTTCGAGGGTCATAGCAGAGGCTTTCACCCTTACATAATAGTAGACTGAGATCAGTACAGATAGAATAATAGAGATCGATAATATCAAGGAGGGATGAACGAATATGAATATTGAGGAGATTAGCTTCCATTGAATATATAACTCTGATCGAAATAAATTTTGATGAGAAAATAGTCTTCTGCAATTATGGAGAAACAGGCAGTAGTGAATAGCCCTAGATTTTAAATAATCCTTATGCCTTTGTCCAGAAAATTCTTTGTTTGTAGGTTCCCCATTTTGATAAGCTTGATTTTTTCAAAACGGTTCCTGTTTTACCGGGAATCGCAACGGTCGACAAATCTTGTCCGCTCACTTTGCGAATTATACGCCGTTGGATTCTTTTCTGTTTTTGGCTATAAAAAGGCTGGCATATTGTTGAAATTATCTCATTCGTTGCATCGAGAATTTTTCTATCTGGTCATGGTAGTCAAGACGATTATTCGATTAATTCTACTGTTTGAGTTCGGACTTCGAACAATTTTTAAGCGGAACAGTCTTCGAGCGGAAGAAAAATTACAGCAACCACGCTTAGAATATCGACAGGCAAACGCGGTCTCCATCTTGAAAGCCAATATGCCAGATGCATTTAGGAAGACGTTCTGGCGGGAGAACGATTCAGAATGTAACTACCCGATAATTTGGGCGTTCTCCCTTTCATCTTCGGAAGATTGTAGATAAAGTTAGAAGCCTGCGGGTCCTAAGGATATTCCGTGCTCGGAGCCAAATTATCCCGAGTAAACGATAGGACGGGAGACCGAAAGTTTTATAGGATTGTAATAACCTACTGATGTAATGCAAAGACTTATGCTATGTTCGATATGTATTTTCCCACTTCTTGTAATTTTTCGAGATAATATAAATACATTTCCTCTACGTTTTGTTGATAATATCAAATATAACTAGATAAAAGTTTATCTTTCATAATTCCATCTTGACCTTCTAATATTGATCAAGAAATAATCGAATACCACTTGCATGAGTGGATAATATATAAATATTTTAGCAGACCTGAAATTGATAAGGGAAACGAGGCCATAAATCTTTATCACTGCTGAATTTCCATAATTGCATAACTTCCAGGTCGAGAATTCTGTTCGACTGAACCGATTATATTTCTTCTCAGTTGGCAGCGTAAAAGCATAATAATAAATACTTGAGTGTAAAAACATGTGAATAAACCGGATATGAATCCGACATGCCATCCTTCAATAATAATGTTATGAATACGTCGTAACTGTTCGATATTTAGAATGTTGCGATTCTTCTAAACTCCCCATTGAACCGCGTGTCCTTCGTTACCAAACAGGGCCCTATTTCTTGGGAAATGTAACGGTCCTTCCATTTAATGCGGACATCCGAATCGCACATAATATGTTATCTGGGCCGTTGATTTTAAATCCCTTACCTCTATAAATAGGTCCCTTTGTGTATACAACACTTCTTGCTTGTTTCCCTTATGCTCCTTCCGATCACCATGGGTCGAGTTTTAGATTTGATTCGTATTTTCTCCCCGATCAAAGAATTTGAGATAAGACTCAGAACCCTGTTCTTCGATCTCAGCTCCCTTAACATAAGCATTTTCGCTTAGAATATCGACAGGCAAAAGAAATGGCGCCTAGAATACCGGCAGGCAACCTGTTTTCCCAGACATATCTTGTCTGTGACGGGTTTGAGCTCCGGTGTTCTGGTGCAGTACCTGATCGGACAGCTGGTTACTCCGAGAGGAATTCTTTAAATCTGAGGCACCAGCTTCCTCGAGGGCTTTCTTACGAGATAGTTCCTTCGAGTTCCTTTGGAGCGCCTCTGCGGGGATAACCCTTTGCTGCTCCGGTTCGAATTATTCTGCAAACAATGATTGAGCGTCTCAATCATTGTTAACAGATGAAGATCTAAGGTCACTCCGAAGCCTTGGAGTGGAGCTGCGAGCCGGCCTTTAACCTGTTCGAAGACGGCTGTGCGAGAGGTGGCGAGTGATCGCCAATAAAGCTAGCTGCTGAGTTCTGCATCTGGGGCGACCTTGGGAACGAAGACCGAGTATACAATAATATAGAATTTCCTCATAAAATTTGTAATAGGGTAGGAGTGATTGTACTGTATTTCTTGAGCTCGAATTATATTCGAAGCTTTACTTTGTAACTTGTTTGAAGATTTTTAATGATAAAGCTTCATTTCTGATCGAATTTTGTTACTCGAATTCCGTTATCAGTCGAAATATTGGCCAATATATTATCCATTAGTTCGAGATTTTATGTAATCGGTTGCAGATATTTAACCAATCAACTTATCCCGACCAATTTTGAGATAAACACGAATAGCCGATAAATAATATATAGAGATTACGCAAATGATCTTTTAAATAATTGATCCGAAAACTTTGTCTTTGAGGTTAATAAACACGAAGATCGGAAAAATAAATTCCGATCGTCAATAATAATCTGCAACTTCATAGATCTTCTAAGCCTTCGACGATACCTGCTGAACTTCTTATTCGCTCCTAAAAATGGATTCCCCGTGGAAAATAAATCCATTGAAGAAATAAATGAGCTGTGCGATCATAGGCTTGATCATTATCCTTAAGCTTGGAAAAACTATCATATAGGTCTTCTTTCTTCATCCCTGAAATGACGAACCCCGCGATGGTCGAAGGATTCGCCTTGGATAGTGAATAACGGAGTTTCGGATTAGTAAAACTTCCAGCTGACATACATATTCCTCCTCGTAGTAGGCATATTTCGTACGTGATGTTCGTGCGTAGTGTGATCGATCGAATGCTTAACAATAGATATAGAAGATCAATATTATTGTATTCAAGTGGTTCATTTACAACATTACAATGATTCGGAGTCCTATTCGAGCCCTATTGAATGCCGTACAAGCTAGAGGGCGAAATACATATTAAAGGTCCTAAACCTATATTCCGAGCGGTAGCTTCGAGTAGGGAGCACCTGGGAAGTTGTGTCGTCGTCATAAATGCATGGGGTATTTATAATGACAGTGATGGGCTTCTTAGGCCCGCTGGACTGGTCTTGGGGCCGGCCCACCCGAGGTAATCGACCTCCAATGGTTGGGAACCTGCAACACATATTGAGTCTTTAAGTTCGATGCTCATCATGGGTAAGATGCCGGTTTCTCGAGCTGCAGGGGATCCAAAATTTCCCTTATCAAACCAGAAGCAATCTCTTCTTCTTTGGTTTCATCGGCTTGACCAGGAGTGCTTTCCTTCTCCTTGGTCTGATCATCTTGCTCAGCAGCAGCCTCCTTTTCCATAATCTGATCAGCTGGAATAGTTTCTTCTCCCTTTGGTCATCAGCTGGTTCAGACTTGTCATCCTTTTCTTTGTTCTGATCAGTGGGGTCAGGTGTACCCTCTTTCTCTTTTTGTTGATCAGGAACATCAGACGATCTTTCTTTTTCTTTGGTTTCATCCTTAGAAACAGAAGTGTCTTCTTTCTTCTTTTCTTCATCAGCAGGTGGCTCAACTTTCTTAACAGTTTCAACTGTTTTCATCAAACCTGCATTGTCTACAGTAGACCTGTGAGAAATCCAAGTAAAATTATCAATTGGAATGAATGGTGAGATTGGATCCTCAGGTAACTCTTCATATGGCCTTATATTAGGACCATAGACAATCTGTTTCAAACTAGGAAGAGGAATCATTGTGCTTGGTTGCCCCTTCATCTTTCTAGTCTTTTTGGCCCAAGTTTCCATTGTCTGGGAAACTGCCAGTTTCATGGATCTTTCCTTGAGGTCTTCATCATCAGTAAACTCCTCAGGAACAGATTCATAGATTTTCTTTGCTTCTGCCTTCACCACATGACTGATCCTCAGTCTTAGTCTGTCCAGAAAGAACTCTGAGTCTAGTGCTTGAGTAAGAGAACCTGTCTCAAGCCACTTCATTACCCAGGCTTCTTCATCAACAAAGATCTTCCAGTTTGCAATCTGGTCTTTACTCTTTGTCAGATGATAGTCTCTCCATCTATTGTATCTGATCTTTTCTCTGTTGAACATCGTCAGACGAGTAATTCTTTCATTCTCAGCATCCAACCTTTTGATGAACTCATCAAAAGCATCAGGGTCATCTTTGACAATTTCCAGTGCCAGTTTGACTTCTTCTCTTCTTTTGGGTTGAATTGCTGGAGTAGGCATAGCTGGTATAGGTTTGGTGGGATCTCTCTGTTCACCTATGACAATTCCACCAGTATGCTTAGGACCATGAGAGTCCTTAGCACTTGCCTCAATAGCAGCAGCTAACTCAGCTGCTTCTATAGCATCCCTTTGTTCTTGAGTCATCTTACTGGCTTCTTCTGTTGGGTTTGTGCCTCGATTGTCAATACAACAGAGTGCAGAATTTAAAATTTTTCAAGACACACCCACAGTCCCATAAATAAAGTCTCCATATTATGTATACGAAAAGCAAGAAACGAACGCAAGCATAAATAAAACATAGGGGGTTAATCGAAATTACCTCACCACAGCTCGGTGGTGGTTACCTCTAGGCTTCATGTTCGATTCACAATATAGTGATCCAAGTGTCTCACCTCCAGAATGTATCCACACCAACTGGATTGTAGCAACACTTCCAAGTCGTAGGCTAAGAACTGGAACTTGAAAGTTTGTCAACAAAGGTACTTCTGAACTTGATCAGGACTTTGATCTAGGTTCGGGTTTGGAGATCAACTGGAAGAAGACCAAACACGCAGGGCTTATGCGGCTGGATTTGGTTCGGCCAAGCTTGGATCGGCCAGGTTAGGTTCGGCCGAGCTAGGATGGGCGACTAGGGTTCGGGGCGAAATAGTTTGGGGCGGATATGCAATTTCTAAAACTTATTTTCGAAAATCAGATTTTTCTCTCAAAAATCGGCTATAACTTTCTCTCAAAAGTTTTGCAGAGTTTTCTCTCAAAAGTTTTCAGTCTCAATCTTTTTTGAATGAAGAGAGGAGAAGAAGTATTTATAGGAGAAGAGTCCTACTCCTATAAGATATCTTCTTCCTTGTCTATCAAATCTTTTCTTCCTTATCTAATTAGGAATCTAAGATTTGATATATCTCTTCTTGCTTATCTTCCAAGATTAAAAACTTCCTTTTCCTTATCTTCAAAAAATCGCCCCCTATCACTTCTATTTGTGATAATTACAAATCGACCCCTTTGTCATTTAATTGGCTAATCCGAAAAATTACCAATTAAATTTATTCTTCCAACTTAATTAATTAACCACTTTAATTAATTTCATAATTAATCAGATAACCCTTAATTAATTAATTGAACATTAATTAATTAAATATCTAATTAATAATCTCTTACTTGAATTAATGCTTTAATTCAATAACTTTGATTTAACAACTTTAAATCTTTCACATTTCCCTTAATGACTGTCACTGTCCAATTGTATTGTGTGTGACCCTCTGGGTTCACCATCAATTGGCAGTAGGCCCACGACTCTCGTGATTTAATTAACGAGCAATTAAATGCTCCGATCAACTTTAAACTATCTTTAATTGACCACTCCAGAATTAATTTCCTTATTAATTCAGGAGTACCTACACTTCATGGTCGATGTCTAGCCACAAGCCCATGAAGCCCAACTTCAGGTGAATTGATATTTGTGAACCTCACCTATTATAACTGCCATGTACATACGGTCCTTCCATGACTGATTTCCCGACCGAGACCTAGGGTGTGTGAATTGATCGGCACCTCTAATTATCTCGATTCTGTACTTTCTAATTCAGGATAGTAATTCCAGTGTGACTGCTAAATTTGGAAGTCCCTTCCAAATTCGTCACTGACCGTGGCCACGGGTTTCTCGGAACTATTATCGAAGAACGTACAGGAAATTCTCCCACCTTATCAGGATGAGTCGATGGATCCTTTCTTAGTACTAACCACTCGCGTACACTTCCGTACGCACCCAACTTAGGCATGTTATGACCAAGCTAAGTGGCCTATACCTAAATCAAAGTACGCACTTTCATGCACCGAATTCGCCCTAGCACTTCAAGTCTAAGGACTAAATCGTACACTATTATAATCCTTGAGAAACATCCCATCACCGATATGCGACATGCGCTTCCACAATGGGTTTCTCTGTTCGGGTCGTTCGATGCATTCGATCCTCTATCAAACCACCTAGTCATATGCACTGGCCTCAAATGCCTTGTTCATGAAACTACAACAAATTCACTCCATGTGAATCATGCATAATCGTACAAGTCTTGACGATTCATTCGATACCCCGTCTCGATATGAATCTATGACTTGGAACGTTTTCGAGATCACGACCTTTGAGACTCTTTCATGATAAGTGCACTCAGTACTGAAGTGTATAGTCCCATAGTCTATTGTGAACTCAGGATTTCATCCAATCGCTTAGATATGTTCGCGAGAGATGAAGTTGGCCATTGTTTAATTCACGTACTATGAATAAACGGGCGTATTAATTATAAACCATAAGAAGATAGTCCTCAAACAAGCTAATTCAGATTGGCTTGCCGGGTACTATTCTATCAATCTCCCACTTGCCCTAAAGCCAATCACAACATTTCTAAGACCCATCTATACCAAGATGTCCCTTGAACCATTTGTGAAAGAGCTTCATTAGTGGATCTGTTAAGTTGTCTTGTTGAGATGACGTAGTACTTTTACTCGTCTCAACTACCTATGATTTTTTCAGTCATTTGGTTTTGTGTTTAGATTCTTGATGAGATCTCGATTTTCTTTCATTGAGCAATAGCTTTGTTTAAATCGGTTAGGATTATAACAAGATTTCGTCATGCTAGGTAATTCATCCAATGGATGAATGTTTTCTCATCTAAACACCTTTTGTGTGTGTGCAGCATCACAATGGTGCTTTTATTCTGATTGAGTTGGCAATGGTATACTATTGGAATTTCTTCCAATATACCTCTGCTCCATCGAAACAGAATAAATCATCCACTTTTGACTTTGAAAATCTCGAATTAATAAATCCTTCGAGTTTCAATTCTCCACTATTACCATAGACCAGCAACATATCCTCTAATTATCTTCGAGGATTGCTTTATGGTAGTCCAGTGTCCTTGACTGGAGTTTGACTTATCAGTAGCTCGTGAAATATCAGAGCTTTTGATGAGTCAGGTCATGTACAAGACTTTGCATGCTACATGCAATCCAAACGCTTAAGCATAAGGCTTCTTGAGACAATTTTTTCTTTACTTATTAAATGCAGGGCATTCACATTAAATAAGACAGAGAAATTCATATCTCTATGGAATTGATCATTTCTTGGATTTTCCATATAGTCTTTGTACTTAGATTTGTGAATTTCAACATCTACTTTTCTTTATCTACTTTAGATACGTATCGCCAGTACGTGAGATGCAATTCCAAATCTATTCATGGAGAATTGCGTGATTAACACGCTTTCGTCTGTGCTTCTCTGATATTCTTATATCAATCTTGATGTATAGAACATCTTCTTGTTACTTTTCGAACTCAATTGTACTCCCACTGATCCTTTTGCACAAATGGAATCCATATGCCTTTTGACAATTCAACATTCTTGATTGACTTATCAAGTTGCATGTTCCAATTCGGAAAAAGTCATAGATTGACCTTTGGATTTGAATAGAGATCATCTCATCAATTGTGAGATGCAGAATCCATTTCCAATAGTCATATCTCGGTAGTCAACAACCACCTTTCTATGGCTAATAGTTTCAAAATGGGTTTTGACGTTTTAAATGGAGAGAAGGTATTTTCATAGATCTTTTAAAGGACTTTTGAATAATCACCTATCGCCATTTAGCGAGTCAAACTTATCACTTTGAATCTTATGGCTTCATGCCATATCCCTTGATTTATGTCTAAACATATTTTTCTTTGTAATCTTGGATTAAATATCTAATCACTCAATTTCGTAAAATGGAATTGTGAGTTCCTTACGAATTTGATTAGATTACTAAGAATTTGTGCAAAAATCGGTTCATTGGGTTTCGGGGTTTACTCCCACTATTTGTGGGGATGGGTCCAATGTCTTTTGGACTTCATCAAGTTTTTATGACATTCCCTTATTTCCTTTGACAAAAGATTCGTCAACATAGGAATAAGCTACTCACGAGATACTTTCGTTTCTCGTTGTCATAGAACAGGTATCCAATGGATTTCTTTGGATACCCCACAAATATTTGTATGAATCGGATCTACCATCGAATTTCTCATACATGGGTATTCTCTCATTTCATAAATGATTTGGTAGTGTAAGAACTTTCTTTGGAAGGCACTACACCAAGTTTCTTGAAGAGTCAGGAGAGGCTATCCCCTTAATGTGAATGAAGGAAGTTTAGCAAGATCATAGTTGTGAATCGAACTAGGTTCGACCCCCTTCTTGATTTGCTTCATGAGAATTCTATTCTCGTTTTAGATAATCGTGGAATTAATTGCTTATGTTTCAGCAAGCTTGATTAGATCAAAAGTGCTTTCGTCATAATGCATTTAGTTGCTTCATTTCCAAGACGTCTGTTGAATTGCTTCAATAGTCTCAGAATTGTACTTCAATTATGACACATATACTTTGACGATTAAGAAATCGTAAGTATATCTGAAGTAACGTTTTTTCTTGAACTAGTGCTTTTAGTTCTTCCACGTTTGTCCTAATGGATTGAATCCATTCGGTTGAATTGTTTGGAATGCTAAATATTCCATTAATTTCGGTTATCATTCCTTCAAGATTTGAAAGTTATGAATTTATCCAAGTTCCTTATTTCAAGAACAATAGAAAAAAGCTTCCCTTTCGTATCTATCTTCAGGAAGAATGTCCAAAAAGAACATTTCAATCGTGGACGATTATTTTGCCACGTTTTTCGATTCAGCATATAGTTTTTCGTAGTTTTGATTTGTTTATCATTGTATTTATTTCTATGCTTTAAAGCATCAATATTTGTACAAAGTTAAATAGCTTTAATTAAATAAATTCCATTCTCAATGGTAAAGCAATAATGTCTTGTACAAAAAATTTGAAATAAAATCTCAAAGACAAACTAAAACTAAAGACTTATGCTAATACGAAAAACTAATATCTCTTTATGCAAAGTTCTAGGTCTAGATAGTCCTTGACCCAATCCCTGAAGCGATTCTCCCTTATCTCTCTATGCATTGATTGCATCCTCCTTTTAAGGAATTTCTTCCTTTTAGGTCGAGAGGGAACACCATCATCACCTGCAAACACTTTTACAGACATGAAAGTTCTATCAGATGTCTTACATCATAAAGAATTTAACAGGTGTATAACTTAAAAGTCATACCATTGTTAATTCTGTTCAGGAATTTCTTTCTAGCATAATCCTTCATTTGTTCTTCGTAGTCACATATATGGCAGCCCCACTCATATAGACCATATCCAAGTAGATGGACATCCTCATATTTGTCTAACAACTGATGCAAGTGTTTTGTTTCAATTCCATCAAACGGAATATCACAATGTTGCAAGAAATGATCGAAGTCTTCAGACAAGCCATTGAGAGTAATGGTTATCTCATCTTCTTTAGATATTCGAGTTCCAAACTTTCTGAGTCGTTTGAACATCTTGGCTAAGTAAGAACAATATTCTCTAACATTGTCAAACTCATCCATGTTTGTCTCATAGAGTGAATAGCTCATAATGTTCCCCAAAGTTTGTTCGGTTTGAAAACGTAACACAACTTGTTTGAATGGGACAGTGGATGGTGAATGGCTAACAAAAATAGACAACATATAAGCAGACATGTTTAACATTAATACTTATAATTAACGAAATTTGGACTTTTTATCGAAAAAGTTCTCCCACTATTTTATCGAAACTGTGACCCCTTCTAGTTTCGGGAAATTCTATTTCCTAGTAGGTCTTGACGTCCCAGCAGCAATTAATTGTACCCACGACTCGTGGCCATACAATTAATTCCCTAGGTAGGTATACATATTACCAATTGTGTCTACCACACAACCTTCAAGCTATTTTGCCTCGTTTTTCGCATTTATCTAGCACTGCTACATCATAAATGTTACTACGCGTTTAAGTCTGACCCATTAATCGTGATAAGCAATGGGCCCGGTCGTGAACTCCCCGTAACTAGTTATCGGTCGA
The DNA here is from genome assembly GCA_003313485.2 of Penstemon barbatus. Lineage (NCBI taxonomy): Eukaryota > Viridiplantae > Streptophyta > Magnoliopsida > Lamiales > Plantaginaceae > Penstemon > Penstemon barbatus. Next base: position 49,452,587 of record CM064879.1, on the reverse strand, counting down.
TATTCACATCCCGACCAATCCCTACCCTTGTCGTATTTAGTTAAAAATAGGAATCGAGGAATTTCGTGTATTGCCCCTTTCTTCGACTCGGGTGCCAGACTCTGGATCACCTTTATCGATAAGTAGACAACTCACACTAGTCCCTATTAATGGAAGGCTTGGATCTATAAAACTTCATTTTATAGTTTACCCAATATGACTTAATATTTGTTCGAGAGGGGATTTTCGGTTTTGAAAGTTTGAAGAAACTCTCCTCGAGATCTCACCGTTTCAATTATGCTTTATCTTTTATTACGATCTAGATACTAGCGCGCATACACACAAGCAATCATAAATCGACAAAAAAATAAAAGCCATACAAGCCTAACATTCATGCTACCACAATATGTTTTCGATCGGGAGCCTCCTATGCAGGCCATCATCGAGCCAGTGATGTTGGCCCTATTGGTCAATCTAAAGGGGTTCAAACAAGCCTATGCTATTACACAATGTACCACGCATACGCGGCCTTCAATTCTTCATGGGCTCCCACCTTGCTTGTAAACGGGCCTCCATCCTAGACTAGGAAAGCAGTAAAGCCCTATTCTATTACAAAGGCTCAAAGTGGCCCAAAACAATAACAGGCTCGCAGGCCCAATAAAACCAAACATTAAATTAAACCAATCACATCTACCCTAAGGTCAAGGCTCGGCGCGATCGAAAACCACGTAAACAGTTCACGTTGAGCAAGAAACATGTAAACATCTTTTACTTTCTTTCTTAATTTTAAAACTACCTTTTAAAACTAACTTCCTATTGATTTCTTACTTTTAGTCACTACTAATTATGACAAGAAAAATTCTCGGATAAACAAAACAAGTTTTCTGTTTTAAAACAGATCCGGATTTTCAACTTTTGAAAAACTGCAGTTCGGCCCCTGTACTTTCGGAAATTGCACTTTTAACCCCAAAACTTTTGAAAAGTTACAAAACACCCCAAAACAGTTTTCGGACAGAAGGACCAGAAAATAAAAATTTTGGATCCAGAAAATATTTCGAATTGCAAACTGACCCCTGAAATTTCGGAAATTACAAAATAGCCCATAAATTTTCGAAATTGCAAAATGGTCCAAAAACCCGTGCGATCAGAATTTCATAATCAGCCCATAAATTTCTAAAATTTCCAGAAACAGAAAATTAATTTTCAGCCCTAATTTTCAAGATTTGCGATTATTGCAAAATAGTCCTGATTTTTCGAAAAACTATAAAAACGCCACAGATCTGAAAAAGCAGTTTTACCCAATTATAGATCCAGTCATAACAAGTAAGAATCAATCGACAGAACATAATTCTAAAGTGTTTTCATACACATAATCAAACATATACGATAAACACATTATGTTCAGGCTTTTACGTATAATAAGTATGGAGTTGGCTCTGATACCACTGTTGGGTTTGTGCCTCGATTGTCAATACAACAGAGTGCGGAATTTAAAATTTTTCAAGACACACCCACAGTCCCATAAATAAAGTCTCCATATTATGTATACGAAAAGCAAGAAACGAACGCAAGCATAAATAAAACATAGGGGGTTAATCGAAATTACCTCACCACAGCTCGGTGGTGGTTACCTCCAGGCTTCATGTTCGATTCACAATATAGTGATCCAAGTGTCTCACCTCCAGAATGTATCCACACCAACTGGATTGTAGCAACACTTCCAAGTCGTAGGCTAAGAACTGGAACTTGAAAGTTTGTCAACAAAGGTACTTCTGAACTTGATCAGGACTTTGATCTAGGTTCGGGTTTGGAGATCAACTGGAAGAAGACCAAACACGCAGGGCTTATGCGGCTGGATTTGGTTCGGCCAAGCTTGGATCGGCCAGGTTAGGTTCGGCCGAGCTAGGATGGGCGACTAGGGTTAGGGGCGAAATAGTTTGGGGCGGATATGCAATTTCTGAAACTTATTTTCGAAAATCAGATTTTTTCTCTCAAAAATCGGTTATAACTTTCTCTCAAAAGTTTTGCAGAGTTTTCTCTCAAAAATTTTCAGTCTCATTCTCTTCTCTCTAAATGAAGAGAGGAGAAGAAGTATTTATAGGAGAAGAGTCCTACTCCTATAAGATATCTTCTTCCTTGTCTATCAAATCTTTTCTTCCTTATCTAATTAGGAATCTAAGATTTGATATATCTCTTCTTGCTTGTCTTCCAAGATTAAAAACTTCCTTTTCCTTATCTTCAAAAAATCGCCCCCTATCACTTCTATTTGTGATAATTACAAATCGACCCCTTTGTCATTTAATTGGCTAATCCGAAAAATTACCAATTAAATTTATTCTTCCAACTTAATTAATTAACCACTTTAATTAATTTCATAATTAATCAGATAACCCTTAATTAATTAATTGAACATTAATTAATTAAATATCTAATTAATAATCTCTTACTTGAATTAATGCTTTAATTCAATAACTTTGATTTAACAACTTTAAATCTTTCACATTTCCCTTAATGACTGTCACTGTCCAATTGTATTGTGTGTGACCCTCTGGGTTCACCATCAATTGGCAGTAGGCCCACGACTTTCGTGATTTAATTAACGAGCAATTAAATGCTCCGATCAACTTTAAACTATCTTTAATTGACCACTCCAGAATTAATTTCCTTATTAATTCAGGAGTACCTACACTTCATGGTCGATGTCTAGCCACAAGCCCATGAAGCCCAACTTCAGGTGAATTGATATTTGTGAACCTCACCTATTATAACTGCCATGTACATACGGTCCTTCCATGACTGATTTCCCGACCGAGACCTAGGGTGTGTGAATTGATCGGCACATCTAATTATCTCGATTCTGTACTTTCTAATTCAGGATAGTAATTCCAGTGTGACTGCTAAATTTGGAAGTCCCTTCCAAATTCGTCACTGACCGTGGCCACGGGTTTCTCGGAACTATTATCGAAGAACGTACAGGAAATTCTCCCACCTTATCAGGATGAGTCGATGGATCCTTTCTTAGTACTAACCACTCGCGTACACTTCCGTACGCACCCAACTTAGGCATGTTATGACCAAGCTAAGTGGCCTATACCTAAATCAAAGTACGCACTTTCACGCACCGAATTCGCCCTAGCACTTCAAGTCTAAGGACTAAATCATACACTATTATAATCCTTGAGAAACATCCCATCACCGATATGCGACATGCGCTTCCACAATGGGTTTCTCTGTTCGGGTCGTTCGATGCATTCGATCCTCTATCGAACCACCTAGTCATATGCACTGGCCTCAAATGCCTTGTTCATGAAACTACAACAAATTCACTCCATGTGAATCATGCATAATCGTACAAGTCTTGACGATTCATTCGATACCCCGTCTCGATATGAATCTATGACTTGGAACGTTTTCGAGATCACGACCTTTGAGACTGTTTCATGATAAGTGCACTCAGTACTGAAGTGTATAGTCCCATAGTCTATTGTGAACTCAGGATTTCATCCAATCGCTTAGATAGGTTCGCGAGAGATGAAGTTGGCCATTGTTTAATTCACGTACTATGAATAAACGGGCGTATTAATTATAAACCATAAGAAGATAGTCCTCAAACAAGCTAATTTAGATTGGCTTGCCGGGTACTATTCTATCAATCTCCCACTTGCCCTAAAGCCAATCACAACATTTCTAAGACCCGTCTATACCAAGATGTCCCTTGAACCATTTGTGAAAGAGCTTCATTAGTGGATCTGTTAAGTTGTCTTGTTGAGATGACGTAGTACTTTTACTCGTCTCAACTACCTATGATTTTTTCAATCATTTGGTTTTGTGTTTAGATTCTTGATGAGATCTCAATTTTCTTTCATTGAGCAATAGCTTTGTTTAAATCGGTTAGGATTATAACAAGCTTTCGTCATGCTAGGTAATTCATCCAATGGATGAATGTTTTCTCATCTAAACACCTTTTGTGTGTGTGCAGCATCACAATGGTGCTTTTATTCTGATTGAGTTGGCAATGGTATACTATTGGAGTTTCTTCCAATATACCTCTGCTCCATCGAAACAGAATAAATCATCAACTTTTGACTTTGAAAATCTCGAATTAATAAATCCTTCGAGTATCAATTCTCCACTATTACCATAGACCAGCAACATATCCTTTAATTATCTTCGAGGATTGCTTTATGGTAGTCCAGTGTCCTTGACTGGAGTTTGACTTATCAGTAGCTCGTGAAATATCAGAGCTTTTGATGAGTCAGGTCATGTACAAGAC
>CM064879.1:49299172-49370207 GCA_003313485.2 Penstemon barbatus | reverse complement strand
GAAAAGACTGCTGAATCTAAATTTGAAGACACTAAAGTACTGGAGGAATCTGCTGCTGAAGATGAAAATGCTGATAAAGATAATGAAGGCACTAGCAGACCAGTAGATCAGCTAATTGCAGAAGAAGAAGAGGAAGCTGATAAAACTGAAGCTGAAGAAACTCCTAAGGAAACAGCAAAGACTGATAAAGAAATTGCTGCTACTAAGGACTCAGCTGAAGAACAGCTTAATCCTGATGTTAAGCAAAAGAAGATGGAGCTGTTAAAACAAAAATTCTTCAAGGAATTAGAAGCAGAGACTTCCAAATCTAAAGAAGAAGAAAAAGAGGACAAGCAAGAAGACAAAGCCGAAGACTAGTCTAGTCTAGGTTACTTATACTTGAAATCCTTGCAATTTTTTTGCACATCTCATCTGATTGAACTTGTAATATGTAATATTTTCAAAATCTATAAAAGTTCAAGTTTGAATCCAATAAACTATTTCTATCTCAGAAATTTTTGAGGAACAACACTTTAGTTTAGGTACAGGTACTTAGCTGAAGTTTTGTCATCATCAAAAAGGGGGAAATTGTTGGATGAAGATGAAGATGAAGTGCAAAGAAGATAAGAAGATAAGGGAAGGTTTTGATGATTTCCAAAACGTCAAAATCAGCTATGTATGGAAAGCTTAGCTCCCTTAGAAGAATTTTGAACAAGGAAAGAAGACATCAGAAGAGTTCAAAATTTAAAGCCCAGAAGACTACTGATCTCATGCTGAAACAGCAATCAGAAGGGTAGACCATCAGCTGACTCAAATCAGATTAGTTCAGTGTTTGATCAGCAGAGTATCTATCAGCAAGGTTGCATCGATCAGCAAAGTAGAAGAGATCATGAGATAGTTCAACGGTAATAAATGCACTTGGTGAAATTAATGCTGCAAGAGAAGGGTAGTAATGGCAAATGATTGAAAAATATTCTCGGATCAGCATGGTGCATTTAATGCAGCTACAGGAAAGTACAGCAGAAAAAGTACTGTAGCAGGGAGCCGTTCTGAATTTGGGCTAAGACTATGGATTTTAATTGTGATTTGCTTCAACGGTCATATTTTCAAATCCAAGTATAAATAGAGCTGATTTCGAAGAGAGAGACACACAACAACATTCTGAGATTTCGTTTTTGAAGCAGAAATTTTTTAAGTCTCAAGAAGCTCGAACAGCTCACTCGTCTGGTGAAGTCATCTGTTGACAGAAGCCAAGTTGAAGAAAATAGAAAATACATTCTGAGTGAATTTGTATTAGCTGAGTGTTGTGCAAAGTTTAAATCCGTCTTTGTGAGTGATTTAACTTCAGAGGATAGGTTTTCTGAGTGATTTCCTATTGCGAGCTTACAGTCTTTTCATTTGTTGTTTAGGTGTAAGTGGAGATATATTGTAAACTTTGTGTTTATAGTATAACCCAGAATCTAAGTGATCTGGAAGAGTGGACTAAAGGATTTTTATCCATATAACCACTATAAAAATTATTTGTGTTGTTTGCATTTAAGTTTTCTTGCATACTTCAAAATTGCATAAGTAAACACTTTGAATTGTTTTAAAGATTTTAAAGGAGTTTTTAACTGAGGATAAAATCTTTTAAAAGACTTAGTCTACTTGTGAAAAACACTTTCAAATTATCCGCTGCAAGTATACTCTTGAAAAACTGATTTTGCTGTAATCAGCTAAGTTGCTATAAGATAAGTGGTCACTCTGTTGTTCAAGATTTGTTCATGATCAGCATAGTCAGCTTACTGATCTTCATAAGCTTAGTCTGCTGACAGAAGACTGAAAAGTTTTTAAGTCTAAAAATTTTCTGAGGTCTATTCACCCCCCCTCCCCTAGACCTCATCTGACCACTTGGGACCAACAAAATCAGTGGACATAACAAAGTACAGAGGCATAATAAGGTCACTGTTGTATCTAACAGCTAGCAGACCTGATATTATGTATTATGTTGGGGTTTGTGCGAGATATCAATCAAATCCTAAGGAGTCTCATCTCTTAGCTGCCAAGAGGATACTGAGATACCTTAAAGGCACTCAAGAACTAGGATTATGGTACCCTAGAGAATCTGGATTTGAGCTTATTGGGTATTCTGATTCTGACCTTGCTGGCTGCAAGATTGATAGGAAGAGTACTACAGGTGCTTGTCAATTTTTAGGCAGTCGTCTGATCTCATGGATGAGTAAGAAGCAAACTTCAGTTTCCATCTCTACTGCTGAAGCTGAATTCATTGCTGCTGGAGCATGTTGTGCACAGATACTTTGGTTGAAACATCAACTAGAAGACTACAACATAAAGATCAGTGGAATACCAATCTACTGTGATAATACAAGGGCCATCTCTCTTACTCTGAATACTACAAGTCATTCAAGGACTAAACATATTGAGATCAAGCATCATTTCATCAGAGATCATGTGGAAAAAGGAAATGTTATTATTGAGTATGTTCACACTGACAATCAGATTGCTGACTTCTTCACCAAACCACTAAGTGATGCAAGGTTTTCAACTCTAAGAGTTGAACTAGGATTGCTAAATTTGGATGCATAAGCTGGGGGGGACTTACAAGAAGACTGAAATTCATCAGCTTACTTATAAGTTATCATCTTCAAGATTAACTCTCAACAGACTAGTTAACTTATGGATTCTTGAACTCAGGGGGAACGTGTAAGACTAGCGGTACTTCTGATCTAAAGAGGAAATTAGTTAATGATAGTTAGTTGAAGTTATGCTTTCAGAAAACATGTTCTTAATTCTTGAAGATTGAAGATTAATTTATCTTGCTGGATTGACAAACAACAGAGGAAGATTACTAGTTATTGGCTTTCACTAGTAATATCAGATATAAGATCACTCGTCTGTCAGATAAGTTAAACTCCTCTCATCTGATACATTATATAAGCATGGTTATAAAACCCTTTTCTTGAAAACACGCTTTTATAAGTAACAGATTAGTGTCGATTGAGTTTTCCGCCTATCTGAAATTAATTTATTCATTTTTAAATCCGCGAATCTCTCTCACACGATCTTAAATCTATCAGTTTAATCTAACGGTTCACGTAAATCACGGTAACCGAAACGAATCAAACGTACAAATTCAGATGTGATCAGATTAGTCGACTTACGCACCCTAAATTCCCAAAATTCACGAATTCTCTAACTCTCTAAGCTCTCTGTTCAATAGATCTTTAATTTCTCGCAGATTACCCTCAATTCACTCAAATGGCTATTGCTGAAGGAAGATTCTTGAGTTATGCCAAATTCTTCTCCTCTGGCACTCCTCTTATGAAGGAGATAATGAAGAAAATCGAAAAATCTTCACTGGTACACGTTCTGGAGGCTCACGAGGAACTTGTATTCTTGGACGACATCGCTGATTTCTACAAGACAAGGAAATTCAATGGAGATAAGACTACAATGACCGCGACAGTAGGAGGGAAGAAGATTTGCATTTCTCCTGCAGTATTGAGTGAAATTTATGGATTGAAGAAGAAGGAGGAGAAGTAACCGACTTAGGTTTGGAACGGGAGGAGCAATTCTGGGAAATTTGTGCTAAAGAGGGAGAGGAGATGTCAAGGACGTTGATGAAGACTCAATTGAATGATGAGTATCAACGCTTTGCTGACATAATATCAAAGGTGTTGGAATGCATCACTGGGTCATTAGATGGGTTACCCAGGAAATGGTTTCACACAATGATCTGCATTTTCTACGAGTTGAAGGTAAACTAGGTAGTTCATGTTTTTAATTTGTTGAAGCTTAAGAAGAACATTTATGGTATACTGCTCAGTCATCTGTTCTTGAGTTTGGGTTGCCAATTGATGAATGGGAAGGCCATTCATCCAGCCAAGGAATTCAAACTGTATGAAGTTGTAGGGAGGTCCACTATTGCTCCCAAGAGAAAAGCCCCTGCCAAGGCTGCAAAAGGCCCTGCCAAAAAAGGCAAGAAGGCTGGTCAGACAAGTAAGTCTGCTGATCAAACAACAACCACAGCTGTTCAAGCTGGATCAGAACAGCCAGAAGTTGAAATCTCTGACATCGAAGTCAATGAATTCACAAAAGAGATTGAGGATATGAAGACTGGTTCATCCCCTGAACGAACTGAATCAGATGAAGCAGTTTCTCTTCAAAGGATGAAAAGGATGACTAGAAGCTCAGCCAGAAGGCTACCTCAACCACGACCATCAGGAAAAATGACCAAGGCTAAGGCAAAGAGGAAGGTCACCTTCCCTGATGAGTCACCTGAAACAGTCAAAGAAGTACCAGCAACAGCAGAAATACCAATTGCTGAGGAAAATATGTTTGCTGATGAGCCAGCTGGAGAATCTACTGGTGGATAGTGTGCTGATGTTGAAGTTGAACAGCAGACTAGCACAACTGATGAAGGGAATGCACTCCTTCTGCACCCTGCTCCAGTTAATGCCACTCCACTACAGATTGTGGAAAGCCCTGAAGCCAGAAGGAAAAGAACTGGCAAAACAAAAATTCCTACACTTACTGCTGCTCAGAAGAAAAAGTTAGATGAAGCTGAGAAAAAGAAGGCAGCTGCAAAGAAGGCTGAAGAGGATAGAAAGAAGGCTCTTGCGCTCAAAAGGCTTGAAGAAGAAGCCCAGAACATGACACAAGAAGAGATAGAAGCCAGAGAGGCTGCAGATCTAGTTGCTGCTATAGAAGCCAGTACCAAGGACTCCCATGGTCCAAGGCACACTGGTGGAATAGTGATTGGTGAGCCAAGAGATCCTAACAAGCCAAGGCAAGTCATGCCTAGACCAGAAGTGCAAGAAAAGAAAAGGGTTGAATTGAAACATGCCATTGCCATTGTTCGTGATGATCAAGTAGCTTTTAACATGTTCATTGCACGGCTGGAAGCTGAAAATGATAAGTTAGTCCGTCAGACGATGTTTGTGAAAGAAAAAGTTAGGTACAACAGGTGGAGAGAATATCGTCTGTTGAAGACTAAGGAATAGATTGTGAAGTGGAAGGACTTCACAAGTGAAGAAGCCTGGGTTATGAAGTGGCTAGAAACAGGTTCTTTACATCAAGCCTTGGATTCAAATTACTTATTGGACATGGTGAGGTTCAAGATCAGTCCTCTGGTGATGTCTGAAGCCAAGAAGATTGCTGCTTCTGTTTCTGAAGAACTTGCTGATGACGAAGATTTGCAGGAAAAAGCAGTAACATTGGCACTTTCCATCACCATGGAAATGTGGGCCAAAATGACAAGGAAGATAAGGGGACAGACAAGCTCAATGATACCCCTTCCAAGTCTTCAACAAATAGTTTTTGGACCTTCAATCAGAACCTATGAAGATCTTCCTGAGCAGACAACAGCACCATTCACACTTGCCTGGATTTTCACTCACAAAACTTTTGTTACTGAAAATGGTTCTGACATTGTTCACATTGCAGGTGAACCTAAGAAAGTCCAGGATTCTACAGCAGAACAGGCCAAGGAGAAGGAAAGCACTCCTAGCCAAGCAGATGTTCCAACTACTTCCCAAGCTGTTCAACCATCTCTGTTAGATTCCATTCCACAGATGATATCAAACTCAATGAGGGAGATGGAAGAGAGGATTACTACCACTCTGCTTACTGCTGTGAACCAACCAAGTTAGAAAGCTATTGTTCCCAGTCCACTGATAGAAGAAGTTGCTGAAATCAAAGAAGACATCAAATCTATCAAGCTGGATATGGATATGTTCAGAAGAAGATGTTGGGATTTTATGGGTATAATTGTCAACTACAACAGTGCGGAATTTAAAATTTTTGTTTATACACCAAATCCCAGGGTTTCTTATTAGCACATATGAATAAAGGTTGAATTTAATTAAAGCATGCATATACTAAAATTAAATAGATGGTAAAAGCCATTTTACCTCACCACAGGCAAGGTGGTGGTTTCCTCCGGTCTTCGATTGTTCACTAGAGCACCCCAAGTGTTGTGCCTCTAGAGAAAGTCCACACCAGTTGGATTTGAGTGACTTCGCGAAATCCCCAGGCTCAGAACTAGGATTAAGGAATCGTCTCGTCAGGAATTGGATGCAAATCCGGGAAGAAGACTTGGAGAAAAATCCTACACAGGGAGGGCGATTTTACAGGGTTCGATTATGCAATTAGGGGCGAGAGGGGGCTGAAATTTTCGGCCTCTATGTGTTTTCTTGTGTTGTGATTTTTCTTTCTTTTGTTTTTCAACTCTTTTTTGATTTTCCAACCTTCTTCTTAGATTATGTATATCTAGTATTTATAGACATCTCTATTAGAAGACTCCTTCTCCTAATAGACATCTATTTCTTGAAAGAATATCTTCTTTTCAAGAAACAAGATATACACAATCTTTATCACTTTAGGAAACAAGATCTCTTTCAATCTCTTTCCTAGTTACACAAGATAACACAAACTTTTAATCCCTATCATAATCAAACACAATCAACATTAATTCAAGACTAATTAATCTAAGCAAAAATCGGCCACTTTAATTAATTAAAATCGGCCCATGTGCTTTTTAATTAATCCTAAACTTAATTTGATCATTGTTCCCAAAATTGGCCCATGCAAGATTAATTAATCCTAGATTAATTTATCCTTACAATAATTGGCCCATATGCTTAAATTAATTAATCAAAGATCAATTAACTTACATATGGATCGGCCCATGTGTTTTAATTAATTAATCCACTATTAATTAATTAATCCTTTCCAATTAACACTTTAATTGAGGATTTAATCAATTAGAAATTCCAATTGATTCATTAATTAGTTACCTCTAATTAATGATTCTCCACTTTGAATTAACACTTTAATTCTTGATTAATTAATTAGTTACTTCTAATTAATTATTCTTCTTCATGAATTAATACTTTAATTCATATATTGATTTAATTCCTTAAATCAATTGATTCCTTTCAGACTGTCACTGTCCAACTGTATTGTGTGTGACCCTCTAGGTTCACCATCAATTGGCAGCAGGCCCACGACTTTCGTGATTTAATTAGTGAGCAATTAATTGCTCCGATCAATTAACCACTTTAGTTGACCACTCCAGAATTAATTTCCTTATTAATTCAGGAGTACCCACACCTCATGGTCGATGTCTAGCCACAAGCCCATGAGGCCCAACTTCAGGTGAATTGATTTCGTGAACCTTCACCTCTTATAAATGCCATGTACATACGGTCCTTCTATCAACTAGTTTCCCGATTGAGACCTAGGGTGTGTGAATTGGTCGGCACCTCTAATTATCTCAATTCTGTACTTTCTAATTCAGGATAATAATTCCAGTGTGACTGCTAAATTTGGAAACCCCTTTCCAAATCCGTCACCGACTACGGCCGTAGATTTCTCGGATTTATTATCTAAGAACGTACAGGAAATTCTCTCATCTTATCAAGATGAGTCGATAGATCCTTTATTAGTACTAACTATCCGCGCACACGTTCATACGTACCCAAAGTAGTCGCACAATGACCAAGCTATGTGATCGGCTCCTAAATCAAAGTACGTATTCCCGTGTACCGAATCCGCCCTAGCACCTCAAGTTAAAGGACTAAATCGTACACTATTATAAGTCTTGAGAGACATCCCATTACCGATATGCTTAACGCACTTCCACGATGGGTCTCTCTGTTCGGGTCGTTCGATGCGTTCGATCCCCTATCGAACCACCTAGTCATATGCACTAGCATTCAATGCCTTGTTCATGAAACGACAACAAATTCACTTCATGTGAATCATGCATAATCCTACAAGTCTTGACGATTCATTCGATACCCCGTCTCGATATGAATCTATGACTTGGAACGTTTTTGAGATCACGACCTTTGAGACTGTTTCATGATTAATCGCACCCAATACTGAAGTGAATAATCCCGTAGTCATGAGTGATCTCAGGGTTTCAACCAATCGCTTAGATAAGTTCGCGAGAGATGAAGGTGGCCATTGTTTAATTCACGTACTATAAATAAACGGGCGTATTATCTTATGAATCATAAGATTGCTTCTAAAGGAAGTTCCTTAACAAGCTTATATTTGTTGGCTTGCAGGGCACTATCCTATCAGAAGAACTCAAAGCACTGCAGCTGGATGGAGAGCCATGGAAGAAACTATTGAACATGCTTTGACAGCACAGGATGAAACTCTACAAAATATGATGAGAGACTTCAAAGCCTCAGCTGACTTATTGCTCCAAACTCAGATATAGCTAGGTGATCAAGGAGAAGTTGTGCTTGAGAAAGTAGAGTCCTTTGCTAAGCAACGAGAACTACTAAGGGATGCTCGGCTTGAAGCAATGGAAGAAAACATCAGACTCCTCTGTGAAGCAATTCAGATCAGACCAGTCTTACCAAGACAACCATTCAACCCTGCTGATGGTGACAAAAAGGGGGAAGATGGTGGCTCAATGGCTGTTGAAAATAATTATAAGACTGCTGATGTTGGTGCAACTGAAGAACTGGAACAATCTGCTGAGGAACAAAATGAGAATGAAGATGAACAAACAAGCAGACCAGTTGATCAGTCAACTGCTTAACAAGAGAAGGAAACTGATGAAGCTGACAAATCAGAAGAAGAAGATGAGCCCAAGAAACCAGCAAAGACTGACAAGGAAATTGCTGCTGCCAAGGACTCGACTGAAGAACAGCTTAATCCTGAAGCCGAACTCAAAAAGATTGAGCTCCTGAAGAAAAGTTTCTTCAAAGATCTGGAAGCTTAAACTTCCAAACCAACAAGTGAAGACGAAGAAGAAGACAAGCAAGAAGAAAAAGAAGACTAGACTAGTTTATCAGACTAGATTACTTATGCTTGTAATCCTTGTAATTTTCTTTTTGTTTTGCACGTTTCATCTGACAAACTTGTAACTTGTAATCTTTTCTAAATCTATAAAAAGTACAAGTTTGACTCCAATAAACTATTTCTATCTCAGAAATTTTTTAGGATCAAAACTTTAGTATAGGTACAGGTACTTAGCTGGAGTTTTCTCATCATCAAAAAGGGGAAAATTGTTGGATAAAGATGAAGATGAAGTGCAATGAAGACAAGATGATAAGGGAGGTTCTGGTGATTTCCAAAACATCATCACCAGATAAGTATGGAATGCTTAGACCTCTTAGAAGAATTTTGACCAAGTAAGAAGACATAAAAAGGGTCAAAAGTTTAAGGTCCAGAAGACTACTGATCTTATGCTGAATTCGGAATCAGAAGAGTAGATCATCAGCTGACTCAAAACAGATGAGTTCAAGTTTTGATCAGCAGAGTATCCATCAGAAGGGTCGATTCCATCAGCATGGTAGAAAGGATCAGGGAGTCTGCCCAACGGTAATAAATGCACTTGGTGTAATAAATGCTGCAAGAGAAGGGTATTAATGGCAAATGATTGAAGTTATTCTCGGATCAGCAGGGTGCATTTAATGCTACTGCAGAAAAGTACAGCAGAGTGTACATTGCAGGGAGCCGTTCTAAAAATTGAGGGACCGTGCTATAGATTTGAAATTTGTCTCCCTTCAACGGCCATTTTTCAAATTCAAGTATAAATAGAGCTGATTTCAAGAGCTAGGACATTAACACACAATTCTGAGAAAATTTCCGAAGCAAACTTTCTCTAAGTCTCAAGAACAGCTTGTGAAAAACACTTAAAATTATCCGCTGCAAGTATTCTGTTTTAAAACTGATTTTTTGCTGAAATCAGCTAAGTAGTTATCAGAAAAGTGGTCATCTCTGCTGTTCAAGATTTGTTCACGATCAGCCTAGTCAGCTTACTATTCTATATAAGCTTAGTCTGCTGACAGACGATTTGAAAGTTTTAAAGTCTAAAATTTTCAGAGGTCTATTCATCCCCCCCCCCCCCTCTAGACCTCATCTGACCACTTGGAACCAACAAAACTTATCAATGGTTCCATCAAATTTAAATTTCTTTTTAAAAATCCATTTACATCCAATCATATTACACCCCGGAGGGAGATCGACCAGTTCCCATGTCCCGTTAGAGACAATCGAGTCCATCTCACTTTTGACAGCTACCTTCCAATGCTTTGCTTCTTTCGAAGTCATTGCATCTTTGAAGGTTACAGGATCACCCTCGATGTTGTAAGTGATAAAATCACTTCCAAAATCCTTGACAATTCTAGCTCTCTTACTCCGTCTAGGTTCATCAGATTCAATCGGTACAGAATCAGAACTACTTGGATTAACCCCCACATTTGTCATATTTTCCACATGTTCAGGAATTGATGAAGATGTAAGGGCTGAATCTAAAGAATTTTCATTAGGCATTCCCGTATTCATGGGAAATACGTCATCAAAGAACGTAGCATCACGATATTCAACTATTGTGTTGACCTCTATGCTAGGAATTCTGATTTTATAACTAGAAACCTGAGAGCATAGCTTGTTTCCACATAGCCTAAAAAGATTGCATCAACAGTCTTTGGACCTAGTTTCTTTCTTTTGTGTTTTGAAACTAGAACTTTTGCAAGACAGACCCACACACAAAAGTATTTTAAACTAGGTTTTCTGCCTTTCCAGAATTCAAACGGAGTGCTTTCATTATTCTGTAGAGGAACTCTATTCAGAATATGGCAAGCCGTATTCAAAGCTTCTCCCCACATATATTTAGGTAATCTAGAATTCAAAAGCAAACTATTAATCATATCTTTAAAAGTTCTATTCTTTCGTTCTGCTATCCCATTCGACGAAGGGGAATATGGAGGAGTCTCTTCGTGAATAATGCCAAAATTTCGACAATATTCTTCGAACAAATTAGACTCATATTCTCCACCTCTATTTGATCTTAACCGTTTAAGTTTCTTACCAGTTTCAGTTTCAGCTTCATTCTTAAACGTTATGAATTTTTCAAGTGCTTCAGATTTATGTTCTAATAAATAAACATAATAATATCTACTGCAATCATCTATAAAAAGTAATAAAGTATTTCTTATTATCTTTAGTTAAAATTTTATTGAATTTGCAAATGTCCGTAAGAACCGAATCAAGTATTTCAGAATGCCTTTCAATCGATTGGTATGGCTTTCTTACTTGTTTTGCTTCAACACAAATGTGACATTTGTCTTTATGGTTTACTTCATGTCTGGGGATTAGATTTAAATTCATCATCCGTTTAATAGAACCAAAATTTAAATGTCCTAATCTATCATGCCAAACATTAGAATATTCAATTGCATTCACAACAGGAAATTTAGAAAATTTATTAGAACCAATATTTTCAACTCTTAATTAAAATAAACCATCATCTACATAACCTTTACCAACAAAAGTCCCATAATACAGAATTACAACTTTATTGGACTTAAAGTTCATTTCGGTCTCCTGATCGTTGGAACATGATGCACTCTTTGTAGTGATAGTATGCGTCTTGAAGGAAACTTCAAGTCCACGAGTCCTATCCCTAACACTTTTGCACCACTTGAAATTCCCATCGTCACAGATTTTCCATCAACAGTCTGATAAGACACAAATAGCAATTTATCAGCACATACATGCACATTTGCCCCAGTGCCTATTAGCCAATCAAATGGTTCATAAATAGTAAGAATTTCATGTTTCAAGGAAACATACCCATCAACAGAGTTTTCTGGAGCTTTAAGTTCACTAGTATCTTCCACAACCATGTTTATCATAGCCGGAGCTCTAGTTTCACCAATGTCTCCCACAACCATGTTTGTTGACTGTAGCCGGTGTAGTAGACTCAGATATGGCTTTGGACTTTTTAGTAGGACACTCCTTAGCCCAGTGACCCATCTGTCCACAAGTTCAACATAGTTTGTTTGCCTTTGGTTTCTTTTTGTTTTTAGGTTTATTCATGGATTTCGAGTTGGGGTTTACATGGTTCACTTTTTTCTTTCCAGTTATCATATTTGCCTTAGGCTGTTACTTAATAGGAACACCATGAGTTTGGTTTTTGTGTTCCTCTTCGATACTTATGGCAATCATAAGATCATCAAGAGTCAACTTTCCCTTTTGATGTTTTAATGTCATGCAAAAGTTTTCCCAAGATTTGAGAAACTTATCAATAATTGACATAACCAGAAATTTATCTGGAAGTTTCATTTCAGCATCAGAAAGAGCGTGCTCAAGATTTATCAGTTCATGCGTTTGTTCAGTTATAGACTTTCCTTCAACCATCTGAAATTTCAGGAACTTGGAAACAGAATGGCCCCGTTTGGATTGGTTTTGGTTCTGTTTCACCCTGTTTCGGTGTTTCAAATTGGTTTGAATGAGTTTGGCGAAACATTTGAAACACGACTTGAATTGATTTTGGTTGGAATATTTTGATAGTAATATAATAGTAAAATAATAATTAGTTGATTTTGAGAATTTGAGATATGATTTGGATTGGGTTTTGATGTTGGTGTTTGGGGGTGAAAAGTTAATGACAACGTGTCACATCATAGACTTTATAAAAGTAGGATATTTTTTAATAGTGTAAAAATTGAGATTATGATTATAATAATATTGTTATGATTGAGATGATGATTGTAATAATAATATTGTAGTATTAATTTTGATAACTAATAATAATTGAATGTAAATTAAATTGTACTACATATATAATTTTTTTATATGATATTTAAAGATTAATATATAAATTTTAATTTTTCGTCCCAAACTAAATTAATTTCGCCGAATTTCATCTCACAATTTGTCATTTGACATGAAGTTAGTTCATTATTAAATTCCTAATTTTATGAAAATGACGATTCATCTTTTACTTTTTTAAGGGACTAACGATAATTTATCCCCTATGATATTCATTATGTTCAATTTACCTCTTATAATTTGAAAAGAAGTAATAAATGGTAAATTGAATATTATGAATATTACATGGATGTAAATTGCCATAAAAATGTTTAAAGAGAAAAAAATATTGATTGAATTAAATACAATCATCTTACATCACATAAGTTTATTAACATATAAAATAAAAAAATAAAAAAAGGGGGGGGGGAAGCTGCAGAGATAATTAATGTAGAGAGAGGGAGAAAACAAAAAGAAACAAGAAAAAAGGTGGGATGTCACGTGCTGGTGTGCGTCAGAAGTCCTCTGTCATTGGCAGCCATCTCAATGCCTTTGGACTTCAGCCGAAAACATGTTTCGCTTCAATTTTGGCCCAAACGTGTAAGTGATGAATTTTGGCCCAAATGTTGGGCGAAACATTTGGGCCAAAATTGATCCAAACAGCCCCTTCGGCCAAAACTGATCCAAACAGCCCCAATACTTTTCGAGCCCTTGCTCTTCAATATTATATTTCCTGTCCAATTCGTCCCAAAGAGACTTAGCTGTGTATGAATCAGAACAGTACACGTCAAAGAGTACATTCGATAAAGCAGAAAGAATGACCCCTCGACCAACTTGGTCCCGTTCTGACCATTCAGCTATTTGAGCAGTCTTTGGATCGGTTTCAATTGGTTCAGGTCTAGTCACCTGAATAACCGACAAAAGTCCTTTCATCGTAAACCAAATTTTCATATGTTGTTTCCAACGCTTACAAAATTGACCAGAAAACTTTTCCGGTAAATCGGATAAGTCGACTTTTGTGGCTGGCATGGACACAGTACCAGAGCCTCCTGCAGATGACATGGTAATGTTAAAACACGAATATAATTCTTCAAGATTGTTGGTAAAATCAGTTTTAAGATTATCAAAACGTGAACACAAATCGAAAATAAAACAAACAAACCAATATGAACAGTAAAAGCAAACATAATCAGTTTTAAAAAAAAAAAAACCAAACAGATAAATTAAAATTAACTTATCTCACAATTCTGTATAGTAACAGAATTGATCCAACCAAATAGCAGAAAAAAAATCTTCTTGCCTTGAAGAAATTATCGACCCACTTCCGGTGCAATTGGGAATCACGAACACTTCTTCCAGGATAATTTGACTACAGGAATTCCTCCACTGCACAGTAGCAGAAATTCCACCTCGAATAACACTCAGAAGCAAAAGTTAACCCAGAGATATTTTTCCAGAGATGCTTTCGAAGGAGAGAGAACAGCGAGATGCTTTGTATTGGTGTTTATAGGTGCTGGGGAAGCCTTTGGCCATTAAATCTGAACAAAAACGACCCAATAAATGTGAATAAAACGTCTGAAACGTTTTTCTCAATTTAATTCCATAACTGTAAAGTTGTAGCTGCAGATTTAATCTTGAGACTGTTCAATTTCGAATTTCAAATTAATTAAAATTTTAATTCGAAATTCCTCCAAAAAGATAAGTCCGAGACGATTCGCCCAAACGCCCGAGCCGAGACCAGACCAGACCAGTCCAATCCAGATCAGAGCCGAGTCGGGTCGGTCGGGCGGGAGGCGGCGGGCGCGTCTGGTGTATTCTTATGACCCTCTTTGTAAACACTTATACCAAGTTTAAACATTTAAGTTCATATATACTAGTACACACAAATATAAAAAGTCAATGTGGGACAAATGAAGAGTTTGAAACTCTTCAACTTCCTCACAAGGCTTTTATAATTTGCCAATTAGTCTAAGACCAATGTGGGACAAGCATACATACAAATTATCTTATTTGAAATAATTGTTTTTCCCACTTTATATATATTTATCTATGGATTCCAACCTTTTAATTAGGTATCCATCCATAATATTACAACAAATATTTTGTGTAACAAACAAAAGTTTTCGAGAGACATGTTTCGCCATTATAACCCATTCTCGCTCATGGAAAATATCTAAGGCGAGAGAAATTATTTAAAGCAACTGCTGCATGACGTCATCAAGTACATGTGATGCAACTCATAATTGCACTTCGCACATGTGGAGTGATAATTCACATCACCCATATTTTGGGTCATGTTCTAAAAAAATATATGTTTTAAAATGTGTTCACATTGACCCACTACAACAAATATGTGTTTTACAGACATTGAAAAATGTCATACAAAAGATATTGTGTGACACTTTAAAATATAATGGCATTTTTAGTAAGTGTCATTTACAGTGATGTAGCTAAAAGTATAATGTCATAATAATGTCTCTTTAGTTGCATAAATAAAATGCCACATAAGTTTAAAAAACATGACATTATGGGTTGCCATTATAATTAAGTGAATTGACATAATAAAATGCCATAAAATGTTAATTTTCTGACATTTTATAATAACATAATAAGTATAAATTATTGCATTTAAAAATGTCATAATAGAATAATTTTGTGTTACTTCAAAATGTCAATAAATGTTGTCAATTATTGCATTTCTAAGTGACATGAAAAGAAAATTCAAAGACATTTTACAATGCCACTTGCAACGTTATTAATGACCTCAAGCAATGTCACTTACTTCGTTAATAATGACCTCCTAGGCTCCTACAATGCCACAAAATAATATTTCAAAAGTGAAACATCAAATCATATCAAATATTTATATTTAATGCGCAAATAATAATTTAAAATTTAAATATGAATAAAAATCTCAAAATATGAATAAAATAAATAGCCAATAAATAAATCTAAATCTGATCATTATGACGAATGTAATACAAGAGATCATAATAACATAATCCAAATGTCGAGAAAAAAAATAAAATAAAAAATGCTAATTACTAAAGAAAATGAACTCTTGAAACAACTGTAATCATCATTTAATGGGAAGATCCAAAGCCTTCGAACGATGCATCCTTCAAAAGCACTTGAATCGTCCATAAATGCGAGAATAAAGTTTCTCTGATATCTGCAAGTATAGTTTACTTATTAGTAAAAATCACTATCCACAAAGTTAGTGGACAAACATGTCTGAACAAGGGATTTAAACTATGTTAAATGACAATATATATATTTTCTGGATCAAAAATTTTCGAGAACTACATCTATGTAACTAAAAACCTACTCAAACTACAAATTAATATATAACTCAAATATGGTCTGAAAATAAACTAAAACAATCGTAAAGTGACATGAATATTTCTTTTTTTTCCATGGGAGAAATCTCATACTATCATTGCTGCTTATTTACACGTTCACCAGGACATATATAAATAAGTAATTTTACAATCAAAACTCAATTATGATACAAAGATTGAACTATTGTTACTTACACAAAACTATTTGGTCATGCGATGTAATCCCAAACTTCTTCTCCAATGGTCCTGTACTGTCCACATGATCTAACCAACTTCTTCTCCAATTGAATTCCCAATGATCAATCCCCAATACTTGCTCACCAACTACACTAGATTGATCATGGATCAGTAATGTACAGTACCACAATAGCGGTAGTTTCCATCGGCTTTATAATAATCTTCAAGCAAACTTCATCTCCAACCTAAGGAAAATTAAAGCACCAGGCAAAATGAAAATATTTATCGCGTTTATCCTCTTCCAAAAAAAAAAAAAAAAGAATTTGAGCAACACTTTAAAGGCAAAAATAAATTATTAGGGCACCAGTTAATGAAACTATAAGCCAAGGAGTAATCTACAAAGACAATACTTTCTTTCTTAGGAAAAGGCTACCTTGGCTTGGAGAACAAAAAAAAATATAATGAAATTAAATGGAAGTGTAATAAAAGTTTAGAACCAACTATAGCTTGAAATGAATGCAATCCAATAAGGTTGCCAACATTAAGGACAAAAATCATATTTCTACACAAATTAACAGATATGTTATGTGTACACTAGGATTCATATACAATTACTAAAACAATGGTTGTCTGTAATTCAGAAAAAATAACATTACAGTACTTCTCATATAATAAATTTTAATCATCATATACTCTATAGTTTGAGCATATACGAATTCTCAGCAGAAAAACATAAAGTCAAAATACCCAAATTAATGGCATGCTCCATATTCACTTCTGATCTGAACAATGAATCCTCTTCCAAACCAAATTGCATATAAGTACTAAGATTCATCATCTTTTTGCCTATTTACATGACGAAACTGCATATAAGTGGATAACTATTAAGATTCATTGTCTTCCAAATGAGAAGCTCATACATCTATTGTCTATGATTTATATAAGTTCAGTTAAGCAAATACTCGCACATAGCTAATAACCGTAATTAGGTGCTAAACGCAGCCACTACTTCCAACCCAATACAAACTCTATTTTTTCATTGTCTAATTAATCCATTAACTAATTCAGAGTTTATAACCTAAATTAAATATCTAAATCTCAAATAATGTAATTGAATACATACCTGCTGTAAACTTGAACTGCAAAGAAAGTGTTTCGCAATATCCGTAAAACCCTAGGTTTTCTCCCTTTTGTTTATATTTTTGTAGTCTGCCAGAAATTGGATAATTTCCTGCAATATTTGTAGATTTAGGAGATTTAGGATGAAAAGAGATGTTTTCAATTGAATTTCCACCATGAACCGATTCAAGAGTGACAAATCTGTACAAAAGTTTCACACTGTTTTCTTCCTCTGCTTTTTACCCCTTTGTAGTTTTGTTTATTTATGAATAAGGGATTAACATATACGGTCGTTATTACCATTTTGGAATAGCAAAAGGTTGAATACTTATTTGGTAATTAATAACTATTTTGTGGTTTTGTTTTGATTGCCTTGAATTAAATAAAAAAAAGAACAAAAGTACTTTTTATAATTTAAAAAGTTAACGATTTTTTTATCAAAAGAAATTATCAAAAGAAATACAATTGTCGTTAATACAATGTTCAAGTTTGATTTGATTTTTTTAAGTTTGAAATGATTTTTGATCTTGAATTGATTGTTAAACATGATTTTATATCAATTTTAACCAAGCAGAATATAAATTGAACTCAAATAACTTAATAATTACTGAAAATTAATACCGCTATAATTCTTAAGTTAATGTCAAAAATAAAAAAATATTGGCAAGTATGACATGTTAAAGGAAATGTCTCTAAAATTCTTGAATTAATGCCACAAAATAACATTCTAATGTGACATTTTTCTAGAAACATTCAGCAGTGGCATGTTGAGGCTAAATGTCATTAGTAACTTTTGATAAATTACGACATTTCACAAAAAATCTCACTAAAGCTCCATTGTCAATGACACTAAATAGCAAACTAAAGTGGCATTTTTCCAAAATATCATGTTATTTAATTGCCGTGGCATGACAAGATCACATGCCACCAATATCCATAGGTTAATGCCACAAATGAGCTAACTATTGTGACATCTGTAAGAATGTAATCTTATTAAAATGTTGTGACATTTTGGAAAAAATGTCAATACCAAACTGTCACTAATAATAATTTTTGTTGTAGTGACCTATGTATGGTTGATGTGAATTCTCAGTACTCCACATGTGAAAAATGAATTGTTTTTTTTTTTTTTTAAGAAAACCACAAAATCAATCAATATCCGATTGTATAAAAAGGGGGCCGGGATTGTTAACTTGTCATATACCATGTCAACATTATTCATTATTCATCAGCTTAAATTAAAATTTTGTTATAAAACTTAGGATAAAAGTGATGAACAAATTGTAGTAAACAAATTTATATGTAGAGAAAACTCATCAACTCTTTTCATTCATTTCATGCTCTAGTTCATCTTCTTGTTACAAATGAGGGATGAACTCATCTATTTATACAAGTTCAAGACTTTTATACAATAGCCACATGTCTTCAATGTTTCTTCCATGCAATTGTGATACATGGCTTTACTACAAGTTCACCAAGTGCATGCTTTGCCACACTTCCACATAGGTGTATGCTTTGCCACACTTAATCTTGTCTTGACACATAAATGGGGTATGTGTTATCCCATTATTTCACCAAGTGGAAGAACCATGTAAATCCACCTTATGTCTTGAGTGGTAAATTACAAATGGCATCCACAAAATATGCATATTTCATAACACTCCCCCTTGGATGCCAATTGCTTCTGGAGTATACTTCGTATAAACCTTGTCAAGAAAAACCCATTGGGACAAAAACTTGAATGAAGGAAAAAGAGTACATATCCGAAAGGGGCTTATAAGCGTGTAACACTGCCTCGTTAAAACCTTGCCAAGAAAAACCCAGTGGGATAAAAACTTGGACGAAGGAAAAAGAGTACAGTGTAAGTGTCGTTAATTACACGCTCCCCCTGATGCCGTCATAAGATCCACAAGTCGCCGCATTCAATGTTGTAAACCATCTTCCTTAATGTTGTAGTCGGCCATGCTTTATTGAATAAATCGGCAAAGTTGTTACATGACTGAATCTGAAGAACATTTATATCACCCTTTTTCTGAAGCTCAGGGGTAAAGAAAAACTTTGGTGATATGTGCTTCGTTCTGTCTCCCTTGATATATCCATTTTTTATTTGAGCAATACAGGCGGCATTGTCTTCATATAATGATGTTGGTATATTCTTTGTTGAAGGCAACCCACAAGATTCTAGGAAATATTGAACCATTGATCTCAGTCATAAACATTCTCGACTTGCTTCATGCAATGCCAAAATTTCAGCATGATTGGAAGAAGTGGCAGCTAGAGTTTGTTTAATAGATCGCCATGATATTGCAGCGCCACCACATGATAGGAAAGTGCCCAGCAAGCCAACAAATATAAGCTTGTTAAGGAACTTCCTTTAGAAGCAATCTTATGATTCATAAGATAATACGCCCGTTTATTCATAGTACGTGAATTAAACAATGGCCAACTTCATCTCTCGCGAACGTATCTAAGCGATTGGATGAAACCCTGAGATCACTCATGACTACGGGATTATTCACTTCAGTATTGGGTGCGATTAATCATGAAACAGTCTCAAAGGTCGTGATCTCAAAAATGTTCCAAGTCATAGATTCATATCGAGACGGGGTATCGAATGAATCGTCAAGACTTGTAGGATTATGCATGATTCACATGGAGTGAATTTGTTGTCGTTTCATGAACAAGGCATTGAATGCTAGTGCATATGACTAGGTGGTTCGATAGGGGATCGAACGCATCGAACGACCCGAACAGAGAGACCCATCGTGGAAGTGCGTTAAGCATATCGGTAATGGGATGTCTCTCAAGACTTATAATAGTGTACGATTTAGTCCTTTGACTTGAGGTACTAGGGCGGATTCGGTACACGGGAATACGTACTTTGATTTAGGAGCCGATCACATAGCTTGGTCATTGTGCGACTACTGTGGGTACGTATGAACGTGTGCGCGGATAGTTAGTACTAATAAAGGATCTATCGACTCATTTTGATAAGATGAGAGAATTTCCTGTACGTTCTTAGATAATAAATCCGAGGAATCTACGGCCGTAGTCGGTGACGGATTTGGAAAGGGGTTTCCAAATTTAGCAGTCACACTGGAATTATTATCCTGAATTAGAAAGTACAGAATTGAGATAATTAGAGGTGCCGACCAATTCACACACCCTAGGTCTCAATCGGGAAATTAGTTGATAGAAGGACCGTATGTACATGGCATTTATAAGAGTTGGAGGTTCACGAATATCAATTCACCTGAAGTTGGGCCTCTTGGGCTTGTGGCTAGACATCGACCATGAGGTGTGGGTACTCCTGAATTAATAAGGAAATTAATTCTGGAGTGGTCAATTAAAGTGGTTAATTGATCGGAGCAATTAATTGCTCACTAATTAAATCACGAAAGTCGTGGGCCTGCTGCCAATTGATGGTGAACCTAGAGGGTCACACACAATACAGTTGGACAGTGACAGTCTGGAAGGAATCAATTGATTTAAGGAATTAAATCAATATATGAATTAAAGTATTGATTCAAGAAGAAGAATAATTAATTAGAAGTAACTAATTAATTAATCGAGAATTAAAGTGTTAATTCAAAGTGGAGAATCATTAATTAGAAGTAACTGATTAATGAATCGATTGGAATTTCTGATTGATTAAATCCTCAATTAAAGTGTTAATTGGAAATGATTAATTGATTAATAGTGGATTAATTAATTAAATCATATGGGCCAATTATTGTTAAGATAAATTAATCTGGGATTGATTATTCTTACATGGGCCGATTTTGCTAAGGGTGACTTGATTGAATTAATTTAAGATTGATGAAGCATGTGGGCATGGTTAAATTAATTAATTGATCTCTTGATCAATTAATTTAGTCATGGCCGAACCATGCTAAGTAAATTAATTGATCTTATGATTAATTAGTCAAAGGGGGCGATTTTGATGGAAAAAGGTTAGGGAAGATTTTCTTGTGAAGAGATATAGCATATCTTGTGAAGAGATATGGCATATCTTGTTTCCTTAGGAGATAAGGAAAAAGAGATATATTTTACATCTAGAAGGACTCTTCTAAATATAAGAGATATATCATAATCTCTTCAAGATAGCAAGAAAATCTCAACAAACTAACAACCCCATTAAATAGGGAGAGAGAGATCGAAAATTTGATGAGACACAATCGAAATTTTCAGCCAACTAATTGAGAAGAAAAATCGATTTCTCTCCCTGTTTAGTTTTCTCCAAAAATCGCCCCACCCCTGTGAAGGATTTTTCTCCAAGCTTCTTCCTGGATCTGAATCCAATTCCTGACGAGACGATTCCTTAATCCTAGTTCTGAGCCTGGGGATTTCGCGAAGTCACTCAAATCCAACTGGTGTGGACTTTCTCTAGAGGCACAACATTTGGGGTGCTCTAGTGAACAATTGAAGACCGGAGGAAACCACCACCTTGCCTGTGGTGAGGTAAAATGGCTTTTACCATCTATTTAATTTTAGTATATGCATGCTTTAATTAAATTCAACCTTTATTCATATGTGCTAATAAGAAACCCTGGGATTTGGTGTATAATAACAATTTTAAATTCCGCACTGTTGTAGTTGACAATTATACCCATAAAATCCCAACAGTGGTATCAGAGCCAGGTTATTATGCACATATGAAAAAGGCCTGAACACATCAAATTTTCGTGAATATGTTTATTTGTCGTGTTCTATGCATGGATCTTGCTGATTATGATTAATTATGTGTTCGGATAAATAGCATAATTCTTATTTGGGCCAGATCTGCAATTTACGATTTTACAGGACTAAAACTGCAATTTACGATTTTTATAAAATCTGGACAGAATCTGAAATTTCACTTTTCTGGAAATTTTGGGCTGAAATTGAAAATCTGTTTTTTCAAGCGATAGGGGTCTGTTTTTGCAATTTCCGTAAGTTGTGGGGCTGTTTTGCAATTTATGAAAACTTCAGGGGCTGTTTTGCGATTAATAAAAGTTTCTGGAAATAAAATAATATTTTCTGTTTTCTGGGCCAATTTGCAAGTTCTGGAATTTTTGGGGCTGATTTATCATTTCCGAAAGTTTTGGGGTCAAAACGTCATTTTCGAAAATTGAAGGACCAAACTGTAATTTTCAAAATTTGAAATTTCCAGAACCTGAATTATGTTTTTCAAAGGTGTTTTATTATCCGAAGGATTAATTTTTCATAATTAGTAGTGGACTAAAGTAAGAACCATGAGATATTTTAAAAGGGGTTTTAAAATAGAAATTGTGATTTAATTTTAAAAGGGGTTTTAAAATAAAATCAAAGGGTCATTTTAAAAGGGGGTTTTTAAAATGATAGTTAAGAGATTGTTTTAGAAAGGGGTTTTTAAAACTAGAATCTAGAATTATTTTAAAAGGTAATTTTAAAATAATATAAGAAATAAGAAAATTATAATTTTGCTTGTTTCTTGCTCAACGTGAAATTGTTTACGTGGTTTTCGATCGCGCCGAGCCTTGACCCTTAGGTTAGATGTGATTGGTTGATTTTAATCTTATTGGTTTTATTGGGCCTGCGAGCCTTAAGTTTTTGGGCCACTTTGAGCCATTGTAATAGATAGGGCTTTACTGTTTTATTAGTTTAGGATGGAGGCCCGTTACAAGCAAGGTGGGAGCCCAAGAAGACTAAAGGCCATGTATGCATGGTAAAATGTGTAATAGAGTAGGTCTCTGTGAAACCCAATAGATTGACCAATAGGACCATCGTCTTTGGCTCGATGGTGGTCCGCATAGGAGGCTCCCGATCGAAAACATACTGTGGTAGCATGCATGCTAGGTGTGAATGTTTTATTTTATTTGTTGATTTATTTTTTGCTTGCGCGCTAGAACATAGATCACTAAATAAATAATAAAGCATAATTAAAGCGGTGAGATCTCGAGGAGAGTTACCTCAAACTTCCTAAAACCGAAAATCCCCTCTCGAATTAAAATATTAAGTCATATTGGGTAAACTATAAAATGATGTTTTATAGATCCAAGCCTTCCATCAATAGGGACTAGTGTATGTTGTCTACTTATCGATAGAGGTGATCCAGAGTCTGGCACCCGAGTCGAAGAAAGGGACAATACACGAAATTCCTTGATTCTTGTTTTTAACTAAACTCGACAAGGGTGGGGACTTGTCGGGATGTGAAAATCGACCGATAACCAGTTACGGGGATTTCATGACCGGGCCAGTTGCTCATCAAGATTGACTGGGTTAGACTTAAACGAGTAGTAACATTTATGATGTAGCAGTGCTAGATAGATGCGAAAATCGAGGCAAAATAGCTTGAAGGTTGTGGAGTAACACAATTGGTAAAAGTATACCTACCTAGGGAGTTAATTGTATGACCGCGAGTCGTGGGTGCAATTAATGTCTGCTGGGACGTCAAGACCTACTAGGAAATAGAATTTCCCTAACAATGCAAGGGGTTATTGTTTCGATAAAATAGTGGGAGAACTTTTTCGATAGAAAGACCAACCTTCGTTAATTATAAGTATTATCTTAAATCTGTCTGCTTATTGTTGTCTATTATTTATATTTAGCCATGCCAATATTCACTGTCAATTGCGAACAAACGATATTGCAAATCTGGATATCATCACTCCACGATGAAGACATGACTGGGTTCAACAATATTAGTGAATATTGCACTTACCTGATCAAGAGGCTAAATCGAATCAATGAGCTTGGAGCTAAATTGACTCTAGATGATAAAATGGTAATCATCACAAATGGCCTGCCTGAATCATTCTCTCATTTTATCGATCATTGTGAAGTTCCAAGTAAAGGAATTGAGACCAATGATTTGCATAAATTGTTAGACAAATATGAGAAAGCCCTCGAAAGAGGACAAGGATTGATCGAAGGAAAGAATTGTCCCTTATGTAAGAAAGATGAGGAACTGAGGAACATGACTGATGAGGAATTCCGAAACACACTTGACCAAGGTATAACCTAAGTTATTTCCTTTTGATGAAAAACATCTTAAGATTTTCTTTTGATGTAAATCATCTAACATTTCTGGTTTCTGTAAAAGTGTTTACAGAGGATGACTGGAACGTGCTGCATGTAACCAAGTTTGGGTTTCGACTGCACATGAGGGAAACATACTTCAGAGAATGGGTCAAGGAGCATCTAGATTTTTCTTATTAGCATATGTTTTTCTTTAAATTCTGGATTTAGGCATTAGTTAGAGTTTTGTCTATTTATTTCAAACTTTGTACGAAACTTCTTAGCTTTACCATTATGAATGGAATTATTTTAATTAAAGCTTTTAATTCGTACATAATTGCTTTACCGTTGTAAATAAAGCAAAGAAATAAGCATTGATAAAACTTAAACAATTATGCTAAATCAAGAAAAGAAAAACAAATTAGATAATTATCCACATTCGATCATAATTCCTAAAAGAAGGAATCGATGAATTGTTTTCATCATGGCTCTTGAAAAATAGAAGATTGATAAATTCAAAACATGCGAATCCTGTCTGAATAGGAAATCAATCGATTAAAGGTATTTTGAAATACCAAGTGTTTAATGGAGAAAATCCGTTAAGACACAAATAGGATCACTAAAGCATTAGTGCGAGTAATTAATTGCTTCATAAAGTATCCTAATAGCATTTAGGATACAAGTACTTTAGAGGGTACAAGTTTTTGGAAACGTCGAAGGGTTCAAAGTGTTTCATAAAGGCACTAAGTAAAGTGCAAGTATGAAAATGTTGAAAGGATTCGAAGGATTCCAAAATAGAAGCAATTAAGGGCATTAAAGTATGATCATTCGATTTAATCGAAGTGATTAATACATGAATCCTAAATTACTCAAATTATCTAAATCGAGAATAGAATTCTTGAATAGCAAGTTAAATCTAATAAAAGGAATCGAACTATGAAAGACTAGATTCATTCCTTAAACTAGTATTGCTAAAAACTCCTCAATCAATTCTGGGGTTCAACCCCATGACTCTAGAAGGATACTTAGACTTGTAACCTTCTTAAGTCAATTCCTACGAAAACTGTACTAAATCAAGTATAGTGTTTCATCCATGAATGATAAAATTGGATAGTGGATCCAATTGAGAAAATTTGTAGGGTATCCAACGAAATCCATTGGATACCTGTTCCATGATCCTAAAGAACGAAAGGAGACCGTTACTAAAGGATACCCAATTCTTAGAGGGTGGTTCCCTCGCAAATAGAAATGGGATATTACCATGGAACTTGATGAAGTCCTAGACTTGGACACATCCCTACAAATAGTGGGAGTATATTATCCAACTTACTGAACCAAAATTTTGTACACCAAATTTCGAAGATTCGATCGAATTCGAAAAGAACCAGTACGTTCACGAATATGATTGATTGGATAGTAATCCAAGAACTTTCGAAATATCTATGTATAACATAGATTCGGGCACATAGCTTAAACGCCATGTGATCTAAGTGGATTGTAAATAATCTGTTTGGAAACAACGAATCATAGAAGCTTCGTATGACTACAAAGCATATCCATTGGATTTAAATCCAAAAGTAAATCTATAATTCTAGACCAGTATCCCGAAGCTGGAACATGCAACTAGATGAGACAGTCAAAGCGGTTGACTTTATCAAAATTGCATGTAAATCTCAATGTACAAAAGAATCAGTGGGAGTTTTTGCATTGTTCGTAATATAAACACTAAAGTTGACATAGATGTTGTAAGAGTGTTAGACGCAGACGAAAGCGTGTTCATTCACGCAATTCTTCATTAAGAGATTTAAGGGATACATCTCACGTATTGGCAATACGTATCTATTGTGATAGATTAGAGAGATGTTTGAAATCCCAAATCTTAGTACATGGACAATAACTGAATAAAATCAGTATGGAAAGTCATAGTGAGGACAGTTTCCATAGAGATATAAAATCTCTCTCAAAATCAATGCGCCCTACATTTGATGAGTAAAGAGGATAATATCTCTAAACACCTTCCAAACTAGAAGGTGGCATAGTATATGCAATGTCATGTACACGACCAGACTAAACAGAAGCTATGAATATCATAAAGCTACTGTTTGTCGAACACCAGTAAGAAGTACTGGATTACCGAAAAGAGCATTCCTTAAACAACTCTGGGAGTTCTAAGGATATATTGCTGGTCAACGGTAATAATGAAGAATTGGAACTCAAAGGATTTAGTGATTCGAGTTTCCCGTCTGAAGTGAATATAATATTCTGGTTTTATGGGGCAACGATGATTTGAAAGAGGTTCAAAAGACAATCGATGCCGGGATAACCACTAAAACAGAATATTTTGCAGTATTAAATACAGCGAAAGAAAGTGTTTGGACGAAAACTTCTTCCAATAAATTGGAAGAAGTACCCAGCATTGCGAGGCCTATAGTTATCTTCAATAATAACTTAAGGCAATTGCTTTAGCAAAGGAATCGAGATCTCACCCATGATCTAAACACAAATATACCATATGATCTGGAAAATCATAGGTAGAAAGAGACGTGGGGGTAAACCACGTCAAGAGACAACATAGCAGATCCACTAATTAAGTCATAATCACAAAAGGGTTCGACGAACATCTGGAGTGAGATGGGCCTTAGAAACGTATGTGGTTGGCTTTAGGGCAAGTGGGAGATTGATAGGAAAGTGCCCAGCAAGCCAACAAATATAAGCTTGTTAAGGAACTTCCTTTAGAAGCAATCTTATGATTCATAAGATAATACGCCCGTTTATTCATAGTACGTGAATTAAACAATGGCCAACTTCATCTCTCGCGAACGTATCTAAGCGATTGGATGAAACCCTGAGATCACTCATGACTACGGGATTATTCACTTCAGTATTGGGTGCGTTTAATCATGAAACAGTCTCAAAGGTCGTGATCTCAAAAATGTTCCAAGTCATAGATTCATATCGAGACGGGGTATCGAATAAATCATCAAGACTTGTAGGATTATGCATGATTCACATGGAGTGAATTTGTTGTCGTTTCATGAACAAGGCATTGAATGCTAGTGCATATGACTAGGTGGTTCGATAGGGGATCGAACGCATCGAACGACCCGAACAGAGAGACCCATCGTGGAAGTGCGTTAAGCATATCGGTAATGGGATGTCTCTCAAGACTTATAATAGTGTACGATTTAGTCCTTTGACTTGAGGTACTAGGGCGGATTCGGTACACGGGAATATCAATTCACCTGAAGTTGGGCCTCATGGGCTTGTGGCTAGACATCGACCATGAGGTATGGGTACTCCTGAATTAATAAGGAAATTAATTCTGGAGTGGTCAATTAAAGTGGTTAATTGATCGGAGCAATTAATTGCTCACTAATTAAATCACGAAAGTCGTGGGCCTGCTGCCAATTAATGGTGAACCTAGAGGGTCACACACAATACAGTTGGACAGTGACAGTCTGGAAGGAATCAATTGATTTAAGGAATTAAATCAATATATGAATTAAAGTATTAATTCAAGAAGAAGAATAATTAATTAGAAGTAACTAATTAATTAATCGAGAATTAAAGTGTTAATTCAAAGTGGAGAATCATTAATTAGAAGTAACTGATTAATGAATCAATTGGAATTTCTGATTGATTAAATCCTCAATTAAAGTGTTAATTGGAAATGATTAATTGATTAATAGTGGATTAATTAATTAAAGCATATGGGCCAATTATTGTTAAGATAAATTAATCTGGGATTGATTATTCTAACATGGGCCGATTTTGCTAAGGGTGACATGATTGAATTAATTTAAGATTGATGAAGCATGTGGGCATGGTTAAATTAATTAATTGATCTCTTGATCAATTAATTTAGTCATGGCCGAACCATGCTAAGTAAATTAATTGATCTTATGATTAATTAGTCAAAGGGGGCGATTTTGATGGAAAAAGGTTAGGGAAGATTTTCTTGTGAAGAGATATAGCATATCTTGTGAAGAGATATGGCATATCTTGTTTCCTTAGGAGATAAGGAAAAAGAGATATATTTTACATCTAGAAGGACTCTTCTAAATATAAGAGATATATCATAATCTCTTCAAGATAGCAAGAAAATCTCAACAAACTAACAACCCCATTAAATAGGGAGAGAGAGATCGAAAATTTGATGAGACACAATCGAAATTTTCAGCCAACTAATTGAGAAGAAAAATCGATTTCTCTCCCTGTTTAGTTTTCTCCAAAAATCGCCCCACCCCTGTGAAGGATTTTTCTCCAAGCTTCTTCCCGGATCTGAATCCAATTCCTGACGAGACGATTCCTTAATCCTAGTTCTGAGCCTGGGGATTTCGCGAAGTCACTCAAATCCAACTGGTGTGGACTTTCTCTAGAGGCACAACATTTGGGGTGCTCTAGTGAACAATTGAAGACCGGAGGAAACCACCACCTTGCCTGTGGTGAGGTAAAATGGCTTTTACCATCTATTTAATTTTAGTATATGCATGCTTTAATTAAATTCAACCTTTATTCATATGTGCTAATAAGAAACCCTGGGATTTGGTGTATAATAAAAATTTTAAATTCCGCACTGTTGTAGTTGACAATTATACCCATAAAATCCCAACACCACAGGTAAATACATATCAACTTTGTGATCTACCTTTGTGTGGATCAGAAAGATAACCGGCATCTGCATAACCTACTACATGTGCATCGGCATCTCTAGAGTAAAATAAGCCCATGTCTATTGTTCCACGAAGATAACACAATATGTGTTTAACTCCATTCCAATGCCTTCTTGTTGGTGCAGAGCTATATCTTGCCAGCAAATTAACTGAGAAAGTTATATTAGGTCTCGTACAATTTGCAAGATACATCAATGCTCCAATTGCACTTAGATAAGGTACTTCAGGACCAAGCAATTCTTCATTTTCCTCCCGAGGATGGAATGGATATTTCTTTATATCCAAAGATCAGACAACCATGTGACTGCTCAATGGATGAGCCTTGTCCATATAAAATCTCTTCATAATCTTTTCTGTATATGCCGATTGATGAATAAAGATTCCAGATGATAAATGTTCGATCTGCAGGCCGAGACAAAACTTTATTTTCCCGAGATTTTTCATCTCAAATTCTTTCATTAAATAGTTTGCGGTCTTTGTGAGCTCTTCAGGAGTCCCCACAAGATTTAAGTCGTCCACGTATACCGCAATAATGGAAAAACCATTCTCAAATCTTTTAATGAAAACACATGGACAAATTGGATTGTTAACAAATCCTTCCTATATGAGATAATCACTGAGCCGGTTATACCACATTCGGCCAAACTGTTTTAATCCGTACAAGGATCGTTGCAATTTAGTTGAATACAATCCATGAGACCTTTGATTATGAGATCCTTCAGGGATTTTGAATCCTTCAGGGATTTTCATATATATATATATATATATATATAAATATGCGGTAACCACATCCATGAGACGCATGTCCAGTCCTTCAGAGACTGCAAAGCTAATCAAATACCGCAACGTGATTACATCAATCACAGGGGAATATGTTTCATCATAATAAATTCCAGGTCTTTGTGAGAATCCTTGTGCAACAAGTCGTGCCTTGTATCTCACAATCTCATTTTTCTCATTTCGTTTTCGTACAAATACCCATTTGTACCCGACCGGTTGCACGTTTTTGGGCGTGCGAACTATCGGTCCAAAAACATTACGATTTTCTAGCGAGTTAAGCTTAGCTTGAATTGCATCTTTCCATTTTGGCCAATCATTTCTATGTCGACATTCATCAACCAATAACGGTTCGGGATCTTCAAGATCCTTATTTATAATATCTAGTGCGACCCCATAAGCAAAGACATTGTCTACAATTACTTTCTTTCTATCCCAGTTTTCTCGAGTATTTAAATAATTTAAAGAGATCTCTTCAAATATCGCCTCTTCAGAGGTATCAGTTTCATTTGCCTCTCCGGGGGCATTTCTTAATTCAGACTGATCAGTTATTTTTTCTATAGCGCTTTGTTTTGAAACAGTTTCCTCTTCAGGAGGAATACATACTTCTGGTATCTTTTTCCTTCGGGGATTCTTGTCTTTCGCACCAATCGGGCATCCACGTTTCGTTCGTGGTTTTTCAGATTGTCCTGCAGGGACATGTCCTTCAGGGACGTTAATCCGTGCTGGTGCATTAACCGCCGGTATATGAGATTTTATTATTTTCTTTGTATCAACAAATGCATCTGGCAATTGATTTGCAACATTTTGCAAATGTATAATTTTTCTTTTCTTGCTCGCAATTATTTGTACGTGGGTCATAATGAGACAAAGATGACACATTCCATTTAATTTCACGCCGTTCTTCAGGAACCGGCTTCTTATCTCCCCCTAACAGCGGGAAAATTGTCTCATTAAAAATACTATCAGCATATCTTGCTTTAAACATATCACCCGTCAGGGGCTCAAGATATCTGATAATAGACGAGGAATCAAAACCAATGTAAATCCCAAGTCGTCTTTGTGGACCCATTTTTGTTCGTTGTGGCGGTGATATTGGAACATAAACCGCACATCCAAAAATTTTCAAATGAGAAATATCAGGTTGCTGGCAAGTCACAAGCTACAATGGCGAGTACGCCTCGAATGAACTTGGTCTAATGCGGACCAGTGAAGCAGCATGTAATATTGCATGTCCCAAAACAAAGGTGGGTAAATTTGACCTCAAAAGTTAAGGTTTAGCAATTAATTGCAACATCTTTATAAATGACTCAGCTAGGCCATTTTGGGTACGAACATGTGCAACAGAATGCTCAACATCAATTCCAATTGACATGCAATAATCATCAAATGTCTGAGATGTAAACTCACCGGCATTATCAAGACGGATTGTCTTTATCGGATAATCAGGAAATTGTGCCCTCAATTTTATAATTTGAGCAAGAAGCTTGGCAAAAGCCATTCTACGCGTTGACAGTAGGCATACATGAGACCATCTCGAAGATGCGTCTATCAAGACCATAAAATAATGAAAAGGTCTGCATGGTGGATCTACAGGCCCACATATATCTCCATGAATTCGTTGTAAAAATATTGGGGATTCAGTATCAATCTTCATAGGAGATGATCTGATAATTAATTTCCCCTGTGAGCATGCCAAACACACATTTTCATGTGGCAAAAGAATTTTCTGGTTCTTTAAAGGATGCGGCTCGAATTCTTTATTATTCGGCGCATCATAATTGCTCCCGGGGGGCCAAGTCTGTCATGCCAAAGGGAGAACAGTTTTGAACCATTGAACTTCCGGTTCAATACAACATTTGATTCAAAAACTCTTATGGTCGTATAATATAAACCCGATGAGAAAACTGGGAGTTTTTCAATTACATGCTTTTGGCATGAAGCATGCTTTTGGCATGAACTCATGGATGTGATACAAAGATATTCCATATTCCTCTCATTCATGGTCTCAATATGAAATCCATTCAAACGTATATCTTTGAGACTTAGCAAGTTTCTTTTGGATTTCGGAGAGTACAACGCCTCTTTTATCAAAATATTTGTACCACCGGGCAATATCATATTGGCTCTTCCGGAGCCTTCAATTAATGTTATAGTACCACAAATTGTACTAACATTAGCCTTTGATAATTTAAAATTCGAGAAATATTTCTTATCTCGAAGAATCGTGTGTGTGGTCCCACTGTCAACCAAACAAATATCTCCATCGTTCATGCTCACATCAACGTTATTTTTCATATTTTTTTTTACTAAGCACAAAAAAATAATAAGATTTCTTTAAAATATACTCAAATCTCACGGTTTGAGTCTTTCACCCAGACTTTCTTTCAAGTCTAAAATTTACGAAGCTTTGTTACAAGCTTAAAACCTTTGAAGCTTTCTTTCAAGCTTAAAATCTTTGAAGCTTTCTTTCAAGATTAAAATTTACTAGGCTTTCTTTCAAGTCAAGCACAAATAATAAGCTTTCCTTAAAATGTACTCCAATCTTCGGGTTTGAGTCTTTTACCCAGACTTTCTTTCAAGTCTAAAATTTACGAAGCTTTGTTACAAGCTTAAAACCTTTGAGGCTTTCTTTCAAGCTTAAAATCTTTGAAGCTTTCTTTCAAGCTTAAAATTTACTAGGCTTTCAAGTCAAGCACAAAAAAATAATAAGCTTTCTTTAAAATGTACTCAAATCTTCGGGTTTGAGTCTTTAACCTAGACTTTCTTTCAAGTCTAAAATTTACGAAGCTTTGTTACAAGCTTGAAACCTTTGAGGCTTTCTTTCAAGCTTAAAATCTTTGAAGCTTTCTTTCAAGCTTAAAATTTACTAGGCTTTCAAGTCAAGCACAAAAAAATAATAAGCTTTCTTTGAAATGTACTCAAATCTTCGGGTTTGAGTCTTTTACCCAGACTTTCTTTTAAGTCTAAAATTTACGAGGCTTGTTACAAGCTTAAAACTTTTGAGGCTTTCTTTCAAGCTAAAAATCTTTGAAGCTTTCTTTCAAGTCAAGCACAAAAAATAATAAGCTTTCTTTAAAATGTACTCAAATCTTCGGGTTTGAGTCTTTTACCAGACTTTCTTTCAAGTCTAGCACAAAAAATAATAAGCTTTCTTTAAAATGTACTCAAATCTTCGGGTTTGAGTCTTTTATCCAGACTTTCTTTCAAGTCTAAAATTTACGAAGCTTTGTTACAAGTTTAAAACCTTTGAAGCTTTCTTTCAAGCTTAAAATCTTTAAAGGTTTCTTTCAAGTCAAAAATGTTCTCAAATCTTCGGGTTTGAGTCTTTTGCCTAATGGAAGCACACAAGTAGTAGGCTTTCTTTCAAGCCGAAAATATACTCAAATCTTCGGGTTTGAATCTTTTGCCTAATGGAGGCACACAAGTAGTAGGCTTTCTTTCAAGCCGAAAATATACTCAAATCTTCGGGTTTGAGTCTTTTTTCTAGACTTTCTTTCAAGTCCAAGATTTTCGAAGCTTTCTTTCAAGCTTAAACTTTAAAGCTTTATTTCAAGCTCAAAACTTATTAGGCTTTCTTGATAGAATAGTGTCCTGCAAGCCAACTATTCTGGCTGCTTTAATTGAAAGGACCATTCAATTGGATTAATAAATGCATTTTATTATTAAATGGTCATCTTTATCTTATGTAATAATTATCTACGCATAAGGATAGAAGTCCTTAGATCACAGGGCTATGGGACAACCCGTGGACTGAACTCCAATGCCGTGATCTAGAACATATTCAAGAGTCGTAGAATCCAATCGAGACAGGACATCGTTGGATTCGGTTAGACTCTCACTATTGTGTATACTCCGATGAACTGGAGAACGCTGGGGTCCACGAGCGTGACTGGGATAGTCGATACACATAAGTGGGTGGCTTGCTGGGATGGCAAGCGCACTGAATACCCCAATTAGGAAATAACTCACCACGGAAGCGGTAGTCGCATATCGGGGTTGAAGTTATTCCAATTTACAATAGTATACGAGGAACGATCCCTAACTACTTGAGATGATAGAGTTTATCTGGTGCGAGAACGTCTATGCTTTGATTTGAGTCCTGACTGACTGGAGATCGCCAGAAAGTCTCTGTGGACTCATATTGGGTATAGAGGAACTCGTATGCAGATTCATATCATCAACAAAGGATCCATTGACCCGACTTGATAGGTTGGGAAATTCTCCTATGGATTTCTGTGAGAAATTAATTCTGGTAAAATCCTCGGCCGAGGTATCTGACGGCTTTATGTAAGTAGCTCATAAAGGTTAAGTCAAAGAGAATTATTTCGAGACCAGAATGCATAAGGTCAAGACAAAAGAAAAGGGAAACCGATGAAAGACCATACCCTTAAGTCTCGACTGGGAGATTGATCGATGGAGAGATTATGTCGTATACGGAAATTGTAAATGAGTTAAAAGGTTCACTGAATTAATTCACTAGTGATTGGGCTCCATGGGCTTGTGGCTGGACATCGACCGTGGAGTGTGGGAGAATTCCCAAATTGGCAGGGGTGCTAATTTTGGAATGATCAATCGACAGAGTGTTCGATTGATTTAGAGTAAATCTTACTCGAAGAATTAAATAATATTTAATTATAACCCACGGCCAATTATGTGATGAACCTACGGGGGCATACACAATATACATGAAGCGAAAGCGAGGAAATAAGAACGACCGAGTCGACTGGGTCGACTGGGTGAATAATCGACTGGGTCGATTATTATGGGTGGGTCGACTGGGTCGACCCAATTGGAACAAATTGGGATCCAATTGGAATTGGATCAGGATCATAAATTAAATTGGAATTTAATTTGTGGATTAATTAATTAAGTTGGATTTAATTAATTAGAAGGGATTTTAATTAAATGGGCTTAGAGTCTGATTTAATTAAATGGGAGATTAAGTTAATTAATTGGGCTATTTAATTGGGAGATTAAATAAAGCCTGGTCAAATTAATTAACTGGGCCATGAATTAATTAGAAGACTTGGTCTTCCAATTAAAGAGGGCCATGGCCCATGTAGGAGAGAAGAGCCCTAGTCCTAATAGGACTAGGTTAGGGAGATAACTATAAGTAGCTATCTTATAGTTATTTTTCACACAACTCAATAAGCAAAAATTGAGCAAGAGCAAAAATTCTCTCTCCCATCTCCCTGTGTAGTCGACCGAACCCTGTCTTCCTTTTGGATGAATTTTTCGTTTTTGACTTTGTTCCTAAATCGTTCCTAAATCCTAGATCATAATATATCTTGTGTTCTAGCTGATCAAGATTTATTATTTTCGTGTAATTGTGGTGTATCAACCCGTAGAGGCGCAACACGTGGGGCGTTACTGCAGAGCTTGGGTCGATTTTGCTGAGGAGAATTTCAGAGTCCGTTTTGCTGACTGCCAACTTGGATTTGCAAGGAGATAGGTATAACGTGCAAACTTATACTATCGTTTTATTTATTCATATATATACAACTATAGAGTATCCTGGCAAGATTCCGTAAGAGGTCCTAAAATTTTTATATTCCGCTGTGCCTAGGGCTGTTTATCTTACCGAATCTCAACAGTGGTATCAGAGCCAACTCTAGGCTTTGTATATATATGAATTTGCAAATTCTGTGATTTAAATCATATGTTTGATTTATGTATGGCTAGTTCTTTAACTGTGTATGTTTTAGGACGTAGATCTGTTAACTTGGAGTTAATGTAAAATTTTGATTCGAAAATTTTATCGTGTTAATTTTTATTTTGGATTGAATTAATTGAAACTGTTGATTTTAATTAATTAAGGAATCAAACACAAATTAAAACAAAACAAAAGAAAAAACAAATTATTGTATCGACGCTTTATTCTCTTGGTGAGAATGAATTAGTGCTCGGCGCAATTTTTCTTTCCTTTGTTAACGTGACCATGCGTGACCATATGTATCTTCGTAGGCATGTTGTTTTAATTTGGAAAAGGTGTTACGTAAGATTTGAAGCCATGTTATGTATTAAATTGCAATTGAATTTTGTTGATTGCAAAATGTTGGATTCTTGTCAATTTGAAGCCTACGATTTACGGCATGACATGGTGGTTCAAATTTTCGTGGCAGAATTTTGGATACATCCTGAAAATCTTGGAGATTTGGTTGTTATGGAATCTTGGTGAATCTTGGATTGATCTTAGAGATCTAATTAAACAAGGAAACTTAGAGTTTCATTTAATATAAGACATTTAATTAAAATTAATGTCTTGTAATTAATTACCAAGATTAAAGATCTTAGAGATCTTATTAAACAAGGAAACTTAGAGTTTCAATTGTAAGAAGAGATTTAATTAATCTCTTCTAGTAAGTTACCGAGATTAAAGATCTTAGAGATCTTATTAAATTAGGAAACTTAGAGTTTTGGATAAGGTAAGAATCTTAGAGATTTAGATTACCTTAATTAACCAATTTAATCAAGATAAGTTTGTAGATTACCTTAATTAAACTAATCTAGACAAAATAGGATTATCTTGAAAATCTTGGAGATTTGAAAACTTTGGGAAACTTAGAGTTTTGGATAAGGTAAGAATCTTAGAGATTTAGATTACCTTAATTAACCAATTTAATCAAGATAAGTTTGAAGATTACTTAGAGCTCAAGTAAGAGCTAATTAATCTTAGAGATTAATTGTTAATTCAAAATTAATTAACTTGGATGAATTTTTGCGAATTAAAATTAATGGAGCCGGTAAATTTACATTTATGCCCTTATGTGAATTTATGCATGTTCTTGAGTGAATGTGTGGATTGGTCGATTTTGCCCTTAAGCCCTGTGTAGTTTTGGTTTATTTATTTTATGGGTTGTAATTAAATGGGCCTGATTGGTGCCCTTGCTTGCGCAAACAATTGTAATAGAATAGGGCCTATATTTTTATAATCTAGGATTAGATTAGGCTTGGAGCCAAGAAGACCTCATGAAGACTTGGAGATCCACATGGAGGCCCATTACCTTGGAGGACATGGAGGCCCAATTCATTACATGGAGGCCCAATCAAGGTGGATATTACAAGAAGGCCCATGATGTATGGGTTTGAAAATTGTAATAGTTAGGACATTTAATTTCCACCCTAGACTGACCAATTGGTCCATCATGTGGCTCGTGATAGATCGCATAAGATGGGCAATCGACCAATCATATGTGCAATGCTAGGTGACATATGTTTACTATTATTCTTTGATGTATGTCTTGCATGCTTAGAATAGATCACGTAAACAAGATAAAGCATAATCTGATGAGACCTCGCACGAAGAAAACTTAAAACCTCCAATTGAACTTAAAAACTCAATTAGAATATTAAATCGATTAACGGGCGCATATGAATGGTGTCTATGGTCCGAGCCTATCCAATTACTAGGTCTTAGGCATATTGTACAAATATATCTCGATGTCTCACGAGTCGTGGGTCGAGCTATAGGAAGATGATATGTCTATTGCCTCGATGCACAGTTTAGTGCCAAGGGAGGGGATAACAAGGTTCTAGGCGCTGTCTCACGAGTCGTGGGGCGTCTAGGATTGAACTATTTCTCTTCACGAGTATTGGACATGATTTAACGCGAGTAAGTATGGATGTCTCACGAGTCGTGGGTCCATAACGAAAACCGAGGCTAAATGAACTCAAGGGTTAGCTGGGATGGTTAACCGGCGACGTGATCGCCTACCAAGTGGATCGATTGGTATGGCCAACGAGTCGTGGGTACTGAGCGATTGCATTTGGGCCTTGAGCCCATTAGAAAATTTTTATTTCCCGAACCTTATGTGGGGGCATAAGTATTCGACAAAAATAGTGGGAGTAATTTACAAATGAAAACCATGTTTGTAAATTATGCATTGATATTAAGCTGCCGCGTATTTATCGTCATGTTTATGATAGTTTATCATAAGTTATGTATCCATGAATATTTACCATCATACTTGAATCAAATAAATTGACTGAACTCAAATGAATTTTGAATGACTTCGAAACTTGAGAAATTATTCTCGAGTCCAAGCAAGGACTAATCTCCTTACAAAGATTTCATTGTTTTTCCTTTCGAAGTTACACTTCGACTGGAATGGTGATAGGTTTCACCAAGCTGCCTTTTTCGAAGTTACTCTTCAAATAAGAAAGGTGATAAGTTTCACCAGAGGGTTGAGGATGGTTCTCAAGCCCAAATTTTCTTGAAGGCAAACATGAAGTCTCCCATGAATGGAAAGTAACATCTTGTGAAAAGGCCTCAAAAAGCTCGAGAGATGGAAGAAGAGGAATGTATCCTCTTTAAAGGGAAATAACCTTGGAGGTTTTTCTGTAAGGATGATAAGTTGAAAAGTCAATCAAAATGATTCTTCCATGGATTAAGATCAAAGGAAAAGGGAATTGAACCTATTCATCCCATAAGGGATGATTAAATTTTATTGAACTTAACCTTATGGTTAAAGTAATGCATAAGGGTGTTGGATGCCCGATGAAGCACTCATCGATGCATTCAATGCATCTAAAGCCATGAATTATTTAGATCATTGGAATTTGCTTATACCATCCCTTGTCTTAAGGGATGTGATAGTTCCATAATGGTTGGAACTGATTGCGCTATAAGATTTATACGCAAAAAGTGTACATAAACAAATGAGTATGGATACTCATATATCGACTAAATAAAATATGCATAGTCAATAAAATATAAATAATCAAGATTTCACACACTTGAGTCGTTGTAAAAACCGAAAGGCGATACACGAATACTAAAACATATTTCTGAATTAAAAGATTCAAAGACTGAGCTCGACTGGGTCGAGCTTGACTGGGATGCTGTACATAGTAACCGACTTTCGAATCTTGCTTGATGGAAATTAGATTTAGTAGTTGGTTGCTAGGCAACCAAGAGGCATAAACAAATGCAATGGATTTAATCCATTTATAAGTGTGTAGAAACGCTAAAGCATTAGTGGGAGATAAGGCGTCTCTAGTACCCTCATGGGTAAAAGTACGTTGTGATGTACAATTCCAAATGTAAGACTCGCTCAAAACATTGTCAGTTGTTGAGCATTTTGGACATGTAAATGTCCATTAAGAAATCTTACATGAAATTCCTTATTCAAACAAATGAAACTTGATCGAGAAAATCGAAGATACTGAGCTAAGTATCTCTGAAGCCAGATCCAAAACATATCACGTGATATGAGTTTTGGTATTGTACCTTCATATGCATTCATGCGCATATGGGGTCTCCCGCTTATGTGAATAAGCTGGTGGGAGATAAGTTGGACGTAAAGTCCATCTTATGCAATTCGTGGGGTATCCAGAAAACTCTATAGGATACAAGTTCTACGATCCTACAAGATAAACTACGTTTGTCTCAAGGAACACACACTTCTTGGAGAAGAATTTCTTGCTAGGCAAGAAGAAACACAACGTAGAACTAGATGAGGTCACTGAAGCTGAAAAGGCCGAAGAGGTCAATCAAGCCGACCCATCACCACAGGCAGTGGGAGAACAAGAGCATGAAAGTGCACCAGAAAGTACACCGGTACTTCGTAGGTCAGAAAGACAACGTAGAGAACCCAAGAGGTACTACGGTCTGCTGCGTGAGACTAGACAGTCTCTAACCGACCCAAGGACTTACGAAGAGGCTATGCTAGGCATAGACTCGGGAAGGTGGCGTGAAGCCATGGAATTCGAATTGGACTCCATGCACTCGAACAAGGTCTGGGCCTTGGTAGATCCACCAGTGGGAGTAGCTCCCGTGGGTTGCAAGTGGATCTATAAGAGAAAGCTTGGAGTGAACGGAGAGGTAATAACCTACAAGGCGCGACTAGTGGCAAAGAGGATACACTCAAAGGCCAAGCATCGACTTTGAGGAGACCTTCAAGCCCGTCGCAATGCCTAAATCCATTCGAATCTTGCTGGCCATAGCTGCGTGGTATAACTACGAGATATGGTAGATGGATGTAAAGACTGCCTTTCTCAATGGGGACATTGACAAGGAGATCTACATGGAGCAACCAAAAGGATATACTTCCAAAGGAGATGAACACAAGGTGTGCAAACTCCAGAGGTCCATTTA
Source organism: Penstemon barbatus (assembly GCA_003313485.2). NCBI lineage: Eukaryota > Viridiplantae > Streptophyta > Magnoliopsida > Lamiales > Plantaginaceae > Penstemon > Penstemon barbatus. The sequence continues at coordinate 49,330,503 of CM064879.1, read as the reverse complement.
TGGACTGAAGCAAGCTTCCCGAAGTTGGAACATTCGTTTCGATGAGACAATCCAAACTTTTGGATTCATCAAAAACATGTTCGAACCTTGCGTGTACAAGAAGATCAGTGGGAGTACAGTTGAATTTTTGGTGCTTTACGTTGATGGCATTCTTCTCATTGAAAACAATGTGAAAGTGTTGTACGAAATTAAAGCATGGTTATCTACACAATTCTCAATGAAGGAATTGGGAGAAGCATCATTCGTACTGGGTATAAGGATCTACCGAAATTGATCAAAAGGACTGCTGGGCCTCTCCCAATTGCAGTACATAGATAAAATCTTGAAAAGATTTAATATGGAAGAATCCAAGAGAGGATTGCTTCCAATGAGACATGGAATTGTACTCTCTAAGTCTATGGCCCCAAAGACGCCTGAAAAGAAAAGCAATATGTCTCGAGTACCATATGCATCCGCAATAGGAAGCATAATGTATGGTATGTTATGTACGAGACCAGACGTAGCATACGCTTTAAGCGTTACAAGTCGCTACCAGTCTGATCCAGGTTAGCAGCACTGGATAGCCGTAAAGACAATTCTGAAGTACCTGAGAAGGACTGAGGAATTGTTCTTGGTATACGGTGGAAGAGAATTAAAATTGGAAGGCTATACTGATTCTAGCTTCCAATGTAATGTAGACAACTTCAAGTCGACATCTGGATACGTGTTCTGCCTCAATAGTGGTGCGGTAAGCTGGAAGAGCTCCAAGCAAAACACTACCGTAGATTCAACCACCGAGACAGAATACATTGCCGCGAGTGAAGCAGCAAAGGAAGGTGTTTGGATGAAAAACTTCATCCAGGAATTGGATGTGATACCTAGCATTGTCGAGCCATTACTATCTTCTTGTGATAATAATGGAGCTATCTCGCAAGCGAATGAGTCGAGATCTCATCAGAATCCAAGCACGAACTAAGACGATACCATTTGATATTTATATCATTGGTAGAGGAGACATAAAGATGGAACGTGTCACCTCAAGGGATAATACGCCGGACCTGCTATCTAAGCCATTGCCTCATAGGCATCCGAAAGACATCTGTCTAAGATGGGAATCAGAAGTGTGAAAAGTTGGTTTTAGTACAAGTGGGAGATTGATAGAATAGTGTCCTGCAAGCCAACTATTCTGGCTGCATTTAATTGAAAGGACCATTCAATTGGATTAATAAATGCATTTTATTATTAAATGGTCATATTTATCTTATGTAATAATTATCTACGCATAAGGATAGAAGTCCTTAGATCACAGGGCTATGGGACAACCCGTGGACTGAACTCCAATGCCGTGATCTAGAACATATTCAAGAGTCGTAGAATCCAATCGAGACAGGACATCGTTGGATTCGGTTAGACTCTCACTATTGTGTATACTCCGATGAACTGGAGAACGCTGGGGTCCACGAGCGTGACTGGGATAGTCGATACACATAAGTGGGTGGCTTGCTGGGATGGCAAGCGCACTGAATACCCCAATTAGGAAATAACTCACCACGGAAGCGGTAGTCGCATATCGGGGTTGAAGTTATACCAATTTACAATAGTATACGAGGAACGATCCCTAACTACTTGAGATGATAGAGTTTATCTGGTGAGAGAACGTCTATGCTTTGATTTGAGTCCCGACTGACTGGAGATCGCCAGAAAGTCTCTGTGGACTCATATTGGGTATAGAGGAACTCGTATGCAGATTCATATCATCAACAAAGGATCCATTGACCCGACTTGATAGGTTGGGAAATTCTCCTATGGATTTCTGTGAGAAATTAATTCTGGTAAAATCCTCGGCCGAGGTATCTGACGGCTTTATGTAAGTAGCTCATAAAGGTTAAGTCAAAGAGAATTATTTCGAGACCAGAATGCATAAGGTCAAGACAAAAGAAAAGGGAAACCGATGAAAGACCATACCCTTAAGTCTCGACTGGAAGATTGATCGATGGAGAGATTATGTCGTATACGGAAATTGTAAATGAGTTAAAAGGTTCACTGAATTAATTCACTAGTGATTGGGCTCCATGGGCTTGTGGCTGGACATCGACCGTGGAGTGTGGGAGAATTCCCAAATTGGCAGGGGTGCTAATTTTGGAATGATCAATCGACAGAGTGTTCGATTGATTTAGAGTAAATCTTACTCGAATAATTAAATAATATTTAATTATAACCCACGGCCAATTATGTGGTGAACCTACGGGGGCATACACAATACAAATGAAGCGAAAGCGAGGAAATAAGAACGACCGAGTCGACTGGGTCTACTGGGTGAATAATCGACTGGGTCGATTATTATGGGTGGGTCAACTGGGTCGACCCAATTGGAACAAATTGGGATCCAATTGGAATTGGATCAGGATCATAAATTAAATTGGAATTTAATTTGTGGATTAATTAATTAAGTTGGATTTAATTAATTAGAAGGGATTTTAATTAAATGGACTTAGAGTCTGATTTAATTAAATGGGAGATTAAGTTAATTAATTGGGCTATTTAATTGGGAGATTAAATAAAGCCTGATCAAATTAATTAACTGGGCCATGAATTAATTAGAAGACTTGGTCTTCCAATTAAAGAGGGCCATGGCCCATGTATGAGAGAAGAGCCCTAGTCCTAATAGGACTAGGTTAGGGAGATAACTATAAGTAGCTATCTTATAGTTATTTTTCACACAACTCAATAAGCAAAAATTGAGCAAGAGCAAAAATTCTCTCTCCCATCTCCCTGTGTAGTCGACCGAACCCTGTCTTCCTTTTGGAAGAATTTTTCGTTTTCGACTTTGTTCCTAAATCGTTCCTAAATCCTAGATCATAATATATCTTGTGTTCTAGCTGATCAAGATTTATTATTTTCGTGTAATTGTGGTGTATCAACCCGTAGAGGCGCAACACGTGGGGCGCTACTGCAGAGCTTGGGTCGATTTTGCTGAGGAGAATTTCAGAGTCCGTTTTGCTGACTGCCAACTTGGATTTGCAAGGAGATAGGTATAACGTGCAAACTTATACTATCGTTTTATTTATTCATATATATACAACTAGAGAGTATCCTGGCAAGATTCCGTAAGAGGTCCTAAAATTTTTATATTCCGCTGTGCCTAGGGCTGTTTATCTTACCGAATCCCAACATTTCTTTCAAGCCTAAAACAATTTGTTCATATTCGAATTTCAAGTTATTTATACTACGTATAATAAAGTATGCATATTATTTCGAATTTCAAGTTATTTATACTACGTATAATAAAGTATGCATATTACTTGTTTGTCGATTTTTATCCTTCCGGATAGAGGCAATCGCTACTTTCCTCAACTCTTTTCGTCAACTTCTGATGGATGCCATGTCACCTACAAACGTTGTAAGGACGATCCGAACGGTCAGAATGAAGAGGCTGGTGTGATGAACCTTCGGTTAAAATTTGAGCATGATCCAACGGTTAATATAGTCGGAATGATAGAAAAACCGAAGGTGCTGTTTGCAAATCCGAGAATATGCCTCTCAAAAGTGTTTGCTTATTTTCTCTCTTATTTGTGAGAAATATTGTGATAACATGAAATCGAGTTATAGAGCAAACTCGTGTTGATAACGTGTTATAAGACTTAGGATAAAAGTGATGAACAAATTTTAGTAAGCAAATTTATATGTAGAGAAAACTCATCAACTCTTTTCATTCTTTCATGCTCTAGTTCATCTTCTTGTTACAAATGAGGGATGAACTCATCTATTTATACAAGTTCAAGACTTCTATACAATAGCCACATGTCTTCAATGTGTCTTCCATGCAATTGTGATACATGCCTTTACTACAAGTTCACCAAGTGCATGCTTTGCCACACTTCCACATAGGTGTATGCTTTACCACACTTAATCTTGTCTCGACACATAAATGGGATATGTGTTATCTCATTATTTCACCAAGTGGAAGAACCATGTAAATCCACCTTATGTCTTGAGTGGTAAATTACAAATGACATCCACAAAATATGCATATTTCATAACAAATTTGACCATTTTTGTTTTTGGGCCATAGTATTGTACGTCTACGTATACAAATTAACAATAAATTGTATATTCATAATAATTTAATCTAGTTGTGCCTAGCTAGAGTGGAAATCGGGATAACCACCGATTAACCATCGCAAAACATTGTTTAGGCTTGAACGCTGGAGCTATATGACCTGCACCCTGCACCAAATTACGTACAATTAAGAAACCAATTCATAATTATTGAAATAGGATATATATATATATATATATATATATATATAATCAAAGTTTAATAATTTTTTTCTTACCTTCACTGTAGCAAATGTGATATATGCTTGATTATTCTTGTATTTCTCTGTATATCTGTATTGAAATTGAATAAATTCAATATATATATATATATATATATATATATATATATATATATATATATATATATATATATATATATATATTATACTACTTCACTTCAACTACAAAAAATTTAAAATTTAGTGACAAAATATTAAATAATAAAGTGATAAGAACTTAAATATTATCACTAAAATGATGTATATAGACACACTAATGACAAAAAAAATATAAAACGTTGTCACTATTGATATTTAGTGACACTCCAAAAGTGACAACTAAAAAGTTATCACTAAATTATAGTGACAATATTTATTGTCACTAAAATAGTGTTACTAATTATGATCAATACAGACAATTTAAGTTCCATACAGGTGTCACTAATAGTAATTAGTGATTAGTGACACCTTAAACATATATTTGATCACTATTGCACTTGTTACTATTATTATTGTGACAAAACAAATATTTTTATCACTACATATATATAAAAAGTGACAATTTCAACAGTGTCGCTTAATTAAAAATTGAAAATTAAACTAACCCTGCAACTTGACCGTCCACAGTCCAAGGTCTCCATTCCTCATCGATACTTAGACGATTGAGACTGTGTATCCATTTTAATGTACTCATATAAGGTATCGTCATGTCATGATCACCACTGAAATTAAAGTTAGAATAACATAATTAACAAATTAATTCATTGTCAACAATATCATTAATTAATTTATTCTTAAAAAATAATTGTATATCAATTTTCACTCTACTGTGAATATTTAACACCTACACACGAAGTTATTATAAACGTACCTATATGCCAAAAGTTGATATCCTTTGTCATTGAGAAGTTGATGATATTTCAATACACTTTTTACATCTAATTCATAGGCGGGCAAGGTCCTATTGCATCTTTTCCAGTCTTTAATTGTTCCCTAATTGTTAATTTTCAATATATTTTTTTTAGATCAAAATAATTCTGAATCTAATATAAATATATATAGAACGTATGGGAAATAATCTTTTTTTTTAATATATATATATGTACGTCGTACCTTTCTAATATGAAGTGCTTCTTGGACAGTTTCATCATTCATCCAAACATAAGATGTCCTGTAATTATGATTCTGCCAACAATATATTTATATTAATAACTTAATTTTCACTAAGGAAATAAATCATTGAAATAATTAAGTTATATATATAAATAAATTACACGGCACCATGGTTCCTCTTGTTTGGACAAGAAGAGGAAGTCCGATGGAAAATCCTCTAATTCACATTTTGGTTTCAAAATGTGGCCTTCAAATATCGATTCTGTGCACTGCACTTGATCATATGGTAAACGTAACATACGTACCCAAATATGAAATTACTAGCTAAATAATTATATAAGAAGATGTGATTTAATTTACCTACCTGTTTGACGGATTGAAGAGCATGAAGGCATTTATAATTGTTTGGATCTGGATTTGTATACTGCCCGTTACAGTTGTTTCTTGCTAGCTGATTTAATTAATTGTCAATTAATTAATAGTTATGTATGTACTATATATGTACTAAATGTTTTCTATTTAAATTAAAGAAATAAAGTAACCTCAAAATAATGATCTGATATAAGTGCCATTCGATGAGCATATGGGATCCTTTCATTTATGTCCTTGTCTTGATCTGTTACTGAATTACCAATTATATATCCCTGCAGGTTCAATTAGATATCAAAGACACATACAAAATACATATATTATTATGCTTAAAGATATAGATATAGATTAGCATTAATTAATTAATTAATTATTAATCGATTTAAAGATATTTTATCACTACAAAAAAATTGAGTTTTGGTTACAAAAGAGTAAATGACAAAGTGACAAAAACTTAAATATTGTCACTAATTAGTTATAAAATGATGTATAGAGACACACTAGTGACAAGAAATGTGAAAAAGTTATCACTATTGACATTTTGTGATACCCCAAAAGTGACAGCTAAAAAGTTGACACTAAATTATAGTGACAATATTTATTGTCACTAGTAGGTTTTCACTGAAAGGGTGTCACTAATTGTCAATAGTGACAATTTTAGTTCTTTAGACTTGTAACTAATGACATAATATTTTTATCACTAAATATATGCAAAAAGTGACAATTTGAACAATGTCAATATTTTGTTCACTGAAATCCATTTTTCTTGTAGTGTATGTATAATTTACCTGGAGGATCATTTGGGGCTCAAGTCCTTTCTCGTTTCCTGGAGTATATATAAATATAGAGTATCAACTTAATTAATTTAAATTGAAGAGGAGAAAATCTTAAAATAAAATCATTAATATTAATTACAAGTTTAATGTCACTGGCCTTGATCTATTTCCAAAGCCACCATGGGCGCAATTTTTCCTCCGTAGGAGTCTCCGGCAACATATAGTTGATTCTTGAGAAATCTTGGGTGATTCAACAACCACTGCATTTATCATTAGAAATTAAAGGTATAAATACAACTTATAATAAGTTTTTATTATCATAAGAGCTGATCGATATTATGGTGTACCTTTCTCAGAAATAAATAATTATCTTTTGCAGCTTTGGTGTCGGATGAAACATAACCTTCTGATGTGTTTGCATAGGAGAAGCCGGTTCCAACAGGAGAGTCTATGAATATAATGTTGGCGATCTGGAAATTAAATCATAATATATATAATATATTCAAGAACATTGATTGATCATTTTCTTCTTCATTTTTTTTTTTTTTTTTTGGAATCAAACGTGAAGAATGTTTTCTTAAACCAAACCTTTGTCCATGAGTATGGATTTAGCACCAAAGACGGTGAGCTCCAATCATTAGATGAATGATCAAAAGTCAATGGACCTGCGAATATAAATGGACCTAATTTGTAAGTCCTCATATACATATTTTTTTTTTCAAAAATAAGAGAAAACATTTTAAATTTAACAATAAGAATGAAAATTATTAATTTAAATATTCCCAATATGGAAATAATTTTTTTTAATATGACTCAATATTAGATGAAAGATCAAAAGCCAATGGACCTGCGAATATAAATGGACCTAATTGATAATTATATATTTACCTCCAAAAAATTGAAAACGTTGTATAATTGTACATAAGTTTCCGAAAATACCAAAATAAAAAAAACCTTATTTTTTAATATTTATTAACAGTTAATTTTTTATAATAATAAATTAAACAAAATTTAATTAATAATATTTTTTAAATAAAAAATGGGCAATTATATATAAAATTTGATAAATTTTTTTTGTTAGATATTATAATTAGTACCCAATTTTTTTAAGATATTATAAATATTAAAAATAATTCTCTTAGGGGTAAAGTTGAAACTTTTCCAGAATAAGGGGTCAATTATTGTAATATGGTGACAAATCACATGGAAGTTTTCGTAGTTAAACCATATCTCAGAGGTGTATTCGTAATTTACTCATATAATATTTGCATTGTAACTACATCTAATCATCTACAATTAAAGGCTCATGTCATAGCCAACATGGCAAAAAGTTTAGTATTTGTTTTATTCACTGAATCGGTCGTTAATTTCTCATAATCACAATTTTATCAAAATGATTTCAATCATTTTTTATATTTTTTCCTCATTAAAAAGTCAAATTAATAGATTTATAGTTTGAGATATAATAATTTTCTATATTTTCTATTAACAAATTTTAGAACTAATAAAAAAAAGATTCACTTTCTAATTAAATTCCATTTAAATGCAGGTAGCAATGATTTTACAGGTGTGGATACTAATAGTCATAGCGGTGCATGACACTGACGCGTGGCCCTAGAAGCATTATATTTGATTTAGGGTGATTCACAATATGAGGTCTAGTCATATTTTAAGAAATTTTAAGTGCTCACAGAGTATTTTTTGTAAATATTTTTACAAGTTGTGTATCCTTGTAAGATTTGTTAAATCATAGGGGGTGTCCTTGTAATTTTTGAAACTATAGAAGGTCTCTTATAGTATAACTAACCTCAGAGGGTCTGAGTGTAAATCACCTATTAATTTAATTTGAATCTACATTTTCTTAAAGAACTGCCGGCCTTAGATACTTATTTAAAATTTCTTGTGCTAAAAAAATCATCTAATTACCGGTAGTTCGAGAATTAAATTAACTTATGCCAATATCTAACAAGTTTGGATTAATATTTTTGTTTGATAATAGGAAAAAAGTTAAATCATGATAAAAGTATATGTAAATATATCAAGTTATTCGAACTCGAATAATATTCGGCTCAATGAAAACTCCTTCGAGTGCTAAGTCAGTCAAAAAATCATTTTAAACTCTTTCAAACTCGACCCATAATCAAAAATCAAGAATAAAGCATTTACCAATTTCATAAGCAAGCCCGGAAAAGCCGGAGCAACCAGGACCACCGGTAAGCCAAAGCAGTAATGGATCCGTATCCGGATCCCTTTCGGATTCGACAAAGTAGTAAAACATTTGTACTTCATCATTTTCTCCCACGCTTATGTACCTGTTGATCCATACATAATAATAAATACAGGACTTACTATATTCCTCACTATTCAAACATATATATGTATACATACAAAGAGAGAGAAGTTAAAGAAACTAGCTAAAAGAAAAAAGAAAAACCGACCCGGTTTCAAATTTGAAAGGCAGAAATCCAGAATAACCGGGCAGAGTCTTGACATTATTAGAAGGTTGTAATGCACAAATACATTTGAAAATAAATAGAAGAAAGAAAATTAGAATAAAATGAAACATGCATGATTTTGAATATGATCTCATTTTTTTTTAAAGTCTTGAAGTAGTATTTAGTTCTTGATTGAGCTATAAATAGAATGAACATAAACTACTCAATTTTGAAACGGAAAATAATTATTATCGATGATATATAGTTGTAGCAAAATTGGGGGAAAATGCAAGATACTCCCCCGTGTTAATTATATGTTAAACATGCAAAAAATTAACTCGTGAAATTTTTTTTACGCCAAACTTTTTTGTGTTTTCAAAAACCCTCCAAAAAACACCCAATTTGTAAAAAATAGGTCGTTTTGGATCGACATTTTTCAAGAAATCATTTTTAAAACACTTCAAGTTGGTCCTTACAACGTTATGTGATATATTTTTAATATGATTTCTTGAAAAATGTCGATCTAAAATGATCTATTTTTTACAAATTGGATGTTTTTTGCAGAGTTTTCAAAACACAAGGAAGTTTGACGCAATAAAAATTTCATTGAATAATTTCTATCTTGTAGATTTAGCATAATACAGGGGAATATTTTGCATTTACCCAGCAAATTTGGCTTCCTCTAAGTCTAATATTTTACGGTCACAGTGTGATGTAGAAATATTAACTTCATGGTCCGATCCAAAAAAATTCCAAGAAACATGAAAAGCTCGTGGACTGTCGCTCAGGCCCATAAATATATCTTGATATATATAATTGTAGCAAAATTGGCTTCTAGTATTTTACGGTCACTGTGTCAGGTAGAAATATATTCTCAAAAAAAAAAAAAAAAAAAAGTGTCAGGTAGAAATATTAACTTCATGGTCCCGATCCAAAAAAAATTCCAAGAAACATGCAAAGTTCGTGGACGGTCGATCAGGCCATAAATTGAAACATGTTACCTGCACAATTGTGACATATTTTGGCCATAATATCTGCACAATTGTTACCTTTCCTTTTAATATGCTCTTAGACAAAAATCCCGTGAGGATGAATGTCGGCATTTTTGATTAATTGAACTATTAGCCTACTCCTCGTGCTATGCACAAAATGATTAAAAGAATGATGAAACAAACTAAAAGAAATAATAATGTACTTGCATCAAATTTGTTATACCCCTTAACGAAAAACTCGTGTTCAATTTTATCCCAATGCCTAATGCCCACTATTTATGACTAAAAGTATGTTAATATTGGAAATATATATTACTTTATAAATGTTGTGCCTTAGAGAAAGGTATATTGATGCTTCTAAGAGTCGTGAGTTATAATTCTAAGAACTTCAGGTATAGCTTATTACCATTGTACTGTGAGTTTATGACTATCAAAAATTATAAAAAAAAAAAAAGCAAGTAAAATTTAGGAGTAATTTTAGATTAATAGTGATAAATACACAAATAAACAACTTAATGGTGATAAATACGCAAACACATAATATGAAATGAAGCAAGTAAAATTTTAGATTCTTTATGAACTACATATGAACAAATACATCAATAAACAATATTTGTATATAGGGCTGAAAATCAAACCAAGTTACTCGGGCTCGAGTTCGTTCAATAAAAGCTCGTTTGAGCTCGGTTCGTCAAATAAATCAAACAAGCTTGAACAAGATTTCTCGTTCGATAACTTTTAAAGCTCAGCTCGAGCTCGACTCGATAAGCTAAAAATTGAAAAAACACATGTAAAATATCAAGGTACTCGATACTCGGCTCGAGCTCGTTCGATAAAAGCTCGTTTGAGCTCGGTTCGTTAAGAAATCAAATCAAGCTCAAACACAAAATTCAAGCTCGATAAAATTCAAACCAAGCTTGAACAACGTGTCGTTCGATACTACTCGACTCGTTTACACCCCTATTTGTATATGAAAATAAAAGTTATATATATATATATATATATATATATATATATATATATATATACATATATATATATATATATATATATACATATATCAGTTCAAACAATTCTTCTTTGAGATAATTAAAATATACATAACATGAATTTACTATACTGTAGAGTCAAGTTAGAATTAATAATGTACTCACTAAGAAAGCATGCACAATACATCTATATTAATATATCCCTAGATTATTTTTAGGTTTGTACAAATATAGAGTTTTCGATTAATTTATGATTGGGCAAAACCTCTAACAAAAAAGAGCAAAGCTCTCAAGCTAGACCATCAAAGTAAAACATGATTAGTCCAACAATCAAAAGTTGCGAAATAAGGATAAAATTATCATAAAACTTTACGTACATTAATCACATCTAAAATAATAATTATAGCACTATATGATTTTTCTATGTTAATTTCAAGGCCCTTACTCACATCATAAATACAAATTTAAAATAAAGAAAACACAATTACAAAATTATGCAGAAACTTGAGTCCTAGCCTCTTAGTCGTGGCTAGTTGTTGTTGTTGTTGTCGTGCCTTGGTAGCCTTCTCCTTGGCTTTTATTATTTATCTACTTGAAGTTCTCGTTATGGATCACTATTGTCAAGATGCTTCCACCCATTGATAATTTGTATAAGCAAGATAGACCTAGCAAACTATAATAACATATTAACCTCGTTTAATAGAGAAAAACCAAAGGATCTATAACATAAAGAAATTGTGATATTACAATTGGGCACTTTAGAAAGTAATTTTTTTAAAGATAACTCTACTTGTAAAATAGTGCATCCATTATGTTCTTTGAATTCCCACTGTCAATGTGAGCAATAGTTAGTTAATTAATACCCGCGTATTAGCATCATATAATAATACGTCAGTAAATCCATAACAGATGAGATATTTATACAATTTTTCGTGAAGCCTGGAGTACTTATAACAAAATGGGAGCACTCATGAATCAACATATTGTAAACTCGAAAAATGATATAACAAATTAAAAAAATATAACATCAAAATGCATAATTGATTAATTATTCACCTTTTAATTTTATCATGATAGAGAGTTTCATATAACAGTGAAAATGATGAAATCTTAAATATTACTAATGCGATTAACAGTTTGAATAATGCACTGGAAATTTGGCAATATATGACAACATGTAAAATTCAGATTACCTTTTTACAAATACATCTTGAGAAAGCTAATGAAATGCTACAACTTCATACCTTTGAGATGGTGTAAAAGAAGTTTTGGTCTGATTATATTATTTGAAGATTTTTATATATAAATAAGGATTAAATCAAGGAGTTAACGTAGCAATTATTAAAATTTAAACGCCTAAAATTAAGATATGATGCTCAATGTCAAACGCAGCACTCCCCCCCCCCCTCTATCGTCCCTAATTAATTGTTTTTTCCTTACAAAATGCAGTTGTCCTTTTAAAGCTCTAGTGGTACGTAGTTATGCATTTTTTTAGCGCTTAATTTAGTTGACTAATATTTTTACTTGGCTTATATTACTCCATATTAGCTATATTTTAGAAATTTCCTAAATTGATTTCTTGCATCTAGCTAGACTATTTATAAATATATAGGTATTTTTGTTAATATTTACAAAAACTAAACTATTTTTTATATATGTGTTTAGATTTAGTAACTGTTGGAAATTTGGAATACTTAATATGAACGCTTGATTTGGGGACGACAAAAAACGACAATAATTTAAAACATTCTTAAAATAGCAAATATCTTTAATAATTTTTAACAATCAACCACAAAAATTTCAAAATAGGTACTCTAAATTATAGAATTAAATTAAATATATATAGGAGAATGGTCTTTGACCAATTTGGACTGAAATTCTAATTTCTCATTACCCTAATTCACATGTCTTATTACCAATAAATTTTAACAATAAGCTATACCTGAAGTTCTTAGAATTATAACTCACGAGTCTTAGAAGCATCAATATACCTTTCTCTAAGGCACAACATTTATAAAGTAATATATATTTCCAATATTAACATACTTTTAGTCATAAATAGTGGGCATTAGGCACTGGGATAAAATTGAACACGAGTTTTTCGTTAAGGGGTATAACAAATTTGATGCAAGTACTTTTAGTTTGTTTCATCATTCTTTTAATCATTTTGTGCATAGCACGAGGAGTAGGCTAGTATGTTATTTATAGGCTAATATAAAGGTTACAATATTTAGACTCGTAATAAATGGAAACTATTGTTAGCCAAATTTAGTATTATAGTGATTCAAAATAATTCAAAAATACCAGAAATTAGAATTTCAGTCCAAATTGGTCAAAGACCATTCTCCTATATATATTTATATAAGATAAGATATGCTCAGAATCGGTTTCAATTTCGAGTTTAGGAATCTTCCTTTCCCAAGCTAACTTTAATCCTTCACGATATTTGGTTTTTTCCAAAGCTCACTTGGGGTCAGTGTTTTAAAAATCGGATCGGATCGGTTGGTTCGATCGGTTTAACCGGTAACCGATTGTCAATACGGTTTGGTTAATCCTCCAAAACCAGCTTTGTTCATGATCAGTTTGAACCGGAAAAAATCGATCAAAAACCGGTAAAACCAATGAACCGATTGAACCACTGGTTCACTTATAAAAATAAAAAAGTTTATGCTACGGATTTTTATTTCTCTTACGCGACCTTTAAAGTTCAACAATACTCTCACATCTCTTCTTCTATTTTTCACTTTGATTAAACAAAATCAACAAGAAACAAAAAAAATCTTATATATAATAAGTTATATAAATATATTTGAGTATAAATTCATTAGAAAAATCAAAATTTTCACAAACTTCAAGTATTTTTATTTTTTTATATAATTCAAAGACAAAATTATATTTTTTTTTTTATATAATTCAATAATTCAAATTACAAGCATGATAACCTGATATTTGAATTATTGCGTTCATATCATGTTATCATACTTGTAATTTTGTTGCTATCATTCCTTCTCAACTCAAATTTTGTAGAAAAAATAATTGATCATAGGATAAACATTTAGTTTATGAAAATAAACTTGAAAAAATGAATAATATATTTTTTTAAATAGTTGATTACATACATTAAAATTAAAATTAAAATATTATATTGTAATGACGTCACAACCAGTGGTTAAAACGGTTAAACCGAACTAATTACCAGTAACCAATAAGGCTACCGATTCGATGTCCGCTTCGATTTTTAAAACATTGTATGGGGCCCTTCCTTTGACAATGGAGGTTTTGGCCAGATTGTGTGACCAATCCATGGCTAACAGTGAGGCTTTACGGGCCACATCAAGAGTCAGCTCATCGACACCTTCGAAGATAAAGAGGTTTCGAGATTTCAAATTGACCAAATTGTGGCCAAAAAGATAAAGGGCCATTCACAATTAGGAAAACAAGAAGAGGTAATTTTCAAGTTAAGGGTGTCCCGAATCCAGTTTGGGTGAGGGATAGAAGTGAAGAGAAGGGAATCCGCCGGAGATATAGTTAGGTCCCACACTTGTCTAGCCTTATGACAGTCCCTAAGGGAATGGATAATATCCTCACGAGCTAGGGAACAAATGTTACACATATCGGAATGAGCTAAACCTCTATCAAATCTAATAGCATTTGTCATGATACTATTGTGAGTGCATTGCCAAATGAAAAAAGGGGTCCTAGGTGGACATTTTAACCTCCAATCCATAGCCAGTCATTTAAGTCGGATGAGTTATTGACATGATTATTGCAAATCACCCCATAGGCTGACTTACAAGAAAAAATCCCATTACTCGATCCTGCAAATCACCCCATAGGCTGACTTACAAGAAAAAATCCCATTACTCGATCCTCCCCTTATTCTCGTATCCTCTCTATTGCAATTGAGGGGTTAGGTTCTTCCTCATTTCTCATTAATTTCCGAAGCAATCATGTTACAAATGGGTTGGTCGGCCAACCATCTTTCAAGTGGTACGTAGGTAGTTTATATATATGTGTATGAAGTAGTATTTAGTTCTTGATTGAGCTATAAATAAAATGAACATAAACAACTAAATTTTGAACGGAAACTACTTATTAACTTCATGTTCTCGATCCAAAAAAAATTCCAAGAAACATGCACAGGTCATGGACTGTCGATCAGGCCCATAAATGGAAACATGGATTGTTACGGCTTTGAATTGTAGCCATATTGGCTTAACTTCATGGTCCCGATAAAACAAAAAGTCCAAGAAAAATGAGGTCCATGCACAGCTATCAGGCCCATAAATAGCGGGGGTTGGTCTCACCGAAGGAAAAGGTTGCTATTTTCGATCATATGATCTGAATTGGAAGCTTAAGAAGAAACCCTAGGAAGGATTATCGGGAAATTATTTGGTTTAATTTATGAGACTCTGACTCTCAAAAACAAACAAAAATCTGAGTTCTTTCTCTTTTTTACTTTTCAATATCAAATTTTAATTTCAGAGATGTTTTAATTTTACGGTATCAATAAACTCAATGTGACTACACAATTTACATCAACTAGTGTATACTGTGAGTTATATGAATGTATGTGATTTGATTAATCATAAATGCAAAAAATTAGGCTATTTATAGCACGACCTCATGTTCATAACCTAATTTGTGATATCTACCCAGAACTGAAAATCAAGCTAACCTATTTGATATTCGACTTGAGCTCGTTCGATAAAAGCTCATTTGAGCACGGTTCATCACATGAATCAAACAAGTTGAAACATCGTTTTCCATTCGATAACTTTTAAAACTCGACTCGACAAGCTAAAATTGATAAAATACACGTAAACTATCAAACTACTCGATACTGCGCTTGAGTTCGTTAACAATTAAACCAAGCTCAAATACAAAGTTTCAAGTTCGATAAAATTCAAACCAAACTTAAACAGTGTGTTGTTCGACAATACTCGACTCGATTACACCCCTATATCTATCTTAAGAATGAAAAAAATTAAGGTTGTGCTTGCCTCCCTCTCATCTCTCTACCGTGCTCTTAATTTGATGAGTTAAATAAATATTAATTAAATTTATACTTTTTCAAATTTCAAAAATAATTATCTTAAAAAATCAAAGAAGCTTTACTTTGATTTGGCATAAAATAAGTTATCTTTTACATAACTAATTTCACATAATAAATATGATTTGAAAAAAAAAAAACTCATTTCTTACATTATACATTTGACTCTCTTTTTTTTTTTCAACCAATTATTCATTTATATTTTTCAATTAAACTAATTTAATCTCACAGGAGCATGTTTATATGCCATTTTACCATACTAATGTGGTCCATAATTTTAATCCAGCCGAAAGACATCTAAATTTCAAGCAAACTAAGAAACACTACAAGAAAATGGGTCTTCTGTAACACAATTTTTTGTTGGTGAAGCATCGATTTCCGTTGGTATTCAATAGTAGAGACGGATTTTTTCCGTTAGATATTTTGTGTGTGAAGGCCCCATAGGTAAATGGAGTGACGGAATCGTTTCCGTTGGTAAATATAGCAACAACAATTTGTTTGTTGGTAATACCGTTGAAAAGTACTCCGCTTCAAATAGCTTTGCAAATGAAAAAACTGTAGGTAATTCTGTTAGAATATTACGAACAGATTTCCTTCGGCTTAATTCAGTTAGTGTTTTGTTACTAATCGGTTGGAAACATATCAATGGATCTAGCATCCAAATTATTCTGTTGCTTGAAATATGTTGGTAATTTGTCGCTAATTTTGTTGGAAGCATTCCGAAAGGTTTAGCATCATAACTATTCCGTCGGCTTAGATTTGTTGGTATTCTGTCACTGATCGGTTGGAAAAATACCGACGATATTAGAATCAAAATATTTTTTGTTGTGCTCATATAGCCCGTTTAATCGGGCTTTGCCTAGGCTCCTAGGAGGTCGGGCTTCGCCTAGCAGTTGGTCCTCGACTAGTCGTTTGGTCGGTCAGGCATTGCCTGGGCGCCCAAGCAATCATGCTTAGCCTAAGCGCCCAGGAGTTGAGCTTTGCCTGGGCGCCCAGGCGATGGGGCTATGCCTGACTGGTCAAGCGCCTGGGCTCGGCCTAGGCGCCTAGACCACGCCTGGGTCTTGCCTGGGCAATGTGCGCCCGGGCGACGCTTGGTGACTAGGCAATGTGTATTTAATTTAACTTGTTCGATATGGGATTTGAACCATTGACCTCATATATAATATACATATTAAAGGATCAAACCATCTGAGCTGGACTACTTTATTGTATTTTCTTTAAACAATTATATATATGAGCCACCTAATAGTTTATTTCGTCAATCTCATACTTTTTTTTTTTTTTTTCCGATTGAACCCATTTTTTGATTGATTTCACCCTTTTTTCCCTCAATTCATTGATTTAATTTTTTTCATCGATATAACTAGTTTTTCCCTTAATTTCATCAATTTAAATTGTTTTGACCAATTTAACTAGTTTTTCCACCAATTTCATCCTCTTTTACCGATTTTCATCGATTTTCGCCATTTTCGTCAATTATTTTTTTTTTCACAAATTTTATCAACTTGATTTGTTTGATTGATCCCATATGGATTGGATCCAGCAAATCGATCCATATTGCCACCTCTATGCCTAGCTGATTAATAATGAACTTAGTCACAATGTAACTGCTTAAGTGTAATTGCATTTACTCTACATTCCAAGAAATTTGATTAGTTGGACATAATTATTATCTTTGGATTGGGAAAACTATCTTACTTCAAGAGAATCTAATTTATCGGTTCTTGTTTCATAGTTCTTAGATATAAAATCACTTCAACTTTATGTGTTATGATAGAGAAGTAGTGACGTATTTTTTTCACCTGAATGATTTCACTACTATGGATCACCTTTCCCGAAAACTAAATAACAAATGTTATACATAGAATATTTTCTATTTCAAAATTTCTTTGGTAATTTGTTGTTATTATTCGTGAAACATATTTCTGTCATTGGTAATTTGGTTATTATTCCGTTGGAACAATTTCATCGCTATGGATAACTTTTTCCTACAACTTAACTACTGAATTCCTACGAAAAATATTTTTTCCCAATTTTTCGTTGATAATTTGTCGTTATTATTGGTGGAATATATTTCTGTTGATGGTTCCGTCGATGTTCAGTTATTAAATCTAAATAGCAACAGATAATTTTTCGTTGGAATGATTTCGTCGCTATGGATAATTTTTTCCTACAACTTAATAACCGAATTCCTATAAAAAAATATTATTTTCCAATATTTTGTGGGTAATCTGTTGCTATTATCGAATGAACACTTTTCATTTGAAATTTTGTTGGTATTTCATTACTAATCCATTGCTAATAACGACAAATTTGTTTTCGTTGGAATCAAGTCGTCACTGATGTTATTGGTGTTAGAAGGTATGGTGGAATGCAATTTAATCGATGTTTGTTAATTATATCCAGTGCACTTATCAATTTGCAAATGATATTTCTTAAGTTTTATCTCTTGCTTAAAATTTATTAATTTTATTTTCTACTTCACATAGTACTTCAAGCTAATTACTTTGCCTGTGGCTTTTTTTGAATTATTTGCATTGAGGTAGTTGAAGGCATGAAGCATTAATTTAATACTTAATTGATAAATATCCAAACACTCAAATGGGTTGTACAACTTCTAAATTGACATTAAAGCTCCAAGTTTTGAGGAAAATCTCAATGTTTTTAGTGGTTAAGTATTGTTCTTTGGCTGAATGTTCTCTTTCAAAGAAAACAAGATATTTTTTTTTATTCCACTAGTCTTAAACTTATTCGGAGAACTGGGAGTAAACATATTTTTTTTCATGAATAATGCTTTTAGTTGAAATTTTGTTGGTAATTTATTGGTATTATCGAAGGAATACTGTTTTCATTGGTAATCAGTTATAAATTCTTTAGTACTAGTGATAATTTTTTTTCCCGTTAGAATAATGTTGTTACTGAAGACCCCCTTTTTGTAGTGACAATTTTTCGTTACAAAGTCCGTTGATAATTGGTCAATATTTTTGAAAAATATAGTTTTCTTATATTTTCGTCGTTGTTCAGTTGCATATTTGTTATTGACAAAAAAATTGAAACAAATTATTTTTCGTTGGAACAATTCCGTTATTATATGTCATCTTTACCGACAACTAAACAACGAAGTTCTAACCACAAATCTTTTCTTTCGCAATTTTATTGGTAATTTGTTGCTATTTTTGAAGGAATACCGTTTCCGTTAGTAATCAGTTATAAATTCGTCACTAATAGCGACAATTTTTTTTCCCGTTGGAATCAAGTTGTTTCTGAAGACAGCTTTTTTTGTAGTGAAAGCATAACATGCACGATTGTACAACAAAAAATAATTATAAAGCAGCATCATTAACATGTGGAAAGTTGCAATAAAGATCACTTATCTTATCATATAGGAGAATGTTCGTTGACTTCCATTAGATATATTTATGTATATGAGAATGGTCTTTTGAACAAATTGGACCAAATTCTTTTTTCTCTTAAATTTGAATTATTTTTATTGCATTAAATAATTTATAGTTAATATACATTTACAAGTAGTTACAAAAATAAAAATTGTTACAACCTAAATGGCTGAATTTGTGTGAAAACGTATATAGACATAATCTAACTAATTGCACAAAAATCATGCCCCAAAAATAGGAATGAATATAAATGTTAGTAGTAACCGAACATAATGAATTTAGTTTACAATAATCTTAATTAATCAGTTGACCTACTAAAATCATGCCCCAAAAATAGCTATAAGCCTATAAGTAGGAAACTAGCAATATACAAGAAAATTGGGCTTCACCTACGGCAGATTCCGTTGGTGAAGCCATGATTTCCGTTGGTATTCATGCATAGCGATTTTTTTTTTCGTTAGTTGATTCGTAGGTGAAGGCCTCGTAGATAAATGAAGCAACGGTTTTTTTTTTGTTGGTAAATGTTGCGACACTTCGTTTTTGTTGGTATTTTTGTTGGAAAAAGCGTCGGATGAACGATCGGGCCCGAATATTTTTTGCGACAATTTGTGTTGTTCGAAATGCGTAAGAAAATTACTAACTAATTTTCAACGGCATAAATTTGTTGGTATTCTGTCGCCAATCCATTGGAAACGTTGTGACAGAATATAGCATCAAAATTATTCCGTTGGATAAAATATGTCGGTATTTTATCGCCAATCGGTTGGAATCATTCCGAGGATTTATCATCGAAATATTTTTGTTTGTCATTAATTTGATGGAAATCAGTTGGAACCTAGCGGCAACTTATTTGTTGCTGATTCTGTTACTAGAAATCGGGTCGGAGCAAAAAATTGAACATCGACTTAGAATTGACTGAGTCGTTCCTGGGTGAGCCTGAGCCTGACACGGGCGCCTAGGTCTCTAGGCTTGACTGAGGCGCCTATGGTTCTAGCCCAGGGGCCCGGACGACTCATGGGGCTGCCCCAGACGCCTCTGTATCGCCTGGGCTTGGCCTAGGCGCCAATGCCATTCCTAGTTCTGGCCTGGGCGCCCAGGTCACTGAAAGGATGTTGGTCCCAAGTGGTCAGATGAGGTTTAGAGAGAGAGGGGGGGGGGGGGGTGAATAAACCTCTTTAAAATTTTCTTCGAATTTTAACTTTAAAACTTTTCTCTAACAGTGAGCAGACTAAGCTGATCAGAGTAATAAGTTACAAGTCTGTTCGCGAACAAATCTTTGAACAGGTTTGATGACCACTCGTCTGATAATTACTTAGCTGATTTTGTTAAAATCAGTTTTAATACTTAGAGTACTTGCAGCGGATTTTCAAAGTGTTTTTCACAAGTATTCTCAGCAGTTTGAAAAATGTTTCCCCGGTTTTATAAACTCCTTTAATTCTTTTTCAAACAGTTAAGTAAAGTGTTTTATGCAATCTTGAAATATGCAAGTAAAAATGCAAATAAAAACACAAGTAATTTTTATAGTGGTTATATGGATGTAAATATCCTTTAATCCACTCGTCCAAGTCACAAAGATCTTGGGTTATACTAGAAACACAAAGTAACCAGTACACTCTGCTTACGCCGATCAACAAATGAACAGCCGTAAGTGCGCAGTAAGAAATCACTAAGAAATCCTACTCTCTGAAGTAATATCACTCACTTAGATGGATATCTACTTCTCACAACACTCTATTTTTACAAATTCACTCAGAAGATGTATTTAGCTTTGTTCTTCAACTTCGCTTTTCGTCAACAAATGACTAAGCTGATGAGTGAGCTGTTCTTGAGACTTAAAGAGTTCTGCTTCGAAAATTCTCTCAGAAAGTGTGTTGCTTGTTTTCTCTTCGTCTCTTTCAGCTATTTATACTTGAGGTTTGAAAAATGTCCGTTGAAGAGAGACAAGATTCAAATTCCTCGAGTACTGGTCCTTAAAATCCGCGAACGGCTCTTTTGCAGTCTCTCCGTACTGTCAACAGTACTATTCTGCAGGCAGCATTAAATGCACCCAGCTGATGCGAAGCAATTCTTCAATCATTTGTCTTTAATATCCTTGTACTTCAGCACTTATTACTTCCAGGGGCATTTATTACCGTTGGGAAGACTTTATGATCCTTTCCACTTGGCTGACGGAAGTGCAAGTCTGATGGCAAACGAAGCTGATCTCAAACTTGAACAAATCTGATTTGAGTCGGCTGATCTTTATCAGTCTGATAACTTTCCTTCAGCAGATCAGAAGTCTTGGACCTTGAAATTTTGACTCTTCTGATGTCTTCTTATACTTAGTCAAAGTTTCTTCAAAAGGGATCATCAGCTAAGTTACTCCATACTTAGCAGATTTTGAAGTTTTGGAATGCATCAAAACCTCCCTTATAAATTTGTCTTCAGTGCCTTCATCATCTTCATCCTTATCCAACAATTTCCCCCTTTTTGATGATGACAAAACTTCAGCCAAGTACCTGTTAAAACTTAAGCTAAAGATTGTAATCCTCAAAATTTTCTGAGATAGAAAAAGTATATTGGATTGAACTTGTCTTTTTATTGATAATGAAAATATTACAAGTACAAGTTCATCAGATGAGATGTCTGAAGAATAGATAAAGTAAACTGATTACATGGATTTTATAATTTCTAACTATCAGCTTCTTCATCAGATTCTTCAAGCACTTCTTCGTATTCATAAGATGACTCTTCATCATCTTCTTCTTCATCTTCATCAGCTTCTTCACCTTGAAGGATAACTTCTTTGGCAGCCTCCATCTTTTCTTTAAGTTGCTGCTCTCTTAGAAGTTCCATCGCCTTTCTAGCTGATTCTGTATTCTTGTACTTGGTCAACGGCTCTGATTGATCAGCATCAGAGTCTTTGGATTCAGCCATTACTTCATCAGTTTTGGCTTTTTCCTTAGTCTCTCCTTCAGACTTTCCTTCGCCTTGTACCTTTCCAAGTTCTTCTTCAGCAGTCTTGGTCTGTTCAGTAGCTTCATCAGTCTTCTTGGCTTCAACAGCAGCAGAAGTTTCCTTGGTTGTTTCTTCCCCTTTATCTTCCCCCTTTTTGTCATCATCAGACTTGATGACTTCTTCAGGTTTAGCAGCACGGTTGACTGCAACTGTTGGAACTTTCAGTGCAGCACCTAAAGTCTTCAGATTTTGATTCACTACATCATGACTTGCTGTTAGGTGATGAAGAGTTGTACTGATGTTGTCCGTCTGATCATTGAAGCAGTCAATGTTGAGTTGCATGGTTGAAAGTTCTTCGTGAATAACATCTCCAGCTTTCTGAAGTTCCTGCAACAAGCCAGCATTGATAAACTTCTCTTCTTCACTGACTTTGATGAAGGTTGCAGTTAAATCGGCTATCTTGTGCTCAACTCTTTGTAAGGCAGCATGAAGGTGATTTACATCAGCCTTCACATCTTTCACATTTTTGTTCATGTCATTTAAGCTGTGCACTAACTGCAAAGAGTTGTCCTGAGGAATAGGAAAGCTATCAACTTCTTTCTTAATGATCTTCTCTGTTGACTGTTGTATAGTTTCCAACTGAAGTTTGTTTGACTCTGTCAATTCTGCTTTAAGTTCATTCTTCAGCTCCTCTTTCAACTTCATCAGCTGCTGATTATGCTTCTCTTCCAGTTCCTTCACTGAATTCTCCATCAGCATCTGGAAAGCTTCCATCAGTGATGAGTGTTCATCACCTGATGAAGCAGAAGCATCAGCTTCATTTTCTTCAGTCTCCTGGTGGACAAGGACGTCTTCCATCTTGGTCTCCTGATGATCTTCAGAAGCCTTAGCATTCCACTCAATGGCTAAGGGCTTGTCAGCAGACTTGTCACCAGTCTTGTCAGCTGTTTTATGTTCATCAGTGACGTCATCATAGAACAGATTAGTGATGGTGCCATCATCATTGAAGCATGTTGTTTGTCCAATCTGCCTCACAATGATCCAAGGGTTTACAAAGGCATTATTTTCCTTGGGCACTTCACTGTACTCCTTTACTTCCTTGCCAAAGATAATGTGCTGGATACTGGGCAGTTGGGGCAATTCACTTGAGTGACCCTGCTGATATCTTGACCTTTCTGCCCATCTCTTCAAGGCGGTCATAACAGCAATGTTAACTGCTCTTTCTTCAGCATTATCAGACTTTCTTCTCTTGGCTGGCAGGGAGTTATCAATTTTCTTGGCCTCCTCCAGTGCAAACTCCTTTGCATATTGATGCATAACATCTCTGACATAGCTGGGATCCAGGGCCTTTTGAATGGAGTATGTTCTTAGCTAATTAAGAACCCATTGTTCTTCATCAGCTAACTCCTTTGAGTTTTGAAGTTCAGTTATAGATTTGTTCAATCTGTTGTCTCTCCAATTGATGTATCTAGGCTTCTCTTGATTGAACAAAGTCTTTAACATCAGCTTCTGATCATAGTAAGCTAAGGACTTCTCGAATTTCTTGAAGAGTCCCTTATCAGCATACACTATGTTGAAAGCTCTTCTGACTTCAAATTTCTCTTTGGGTTTGGGCTCAGCAGCAGGCATCTTAGGCTTTTTAGGCTTGTCTTCATTATCAGCAGCCTCATTTATTTTGATGCCTCCTCCATGGACAGGTCCATAGGCATCAGTTTTGCTGAGTTCAATGGCAATAGCCAAATCAGCATCCTCTGCAGCTTTCTTTTCAGCCTCAGACATCTGTCTTCTGGCTTCATCCTTAGCAGCTTGAGCCTTGCTTAGCTCAAGGGCCTTCTTTTCCTCCAATTCATCTTGCTTTCTTTGTTCAACTTCTTCCCTTGCCTTCTTATCAGCTTTAGAGATTTTCTTTCTCTTAAGCACAATTTTCTTCTTTCCTTTATCAGCTTGGGTAGGGGCTGGACCAGCAGAAGAAATGGGAGCAGCAGCTATAGGATTGATGATCATGACATCTGGATCATCTTGAGGTTGAGCAGCCTCATCTGTTGGTGCAGATTGAATCAACTGTTGCGCATCAGCTTTGTCAGCAACAGAAGCCCCAACAGCTTCAACGGGTCTTTCAACAGATTCAGGACTTGATCTCACTAAGTCTACCAACTCAGTGTCCTTTTCTATAAAAGTCATATGCTTCCTTGCTGACTTCTTTGACAAACCCTGAATGGGTCTTGAAGCAGCAGTATCCCTTTGTTGGCTCCTTGTCCTGCGAGAGACATTCTCAGCAGGTTTTTCAGCAGAAGGAGTCCTTGAAGGTGATGCAGGAGACATTCCCCTTACACCAGCAGTGGTCTGACTTATAATTTGATCAACAGCAACGTCAGCCACAGTCTTTGCTGTCTTAGCAGTCTTCTCCTTTGGTTGATCAGCAACCTTCTTCTTTTTAGTCTCAACAGCTAAGTCAGCTGTTTTGACTAATCTCATTTGCCTTTTGGCAGGAACCTCCTTTGGTTCCTCATCTTCATCCTCTTCAGGCTCACCAGCCTTCCTCTTCATAACAGGCAAGTACTTGGACATTGCCTTAGACTTGTGGATCTCCTTTCCATTCAGCATAACACATCCCAGTTTTGACAGCAGGTAACTGAGTGTGATTCTGTGATTGGTGTAGGGGCCTTTTCCTTTCTTCACTTCAAGGAAATCAGCGAAGATGTACCAAACTATGATGGACCAGTTGACTTCCAGTCCATAGTAGATAGCAGCCATGATGCTAAACCTTTTCATGGTAACAACATCCAGAGAAAAAGTACAGTTCTCTATCAGCTTCGAGACCATATCAGCCATCCTCTGATATTCATCCTTCAGCTGTCTCTTTTTGATGTTGCCAGACAACATCTCTCCTTCCTTGGCGCAGATCGCCCAGAATTGTTGGTGCTTTTCTTCAGTCAGCACTGTAACATCGTGTCGTCCTCTGTTAGGAAGACCAAACTTCTCGTGAAGAACATTGGGAGTAATGACCACAGATTTGTCTCCAACTGTAGCCTTGATTTCCAATGTATTGTAGTCAGCAACTGCAGTCTTGTAGTACTCCATAACCTGGTCAGTCCAGATTATACCTTCATTGTACTCCATGAAATTCACCAACTGAGCAGATTTGAACTTCTCCAACAGTTCCTTCATCAAATCCGTACCAGATTGTTAGTAGGATTCATAAACTAAGAACATACCTTCAGCTCTTAATCTATTGAAAGTTAGAGAAATAGGAAGAATTTTGCAGAAAATTGCAAGTAATTTTTCTCTCAAGTATGCTTTGAATGTTTAGGGTTCGTAAAGAACTACACGGCTGATCAGATTGGGATTTATAGAGTTAGGGTATCTTGGTTTCCGTGATACCATCTAACCGTTAGATCCGTTTCTTGTCAGAGTTGATCGTGCGGCGTCAGTTACGACCTTTCAAATTCAAATCGTATTAAATGAGGAGCGGGAATTTGTACCGCCCTTCTGTCACTTGTAAAAGCGTATTTTAAAATAAAACGTTTTAATCAGTCAGCTTTTACATATGTGATCAGATGAGTAAAGTAAATACTTATCTGATGGACTAATGTCCTGATGACACAGTTGTTATCAGAGAAAGCCAATAGCTGATAACCTTCCTCAGCTGTTTGTCAATCCAGCTAGATAAATAATCTTCATTCTTCAAGACTTTAATCTTCTGTTGAAAACATAACTTCAACTAACTGACATTAACAGATTTCATCTTTTGATCAGAAATACCGCTAGTCTTACACGTTCCCCTTGACTTTAAGAATTCATAAGTTAACTAGTCTGTTGAGAGTTAATCCTTGAAGATAAATAAAATGAGTAAGCTGTTGAACTTTAGTCTTCTGATAAGTTCCCCCTCAGCTTATGCATCCAATTTTAACAAACCTAGTTCAGCTCTTAGAGTTGAAAACCTTGTCTCACTTAAAGGTTTTGTGAAGATGTCAGCAATCTGATTTTCAGTAACACATACTCAATTATGACATTTCCTTTCTCCACATGATCTCTAATAAAGTGATGCTTGATCTCAATATGCTTAGTCCTTGAATGACTTGTAGTATTCTGAGTAAGGCTGATTGCACTTGTATTGTCATAGTAGATTGGTATTCCACTGATCTTGATATTGTAGTCTTCTAGTTGATGCTTCAACCATAAGATTTGTGCACAACAAGCTCCAGCAGCTATGTATTCAGCTTCAGCAGTAGATATGGATACTGAAGTATGTTTCTTACTCATCCATGAGATCAGGCGACTACCTAAGAATTTGTTGGATAAGGATGAAGATGAAGGCTCTGAAGACAATTTGTAAAGGGAGGTTTTGAAGGATTCCAAAACTTCAAGATTGGCTAAGTATGGAGTAACTTAGCTGATGATCCCTTAGAAGAATTTTTGACTAAGTAATGAAGACATCAGAAGAGTCAAAATCTCAAGGTCCAAGACTTCTGATCTGCTGAAGTAAAGTTATCAGACTGATGAAGATCAGTCGACTCAAATCAGATTTGTTCAAGTTTGAGATCAGCCGAGTTCGCCATCAGACGTGTACTTTCGTCAGCTAGGTGAAAAAGATCATGAAGTGTTCCCAACGGTAATAAATGCCCCTTGGAGTAATAAATGCTGAAGTACAAGGTTATTAAAGACAAATGATTGAAGAAATGCTTCGCATCAGCTGGGTGCATTTAATGCTGCCTGCAGAATAGTACTGTTCACAGTACGGACAGACTGCAAAAGAGCCGTTCGCGGATTTTAAGGACCAGTACTCGAGGAATTTGAATCTTGTCTCTCTTCAACGGACATTTTTCTATCCTCAAGTATAAATAGCTGAAAGAGACGAAGAAGAAATAAGCAACACACTTTCTGAGAGAAATTTTCCGAAGCAAAATTCTTTAAGTCTCAAGAACAGCTCACTCATCAGCCGAGTCATTTGTTGACGAAAGCAGAGTTGAAGAATCACGAAAAATACATCTTCTGAGTGATTTTGTAATCGAGAGTGTTGTGAGAAGTAGATATCCGTCTAAGTGAGTGATATTACTTCAGAGAAGTAGGATTTCTTTGTGATTTCTTACTGCGCACTTGTGGCCGTTTCATTTGTTGATTGGCGCAAGCAGAGTATACTGTAAACTTAGTGATTATAGTATAACCCAAGATCTATGTGACTTGGAAGAGTGGACTAAAGGATATTCAAATCCATATAACCACTATAAAAATTGCTTGTGTTTTTGTTTGCATTTTACTTGCATATTTTCTGTTTGCATAAAACACATTAACTTAACTGTTTGAAAAAGAATTTAAAGGAGTTTATAAAACTGGGGAAACATTTTTCAAACTACTGAGATTACTTGTGAAAAAAACTTTGAAAATCCGCTGCAAGTACTCTAAGTATTAAAACTGATTTTGGCAAAATCAGCTAAGTAACAATCAGACGAGTGGTCAACAAGGCTGTTCAAAGATTTGTTCGCGAACAGAATTGTAACTAACAAATCTGATCAGCTTAGTCTGTTCAGTTAAAGTGAAAGTTTTAAAGTTAAATTTGAAGAAAATTTTTAAAGAGGTTTATTCACCCCCCCCCTCTAAACCTCTTCTGACCACTTGGGACCAACAAGTGGCATCAGAGCAGGTGGTTCATTTGAATCAGCTGCCTGATCAACGAGCTTGATCCAAGAGTTTTTCAAAGGTTTTCAAACTTTTTCAAAAGGGCATATTTTTGAAAAATCAAAACTTTTTGAAAAATGGATTGTATCAGTCATGTTCCCCACATTGCTGGTATGTCCTTTGAGGACTGGAAGATTAGAATGGAAATCTTTCTAGCAGCCTATAATGACAACATGTACACATGTATCATTAAAGGTCCATTCAAATTCACCAAGACCATCATAGTAGATGAAGCTGAAATGGTGGTGGAAAAAGATCTGACAGAGATGACAGCCGAAGAAATAAAGCTGTTCAATCTGGATAAAGTTGGTCGTTTCATCATGACCAAAGCCCTGAATAATGATCGGTTTGACAAGGTCAAAAACTGCAAAACTGCAAAGGAAATGTGGGACAAGGTTCGTGACATGAGTGAAGGAAACGACGCCATCAAAGAGCATCAGCTCAGTGTTGCCTTGGAGAAGCTGGACAACTTCAAGATGAAATCTGGAGAGACCATTGATCAGATGGATACCAGGTTTACCAGAACATTGAATGAAGTTCTAAAGCTGGGAAAGACCTTTACTGACAAGGAGATCACCGTCAGAGTTCTAAAGGCCCTGCCCCCCAAGTTCAATATGAAAGTGACAGCTATGGAAGAATCAAGAGATCTGGGGAAGATTTCTCTAACAGAGTTGTTCTCCGTACTCAAGGCGTATGAATATAAACTGCCTAGAATGGGTGTTGAAGAAACCTCAACTTCAAGTCCCACAGCTGCACTTGTTGCTGCTGAAAATCCAAGAAGACCAGCTCACAAAAGCAAAGATGTGGAGTCATCTGATGAAGCATCTCTACTCAATAAGAAGGAGTACACTGCTGGAGATGTAGCATTGTTGATGAACAATTTCAAGAAGTTCTATAAGAGAAAGATGAAAAACAAATACAATCATGCTGCTTCTACTTCTAAACCTAACTCTTCTTCTCAAGAGAAAGATGATTATAAAGCAAAACTAATGTGTTACAACTGCAGGAAATTGGGACATTTCATCAGGGACTGTCCATATCCAAAAGCAGAAAAATACACTGAGTAAGAGAAGAGAATCAGAAAGGAAAGAAAGCATCAAAGAGGGAAAACAATGGTAGCTGAAGCAGAAAAGCTTGCTGCTGTCTACTCATCTGATTCAGATTCAGACACGTCTGATGAAGAATCTTCTGATGAAGAGAAACCTGCTCTCCTCTGCCTGATGGCTAAGGAATCTGATGACTCCGAGGATGAGGTAACTCCTCCAAATAATGAATTGTTTGATTCTCTAGAGCAAATGATGTTAAATAATACTACTATTGCAGGAGAATTTGTTAAGCTTAAGGAAGAGATGAGCTTGCTAAAAGAGCAAAATAACTCACTGAAACTTAAAGCTGAAAAGCCTAAAGAATCAGTTGAGTATAAACAGCTTGAGCAAGAGCATGAATCTCTGAAAGCTGAATGTGAGGTCTATAAAGGAAAAATCATGGAACTTGAGAAAATTATCGAGTCTCATGATAAGTCAACTGTTACATCCATGCCTACATCTAGTAAACAGGATACACCTTTAGAAAAGGATAAATTAGAATTGAATCATACTGAAAAATTCATTTCTGCTGACAATAGTAAGGTCATTCTGTATGTTCAAACTTCTAAACCTACCTCATCTGAGAAAGTGGTAAAGGAGAAGAAATCTCCTAAGGCTAAAAAGAGCAAAGAGCCTAGTGTAGGAAAACAGACTAGTAAACCCAAACAGAAGAGTCCTAGGAAGTCTTCTGATAAGGTTAAGACTAATCAGACTAGTGAGAAAACTAAGTCGTCTGTTAATGAGCAAACTGTTAGTAAACCAAAGAAGCATAAGAACAAGAAAAATCAAAATGCTTGGTATGGAAATGAGTCATATTATGTGCAACCTACTGCATATCATCCTATGTATCATGCACCTCAATTTCCTAGTTACTATGCACCTTATCCTGCTCATCCAATGCATGCATATCCTGCTTATCATGCACCTTACCCTGCTTATGAACACTATTCTTATCATACTGATCATCAACATGACTTATCTGATAATTATGATGAAAATAAAACTGTTCATGCTCCTGTGAAAACTCAGAAACCTAAGAAGCCTAAGACTTCAACATCTTGGGTTGTCAAAGGTGGAACTAATCCTTCAGGACCCTCTCAATAAGGGTACCTAAAACAATTTTATTTTTGTTTTGTAGGATAGGATTAGGAGTAGGAGTAAAGTAGAGAAGATTTGGTACTTGGACAGTGGATGTTCAAGACACATGTGTGGAAACATACATGAGCTGACTGATGCAGTTGCTGTGGATGGTCCAAGTGTTACATTTGGAGACAGCAAAGAAGGCAAGATTAAAGCTAAAGGAAGGTTAATCAGAGGGAACATAGAGATATCTGACGTCTCATATGTCAAAGGCCTCAAATATAATCTGCTGAGCATAAGTCAATTTTGTGACAAAGGATATTCAGTTATTTTCTCAACAGATAAGTGCTATGTTGAACAGATTGGTACAAAGAAGGTAATTTTATCTGGAAGACGACAAGGAAATATCTACATAGTCGATTGGAATTCTGCTGACAAGAATTCAAACGTTTGTTTGGTTGCATCTGCACCAAGTGAAGTTAGTTGGCTATGGCACAAGAGAATGAATCATTTAAACTTCAAGACCATCAACAGATTAATCAAGAATGATTTGGTAGAAGGGATTCCTAAAACAGTCATGAGCAAAGATAAGCTCTGTGACGCCTGTCAGAAGGGTAAACAAATCAAGTCATCGTTCAAAAGCAAGAAGCACCAATCTTCTGGAAGGATATTGGAGCTGCTACACATGGACTTATTTGGACCCATTGATCCAGTCAGCAATGGTGGAAAGAAATACTCCCTAGCTGTTGTGGATGATTATTCAAGATATACTTGGGTGATTTTCATGAAGAAGAAAAGTGAAACCAAGGAACATCTTACTAATCTGATGGAACTGATCCAAAATGAGAAGAGTATCAAAATATTGAAGATCAGATCAGATAGAGGGACAGAGTTTACAAACTCTACTGTTGAAGAGTATTGTAATATCAAAGGAATACATCATGAGTACTCTGCTGCCAGAACCCCTCAACAGAATGGTGTTGCTGAAAGGAGAAACAGAACACTGAAAGAAGCTGTCAGAACCATGATAGCTGAAGCTAAGCTGCCACAAAGATTTTGGGCAGAAGCAACAAATACAGCATGTTTTACCCAAAACAGATGCATGATCAACAAGCACCAAAACAAGACTC